>OZ005650.1:117762752-118302752 GCA_963930645.1 Salticus scenicus
ACTTATATATGTAGAGGAAAGAATAATAAATCCACTTTTTTAAAAAATAAAAATAAGTAGTCAATTTCACTTAATTAAAATGCAAGGAAATCTCAAAACGTGTAAATTCATCGAAAACCGGAAAACAAAAGTCTTTATGTATCTTCTACTTGCTTCTTCTACCCACAAAAGCTAGCAATAAAGACACTTTTTTAAAAAATAAGTAGCCAATTTCAGTTAATTGAAACGTAAACAAAGCTCAAAACATGTAAATTCATCAAAAAACGGAAATCGGAATTTTTTCCGTATCGTCTACTTATACATGCTGCAGTTAGTAACAAATCCATTTTCCTTTTATTTAGTATATTAGTTGAATGTTTATTGTTTAAATATCACCCTTTGAAATGAAATGTTTATGTTTACATTCGAAACTGGAAGTTTGCCATTTTTTTTTTCTGGATTTTTGTGATTTTAAATTAAAATGTTATCAATTTTACAGAAAAAATAACTCAAACAAACACATGTAGACAGTAACTTATATATAACTATACCCAAATATCGGAATTAAAATCGGCAGATAATTTCCGTTATTTTTAATAATTTTTTACAAAAAATCCAATGGACGATTTACATAGAAAATCTTTTTCATGGCTCCATGGACAGACAGTGACGTCATCACTTCGCTTGCGTATAGTGATGCATGCTACATTATACAAATTACTGTCTATGGTTTTATTTGAGCTTTATGAAATTGCCAGATTCAACAACTTTCTACTTTTAGGTATTTTTTAATGTAAAGGAATACGTGTATAAAAGGGAAAAATGGGGGAAAATGCATAAAAAATAAATGTATTTTTAAATACCTTCTTGACATCGTAAGAAAATAATATTTGTATTCGCACCTTCCAGCTAACCATACCTTTTGAATGATACCATTTTCAACCCTCTACTCCCATAATTAATATGTTAAAAAGGGACTACAAATTTTATGCCTGCCTATTAATATATAGACTAGTATCGCCCAGTGGTCGAAACTCGACCATTTTTTTTTTTTTTTTGCAAAGTGAGGCAAAGCAAAGTTATTGCCTTGTCCTAAACGGAATGAAATTGCAACACAGCTGCGGCAATTGTTTGCCAATATTCACTCTAACTGAATCAGCAGAGTTTTACTTAATATAACTATTTCTCTCTGTAGATGTTAGCCTTTCCTGAAATGAGAGAAAATCGCAACGTGAAAACGCCCCTTGTTGTGTGATACAGCCCAGAAGCTAATAGGTACCATGTCAGACCAAGGTCCAACCAAGTATCAAATTCTGTTAAATTAATTCGATTGGTTCATAAAGTACAGTGTTTGAACCCCCCCCCCCCAAAAAAAAAAAAAAAAAAAGATATTTTTCAAAAATGGTCGAATTGAGTTCGGGAAATTTCAAAACGTGTATCTTTATCGAAAACCGAAAATCTAAAACATTTCTGAATCATATATTTTCTACTTATATATGCAGAGGAAAGAATAATAAATCCACTTTTTAAAAAATAAAAATAAGTAGTCAATTTCACTTAATTAAAATGCAAGGAAATCTCAAAACGTGTAAATTCATCGAAAACCGGAAATCAAAAGTTTTTATGTATCTTCTACTTGCTTCTTCTACCCACAAAAGCTAGCAATAAAGACACTTTTTTAAAAAATAAGTAGCCAATTTCAGTTAATTGAAACGTAAAGAAAGCTCAAAACATGTAAATTCAGCAAAAAACGGAAATCGGAATTTTTTCCGTATCGTCTACTTATACATGCAGCAGTTAGTAACAAATCCATTTTCCTTTTATTTAGTATATTAGTTCAATATTTATTGTTTAAATATCACCCTTTGAAATGAAATGTTTATGTTTACATTCGAAACTGGAAGTTTGCCATTTTTTTTTCTGGAGTTTTGTGATTTTAAATTAAAATTTTATCAATTTTACAGAAAAAATAACTCAATCAAACACATGTAGACAGTAACTTATATATAACTATTCCCAAATATCGGAATTAAAATCGGCAGATAATTTCCGTTATTTTTTAATAATTTTTTACAAAAAATTCAATGGACAATTAACATAGAAAATCTTTTACATGGCTCCATGGACAGACAGTGACGTCATCACTTCGCTTGCGTATAGTGATGCTACATTATCCGCGATTGTAATGAAATGCTCGCCCTCTGGTGGGCTAAGGTGAAATTATCACACCACTGCATATCCTCATATTATGCAATCGACTTTCCATGATGAAATGGCGGAGAAAGAATAATAATTACACGTGGTTGTTATATTTACTAACAACTGCAGTGTTCAGAGAGCGCCATCTATCGATCATTACAAACGCGGATACAAATTACTGTGTCTATGGTTTTATTTGAGCTTTATGAAATTGCCAGATTTAACAACTTTCTACTTTTAGGTATTTTTTAATGTGAAGGAATACGTGTATAAAAGGGAAAAATGGGGGATAATGCATAAAAAATAAATGTATTTTTAAATACCTTCTTGACATCGTAAGAAAATAATATTTGTATTCACCCCTTCCGGCCAACCATACCTTTCGAATGATACCATTTTCAACCCTCTACTTCCATAATTAATATGTTAAAAAGGGACAACAAATTTTATGCTTGCCTATTAATATATAGATATGATTTTATATAATTTCTATTAATAGTTTTGAATATTTTGCAGGTTAAAATTATTTTAACGTAGGGAATATAGGGATGTTTTCTCCATTTAGTAGGGATAATTTAAATTTTCATCTGGCAACACTGTTTAGATGAAACTGTTTTGTTAAAGATCATCGTAAGCCATATAAATATTTCGTCTAAGTAATCTTAATTTTTAAACTAGTTTAATTTTTACCAAATAAATTTCCAAGTGAGAATAGAATTTAAAATATGTAATAGGATAGGATAGTTCTAGGATATAAAAACATGAAAAATTTGCGTCCATATTCGCGCATCTCGGATTGCGATATGACTAACTATATTTTCATAGTAGACATAGAAACAAATAAAAATAAATAAATAAATAAATAATAAATAAACTATATTGAAATAAATTAATTCTTCGCCAGAACTACTTCTACTGCAACTAAAACTGAACTATTGCACTTAAAAGAATGTTTACTTTAGAAGACCTCTTCCATATAATAAAAAAAAGCTATTGCTAATAAACATTAAAAAAATATATTATTCTTCCCTTAGTTCTAAATTTCTGCTCAAAATTCTAAGTAATATTAATTTTACTGTACAAAATACGAAAATAGTGTTATTTATAAGTATGATAGATACTTAAACAACTGTTTTTGTATAAAGATATTTAATAATTTCATATTTCATTTTGCACTGTTCTATGTTATGTTCTATGTTCTTTCACTGTTCTATGTTATGTTCTATGTGTCTTTTACTGTTCTATATTATGTTCCATGTTCTTTCACTGTTCTATGTTTGCAGTTATTCTATGAACCGCCAGAGGGGGGGGGCTATACGGGCTATAGCCTAGGGCGGCAATATATAGGGGTGGCAAATCCTTCGACAATATCAAACGGTACTAGCATAAATATAAAATAAAAAATAAAATTAAAGTAAACTACTTTTTAAATAAAAATATAAAGATAACATGCTTTAATAAATTTATATAGAAATCACAGAATGCCTATGGGGAAGGGGTTATAATTAAATAAATGAAAGACAATATTTTACTATCAGAGCTTGATCAGGCCAAAACTGGGCTTAGGGTCTGATGTGCATTCGCCCCCTCCCACCTACAATTCTCCCCACGGTTTTTACCGCATTTTTTGAAGAAGAAGATAAACAAGCCTTCATTTTATTCTACTATTTTTACCAGAAAAGCATATTTAAGTAAAATTTTAAGTTTGTAAAACTTTTCATTTTGCCGTCGGAAGTAAAATCCTTCTGAAATGCATTATCCGGAAGAGCATTATTGTATAATTTAGTTAAAAATTTTTGTACTGTAAACGAAATTTCGAGCTCCAAAGGACAGGCCTTGCCCAGCCGGCTTATACGTAATTAAGCCCTGTTTACTATATTTATTCTTTTATTCCTAATTACAATTATGTAAAGATTCGCTTAACAAATGAAGCAAAAAAGCAGTTCCTCATAAAGATTGAATATCGTCTGCTTTATTTAATCTCATGATAAAAACAATTTTTAGATATTTATTTTAATTGAGAATAAAATCGTCTGCAGATGGAATGGAACTCTAAAATCGTTTGCAAATGGAATTAAAAACAAGTCCTTCCGGCTTATTCGGAAGGGTAGGTTGATTTCTTTTTTCTTATCAAGCAGCCTTCATTTTGTTTCAAAATGGCGGCTACAAATTATAAACGAATTAGTAGAAACATTGATGTAGGCTATCTACATATGGAGTTTTAAGCAAATTGGTTGATAAATACCTTTTTATTTGAATTTAAACTTTTCAAGTGGCCGGCGCTTGGAAACAAGATGGTGGGCCAAGTTGACAAATATATCAAATGTATTTGTGAGATAAGACTACTGTACAAATATAGTTGGTATTATTTCAGAATCTCAGAAGTCATCGTGTTGAAAAATTAAGTGGCTGCCATTTGGATCAAAATGGCAGAGAAAGGTGCTCAGTGAACTAATTAATCTAAGATATTGTTGCAAATTTAAAAATAATTCAAATTTTTTTTGGTAGAAATTCTTTCAAAGAGGCTTAGTAAGTTGATTAAATGTTAATTTTTTGCATTTCTAGTTTGTTTTAACGTTAAAATTGACTAATTTTCCTTTAAAAACGCATTAAAAAGCTCCAATATGACAGGTTATGGATTTGGCGCCAAATTTGGCGAGTTTTTTGGCGATTTTTGGCGAGAAAATCCATAGTTTATTAATAAATTTCATTGAGACACTTATATAGTCTATGTATACATAAAAATTCAAACAAATTCGGAATACGCTTTTTACAATTTGAAATTGAATTTCCAAGTGGTCTCCACTTGAAAACAAAATGGTGGAGACACTTGGTTAAGAAACTCATCCAAGTTATTCATAACACAAGTTAAGACACTGTCCAAATTTGGTTCGATTTGGAGTATTATTTCGGAAGTTATCGTGATTTTAAATTTTCAAGTGGTAGCCTGATTTCAAGTAGCCCCGCTTAACTTAACATATCCACCACTTTATTAAAAATGGCAGATAAATTTCATTAATACAGTTCATTGAGACCCTTATGTAGTCTAGATTTACAAAAAAATTCAAGCAAATCTTGCTTTAAATACGCTTTTTACAATGTGGGTTAGAAATATTCAAATGGCTGCCACTTGAAAACAAAAAGTCGGAGCAACTTGGTTAACGAACTCATCCAAGAAACTCATCCAACATATTCATAATAACACAAGTTAAGACGCTGTCCAAATTTGGTTCGATTTGGAGTATTATTTCGGAAGTTATCATGATTTTAAATTTTCAAGTGGTAGCCTGATTTCAAGTGGCCCCACTTAACTTAAGATATCCGCCACTTTATTAAGTTCATTTAGACCTTTATGTAGTCTAGATTTACATAAAAATTCGAGCAAATCTTGCTTTTAATACGCTTTTTACAATGTGGGTTTAGAAATATATAAGTGGCTGCCACTTGAAAACAAAAAGTCGGAGCAACTTGGTTAACGAACTCATCCAAGATATTTATAAGATCAGTTCACTGTCCAAATTTGGTTCGATTTGGAGTATTATTTCGGTAGTTATCGTGATGACAAAATTTTCATTATAGATAGATAGACAGATAGATATAGAGATAAACGAAGTGATTGCAATAGGTCGATTTCTAAAGAAATCAACCTAAAAATCTCCACTTCCGAACATTTCTCTTATTTCTTTAAACATCGTGTTGCTATTTCATGCCATTTCATGCAAGAAATGGGAGCGGCATTAAAAATATAATTTTCTAGGGAGAGGTGAGATTATTCAAAGTTAACGTAATTATATGAGTAATTTTGTTCTTTTAGAATATATTTCATTTTTTAATTTAACTTATTTATCTAAATTTATTTATTTATTTTTGTTTTTTGTTTAACTAATTTTATTTTTAAGCTGGAAAATGCCTCATATTTTGTAAATATTCATTTCTATTTTGTTTTAACACTTTCCAACAAGGCTGAAAAATGTTAATAACTTCAGTTTGTCTGTCGGTCTGTCCACTCTTTAACTCCCGTAATATTCATGGAATTGAAACTTATATTGTATGACATTCAAGTTCATCATCGGATGTTCGCTATTGAAAATATACTAAATATCACTACTGGTTTGTGTACAAGGATACTCGAATATACTCCAAAGCATTTGTGTTCTGTGAGAGGCATTTCTGTAAACCACATTTTAATACCTTTACTTTTCCCAAATATTAATGTAACTGAAATATGTTATTCAAGTTCACTAACGCATTTTTTCAGTTAGAAATTAAGGAAATACCAATACTGGGTTTATACAGGGACACCCAAAAGTATTTCCAAGTATTGCATTCTATGACAGGTATTTCAATAAACCATATTTTAATAAGTTTACTATACACAAATATTAATGAAATTGAAATATTTTCTTCATATGCACAAAAGATTGCTTTCTATAGAATATTATATAATTAGCATTAGGATTTACAAGGCCACGCAAAAATATTCAGTTACACTAAGGGCTATTGTTGAGAATTTGTTGGAATTGCATTTTCGATTACATTGCATTTCGATTAAATTGCAAACTCGAATTACACAAAATTGAACTGATTCCCTCCGTTTTAATTGGCATTAGACTGATTTCTTGCGATGTGGATGTTTCTAAAAACTTATCCATGGATGCTCATTTGTAACATAACATGTATTATATTTAGAGAAAAAATACAACTTTAACACTCAGATAGTTGTGTCAATAAATTTCATACATTTGTATTGTAAATAGCTCAGTAAATATGTCAGAAATTTGCCCATTATTCACTTTTTTTTTTAATGGGGGGGGGGGGGGGGTGAGGAAGGGAGAATAATTATTGGAAAGACTGAAGGGCGGCAAGTTGCCTTTAGCCCCTAAGCAGCGGAAGTGTAAATCCGCCCCTGTGAACCCCTGGTTTTAAATAAACATGTGTCTTTAGATCCCAACACTAGACATATTCTTCTAGCATATGCAGTATTTTTTATCATTTGTCAACACAGGGCCTTGCGTGAATGTTTTTTGTATGACACCCCAATTTACCAGGTTGATTTATAGCTAGACCAAATGCTCCTGATATTGCTTGCATTTAAACTTCTGTAGTTAACTGCTCTTTCGCAAGTGCTTGACCACGCCCTCACAACCTTCTCAGTTTTATCAAATATATTGTGATACATTGTTGAATTTACCCAGGACCTAATTTGGATGACAGCTATGCTCTCATATTTCTTTTATTTCAGAATTTTTTTTTCCTGTTAGTGCAACGGAACAAAACCCATTAAAAAATCAAAAAACGAAAATTTCATGAAACCCACCCATCATAGTGCAAAAACAGGGCGGGAAGGGCAGAACATTTTATAATGACTCTTAAAAAAGGCGGATACTAGGCACCCTGAAAAATATACTTTGTTTGAAAATATGAAATTAGACCGCATGTTTTTGTCTTTTTGACAGTAAGGTCCGCCTGTGGGCGTTATTCTTCCATGTTACAATATTTCAGAACACAATTTCGTATGTTCAGATTCACATTACAAATAGATATACATTATAATTATACTCTTTCTAATCAAAATATCTGTATCCAAAGTATATTGGTTGTACAAATATGAATATTGTGTATATTCTTAAGAAACAAATAACATACGAATTTCAAAAAAAAGTTATAGATTTTCAAATGACGTGAATCTACGTCAGCGGTCGCGAAAGTGTTAAGAATAATAAAAATATATGGTTAATATGATTAATGCCTTATTGATAAGATTAATAATTTTAATGCTTGTGAAGGTGTTGCTAAAATTTAATTGAAGGATTAACTGAAAGATTTAATTGAAAATTCAGAATTTATTTTTATATCAAAAATTTCATATTAAAAATTTTATATTAAAAATTTTGCACCTTATGAAAAACAATGAATCAAGATTCTACTGTAAATAGTTCTGTATTAACACTTTCACGACAGCATTTTTTTGTCTTTTTGATAGCATATTCAACCTGTGGGCGTTATTCTTTCAAACTAAATCATTTCAGAACAAGGTTTTCTGTATACAGACTTATATTGCATGTGAATATACATAATAATTATATTCTTTCTAATGAAAGTATTTGTATCCATAGTATTTTGATTCTATTGTCAGCAATCCCCCCCCCCTTTTCCCCCAACGAATTTCGATGCAAATCGTCCTATAAATAAACGCCTGGTGTCAATAGATTAGTAATAACGAATATTTTATATAGGTACAGTTAGATTTTTCTTAAGGGGTCATCTACATATTAAAACAGGAATCAACCTTTTTTTTTAATGACAACCCCTATTTTTGACCTCATATTCAAATTTCTGAGATCAAGACCGATTAGAAGAAGTTCTATTTATATACTTTAACCCGATTCTTGATGGAGTTACAAGCGAAAATGTATTAGGGGTCCGTCTATACATTTAGAAAAAATAAGTTGTTTCTTCGAAAAACGATCGCTCTGTATTAGAGCACATATATTTTTTAAAAAGAATAGATTATTAAACGTGATAGAAGAACTTTGATGAAAAACTGTGTTGTATATAAATACAAGTAATGGTAATATATAAATTGCTCATAAAATTAAATCGTGTAGGTTATATATCATAGATCATCATGTATTATATCATACATTTTCAAGATTATAAATATTAAATCAAAGGGATATTAAATTAGCAATAATTATGTAATAAGTTTACTTGTTAAATGTTTTTGCTATTTCCCTACAATTTTCAAGTCTAGTCTTTTGAAAGCAGACAGTAGCCAATGCCTGTTGTCTGCTTTCAGAAGATTTTAATTCATAAGCAGATATAATTAAGATTTTGTAAAAATTCATTATCTTTATGAAACAGGACACAAATTGTGGTATTCCCATAATAAACAAAATGTTTAAGTTATGTAGTGGAAGAAAAATAGTACACAGAAAAATATTTCTGAAGTTTAAAATTAAATTTGCAGTAATACAATTAAAATAAAATAAACTTGTGTGTAAAAAAAAAACAAACAAATTAGGCACTTTTTTTTTTTTTTAATTATCTGTAGAAAGTATCTGGATAATTGAAAGTTTTATGAAATTGTTTTTGTGTAGTAACATATTTGAATGTAACTTTAGTAATAATTTGTTTAAAGTGTCAGTAGTAGCACATATGTTTTCCAATGAGAATAGTTTTAAAAGTATATGTGTATTTTTATGATTTAAAGTGTTATTAAATACTATGAATGCATAGATTTCAGAAGTGCCAATGCCTTAACCAATTATTGCTACTTGATCTTTAATTTATTATTCTTCATGTTACATATAAATTTCATAATTAACTACAAAATGTTTATTGTGAAAATGCAACTCATAATTCAAATATAAACTAATTTTTAACATGATTCTCCTCCCCTACCCCCCCCCCAAAATAATAATAATAATAATAATAATAATAATAATAATAATACTTCCAATAAGCCAACATGAGCAAAATATTGTGAAACTATTTCTGTCATACTATATTTAAACTAGAGGTGCACCGAATATTCGGTTTGGCCAAATCAAAACTATTCAGCTAGCCGCATATGAAGCTATTTGGTTACTATTCGGCTGAATGAACACGTAAAAAATCAATTTTTTAAAAACTTTTAATCATTTTGAAAAATTTCTGTTATTTTAAATTACCATTAAATTAAGATTTTTTAGAGTAATTTAAAAAAAAAAAAACATTTAAATGAAAACAATGGTTTTATCTCGTTTCAAGTAACATTACAGAAAATTAATTATTAGTTAAATTAATCACAACAATAATATCTAACGAAAGTTGCCTTTATCAATAACAGTATAATGATGTATGTTTCTAAAGTTTAGTTAAGAAAAAGCGTACATAATTCACACATAATGCATTTAAATGAAAACAATGGTTTTATCTCGTTTCAAGTAACATTACAGAAAATTAATTATTAGTTAAATTAATCACAACAATAATATCTAACTAAAGTTGCCTTTATCAATAACAGTATAATGATGTATGTTTCTAAAGTTGAGTTAAGAAAAAGCGTACATAATTCACACAGTGTTGTCATCTAAGAAACTTCAAGAGATCAAACAAAGATCACATTCAAATCTGACAAGAAAAGTGACACAAAGGATAAAATAGCAATTTTGTCATTGAAAAGTCATATAAAGTGCTAAAACATACACGAAAAACATCCTATCTGTATCCCACAATTTATCCACATGAGAGTGAGAGACATTTGCATCAGTTTTAATATAGGTTAGCAAATACGTTGTTACTTTTAAATTTATTTTTCTCAAATGATACATTTCTGGGTTGCGTTTTATTTATTTATTTATTTTATTATTATTATTATTATTATTTGGAGTGGGAACACATAATTAATGAATACATAAATTTTATGTGTTCATTAAGAAGCCTAACAATTAATATTTTTCTTTCACTGTAAATTCAGCTTTACACCACTACTTATGTGTTAATAAAGTAATTAGATTGCAAAAAAACTCACAATGTCAAGTGTGTTAAAAAAAAAAAAAAAAAAAAAAAAAAAAAAAAAAAAAACAGGATGACACCGGAAGTACTAAAGGGACAAAATTGACTAGAAAAAGACATCGAACTGCGGGAATCGGGCGGATAATATTTCCTAATTTTTTTTCAAATTTGTATAAACCACTTTTTCTGAATAGTAGCTTTTATAATAATTTTTCACAGTTAAAAGAATAAAATAGTACTAAACGTAAATGGTAAAAGTTCGCAAAAAATTAGGTGATTGGCATCTGAATATAAGAATAAATCAGCCAGCTGAATATTCGGTATTCGGCCAAAACTACAATTCGGTGCATCTCTAATTTGAACATTGAATATTAAAAAATTATAATTATTCTTCTGTAAAAAATTGTATATCATTGCTTCTTAAACATTTTGGAGTATTATTAAAAAAACTAGTTGGCATAGGTGGACTCTGCTCAGTTCCCCATCATATTTATGTTCTCAGAAATTTCTAGTGCGAGACATATTATAATCATGTTAAAAGAAATGAATTTGACTGAAGCTTGATACAGTGACAGAATGAAATCCCCGCCTAATAGGCTATCCACCGTTCACTTGGATATAATTATCTTATTCTAATTTATTAATTTATTTTATCAGGGTCAGTTCTATTGTTTAGTTTTCATGCTACTATTTCCAATGCAATAAACCTCAAAATTCATATTTATATGAAAAATTTACAATTTCGCTATGTTGATAAAATCGTAAATTACGAATAATTTACGAAAATTTCCTAGTAGAATATTTGTATTCAATCATGTTCAAACAAATATCATAAACTTAATTTTGAAGTTGTCTAATGTATTTAGAATCCTCAAAATGGAAGTTTATGATCAATTTTGCCTTATTCTGACATGTTAAGTAAATCGTAAATTCCAAATAACTTACTTTAGAAAAATCATAGTCTATGATATTCATGCCAGTATCCTAAATAATATTTCGAAAGTGGTTTGACATCTTTACGCTGAAAATATCCCTCAAGATTGACGTTTATGTGAAATTTTGCTCTATTCTGACATGTTAAGAAATTCGTAAATTTCCAATAACTTACGAAATCTTTATATTAGAAAATTCATAGTCATTAATATTCATACCAGTGTCCTAAATAATATTTCAAAAGTAGTCTGACATCTTTACGATGAAAATATCTCTCAAAATTGACGTTTATGTGAAATTTTGCCCTATACTGCCATGTTAAGAAATTCGTAAATTTCCAGTAACTTGCGAAATTTTCAAAGTAGCATATTTATAGTTACTGACGTTCATTCTGGCATCAAAACTGATATTTTAAAACTGGTCTGACATTTTTACAGTAAAGTTTTCATTGAATGCACGTTTAAGTGAATTTTTGTCCTATTCTCCCATGTTAAGAAAATCGTGAATTTCTAATAACTTACGAAGTTTTTAAATTCGAATGTTGCAAATAAATAGGGTTCTTGCCAGTGTCGAAAGTAATATTTTAAAACTGATCTGACCTCTCTACGACAATTTGTTCTTGAGATATCGCGTACACAGACTAACAAACTAACAGACTGACCCACTAACAGACTAACAGACTAACAGACACCCTACAGACAGACACCATAGAAATTTTGTCATTTTCGGATTCCTCACACCTGAAAACGTGTAGAAAAGTCAAAAAACCGAGGTCGAAAATTTTCACGATTACCTAAGTTCCTCATACCTATAGTATGATGGGGAACTAAAAAAGAACTGCGGTTTAAAAGTAATAAGTACAAAACTTTGAATAAACACCATAAAATGCATGAACTCACAACAGTTGTTCAGGCCCCTATATCTTGAACCTATAATGACAAAATAATTACTGGACTTGCTAAAGATAAGATTGCACATTTCGAAGATTTTATCTTCCAATAGTGCAAGAGAGTGGTTTATGGGATTCAACTTTCGCCGCTACGGCCTGGTTCTGTTGAATTTTTCTGACTATGTTTTTTCAACAGCGAAGTAATAATGCTTGAATTATGCTTGAATTAAACTACCGAAAATTCCGTAAGGGATACCCTTTCTAATTTTCTGTTATTAAGGAACCATTTTATTTCTAAACTGGTTACTAATAATTATTTTGCTATATATTGTTATACTGAAACTTTTTTTTTTTTTCTTTTTTTTTTTTTTAATGTGGGAATAATAAATTTAATATGTGTTTAAAGTATGACATAAATATTAAATCCTAGTAATTCCAATATTTTTTTTATTATTATTGCCAGTCACATTCACAAGTATTTCATTTTACTATTACTTAGTTTATTTTTTATATTAAAAAGTTTAAAAGGTAAACAAATATATCATAATCTTACAGCAAAATTCATGTATTGTATTTTCTTTTTAAATTGAAAAAATATAAGAGTTTTATTTTGAACAAAATATTTTGAAGAATATATTTTTATTTCCTTTTTACTCATAAAATTAAAATTCATAATTTTACGGAAATAGCTGAAATGTAAACAAACATATCGAGATTGCATAGCTGAATTTATATCTTTAGGTGTTTTTTAAACTGAAATATACAAGTATAATGTGCTTTCTTTTGAGCAAAACATTTAACTAAATGCATTTTTATTTCATTTAATATAATTGAAATTCATCGTTTTATTGAAATATTATAAATGGAAACAAACGTACAGCAATGTTGCCGAAAACGCGAAAGCTTTATCATTTTTTATGAGGTCGTATGAACTTAAAATAAATATTTTATCGAATATACTTTTATTTCATGTAGTACCGTACAAGATTTCGGTTTTTGCGTAATATTAATGTCAGATTACAGGATATATATATTTTTTTAATAGCTAGCTGGGCTAACAGCTATCAATAATAAGAATCAATAATACCTTAGTTTAGTTTCGCCATGTGACGTTTTACGTTTGCTTGCTTCTGATTAGCTATTCTTCCAATAGTCCAGTGATACAACTTCGTTCAGCATGAAATTAGTGGTGGCGAAAAAGGTGGTAATTTCTTATTTTTGAGAGTGTCCTGAAAAAAGGGAGAAGAGTACGACCTAGAGTCCTGCGCGGGTCGGGTTTTACCCGACAGATGAACCCGACAGATGAATTTTAAATCAACCAGAAACCCGACAAAAAAAATTTCATCAACCCGAAAACCGACCCGAAACCCGACTTATCTAACTCGAACCCGACCCGAAACCCGAAAAATAAATCAACATTACTTATTCATCTAAAAATCATGCAAAACAAGGTAAAATGATATAATATAACATGATATAAAATAAAGTAAATTTTCATTGTCAAACAGTTGGTAAATTATTAAAAAAACTAGTATGTTGTGGTCACCACAAGACATTCTTCTACATATTTCTGTCAAATTCACTAAGGGCGAATAATTTATTAAAACAATTATTAAAAAGTTTAACGTGATGAATGCAAATAATTTTCATCTTAAGGAAATCTAACACTAAATATCCAAAGCGAGACAGTTTTATCGTCTATAAGTAACTTCTTAAACAATGCATTTTTATAATGGTTATCTCACATACAGTTATATGGCATAGAAGTTGAGATATAGCCATCCTGTTATCGATGAAATTTGCAGTATAACAACGCCATCTATTCGCCGACAAGCATTCAAACTGAGTCAGCATAATGTCTCATAATCTCGCCTTCTCACATATTAAGTTTTGTTTGGTGATACACAATAGAACATGAGATATAGCTTTCCTTGTAATTGTAGAAATCGCTGTGTAGCATCGCCACCTGTTGAGCGGTTTACACCAAAAATTGGCAGGCGCTAATATATATTAAATGGCACCTACGTACAAATTTATGTGAAATTATGTGCAGTAGTTCTTGGGATATAGCATTTCCTTAAATTGCGGAAATCGCTGTGTAGCAGCGCCAGTTGTTGGCTGATAGGCATTCAAATTGAATCAGCATAATGTCTCATATTAGTCTTCTCACATATCAAGTTTTGTTGGATTATACGCAACAGAACCTGAGATATAGCCTCCCTTGAAATTGCAGAAATCGCTGTATAGCAGTGGCACTCGTCGAGCGGTTGACACCAAAAGTTGATAGAATCTAATACTTTCTTCTATTAAATATAGAAGAAAGTAAAAAAAAAAAAGAAAAAAAAAATCTTGTAAACTGCGAAATATTTTCAGAATGCAAATGCTGTATTTGTATTTCTTTAATTTATATATTAACAACAGTAGAGAAAGATTTATAATACTTTTCTAATTTTCATACAATTTCTACAAAAGATACATATTAGTTCCGTTGAAGAAAAGAAAACAGATCCAGATGCAAATACCGATCTATTTTTCTGTCGGATATCCGCGGATACGAATAGGGAGCTCCGGTACATGTCTGCCCACCAGCGGCCGAGCGGTTCTGCGCTGGAAGCTGGTAGATGGGAGGTGTCGGGTTCGATCCCAGGTCGCGCTCATCGACCTAGCCGTTCGGAGTTTTTCGTGGTTTCCTCCGAAACGCGCGTAAATACGAGCTAGGACCCCTTAGAAAGACTCAAGCGGAGGGCAAACCCCCTATAGGCCTAGGACACATCTGGAGTCAATCGGCCTTAAATCCTCCAACCAACCAACCAACCGATACATGTCTAGTATGTGCAGAATGTTTAAATTAGTTGCATAGTTGTAAACATGCCTATAAATTTATGTTTATAATTGTAAAAATATTTTGAAAGGTGTTCTCAAGTCGACCCGACTTGTTGAAAACCAAACCCGACCCGCAAGAAAAAAAATCCAGTCAACCCGACCCGAACCCGACCCGCACGAAAAACAGATCAGTGAACCCAACCCGAACCTGGCCCGCGGGTCGGGTCGGGGTCGGAGTACGACTCCTGTTATTAGGTTGATTTCTTTTTTCTTTTATTCGTCTTTCAGAAATCGACCAATATCAATCAATTCCTTTATCCATCTATAAATATAATAAAAAGTATGTCATCACGATAACTTCCGAAGTACTGAACCGATTCGAACGAATCTAGATAGTGGATTTATCTTACTTACAAATACCTTGTATAAGTTCCTTAAACAAATTACTTGCCATTTTGTTTCCAGGTAGCGGCAATTTAAAAATGAATATCTTTTTTCAGATTAATTTTATATTTATTTAATCGTAACTACACTTGGAGAGAATTACTCAAAAAATAAAGTGGTATGAAAAAGGGGCGTGTACTAAGAATTTTCCATTTCATAATTAGTATGTTGGCAGGTATGTAAATGTGAAAATTACGTCGTAAGAAATGTGTTTAAGAGCGGATTTGTTAAAAATTCGCTACATACATAGTCTATATCAGGGTGTCAATCTATTATTCAATCTGATACTGCCATCTTCTTTCAAAATGGCGAAAATGAAATCATAACAACACTTGAAATAATACATCCATTTGAAAATGTGTTATCCAATATTTTTTTAAGTATTCAATGAATTCACGACCAAAGTTGGACTCTGGACTTATTTTAAAAATTTTTAAGTGTGCGTTTGACAGCTTGATCACCCATATTATTTCAAAAGCGTGGCCACTTGAAATTACGGCTTCACTTGAAAATTTGTCATTAAGATAACTTCCAAAGTAGCCGGAATTCGAACAAAGTGGGACAGTGGACTTATTTTAAAAATATCATGGATGAGTTCATTAACCAAATTGATCCATTATTATGTTTCAGGTTGCGGTCACTTGAATATTTCACAGGAAAAACGTATTTGCGAAATGATTTGCTTAAAATTCAATATGTAGATACTCCTACGGTCCTAGGAATGTCTCAATCAACTTTATTAATTAACTTAATCGATCATCTAATTTTAAAATAGCGGACGCTTGATTAAAAAAAAAAAAAAAAAAAAGACAGAAATCAATTTATTATTTCGACTAAGTCAGAAGGACTTGTTTCAAAGATTTATATCAAAATTATATTTTTACATATTTAATGAGCAAATGTCGAAGTAGAATAAGTAATTGACTGAAAGGTAAAATTTCCGAACTTTGTAAGAGCATAACACTAAATTTCATCATTCCTGAATATATTAGGGTTCTGATATCCGAAACAAAAAATTTATATTTGTTTTGATGCGATTGATTAATAATAAATATCGAAAATCCTACAGTAAAATGTGAAAAATCCGTTAGGAATCATGATTAGCATTTTATGTTGAAACATTTAGGTGATTTAAAAATAGCTTTCCTCTTGAAAAAAAAAAAAAAAAAATGTACTCTCTGACACTTTTTTTTTTTTTTTAAGTCTTCAAATGTTTTTCTTCCTAATCCAAAGACATTCGTGCCTTTAGCAAGAAATTACATTTTACCTTTTGTCAAGATGTCATCAAATCACTGGATCAGGAGTGGAGAGAATAAACCATAGATGAGAATATAAAGAAATCAATGATATTTACAATTTTTGGAAAGGCGTTCTTAGCATTGTAGATACCAATGTCCGAAGAAATATGCTTATCCTCCAAGAGTACACTGGCAGATATAGGGAAGGAGGTCATTGCCGTCCCTTTGTTTTTAAAATTCATTTAAACTGTCTTTCCTAATTTTGAATAAATAAATAACTATATATAAAGTTTTTTTTTTGAATAATTAACTATTATGAAAAAAAAAACTCTAAGTCTTGTGAAAGTATAGTTCTCTTCCATTTGGTGACTAATTTTTAAAGTTCTTGTGTTGATAATAGATGAGTGGGAAAAAGTGAGGAAAAATTTAAATGAATAAGAAATTTTGGCATCTGCGGAGGGAAATTAAAAATTTATAATTGAGGTCACTGGTACGCTTATTCAGGGAGTTGTGAAGTTGTTCCTGATCCTGCGAGAAAGTTTTACTCTCTCCCTAATCGCTTATGCTCAAATTTTCTTTCCACTTACAGTTTCCTGTGTTAGAAGAAGCTGCTCACTAAAGTATATCATTCATAGATACCTTTAATAAAATAATGGACAATTTTCTTTTTTTAATTTATTATAGTTTTTACCGAATACTTTTTCTAGTGACAATAATATTTAAAATTTATAGGAATGGTGCTTTAATGATGAAAAATTTATATAAATTAAAATGTATAAATATGTGTGTGTGTGAACTTGAAAAACTATATTCCATATCCGCACAGTTTCATTTCGATATGATTAGCGACATTACCATATTACAAAAATAGAGATTTAAAAAAAAATAAAGAACAATAAATAAAAAATTAATAAACTATGTTGAAATAAATTAATTCTTCGTCAGAACCTCTACTGCACTTCAAAATTACCTTACTTTAGGAGACCTCTTCAGCAATATAATAAAAGACAGCTATAGCCAATAAAAATTAAAAAGAAAAAAAAAAGGGGCCTTTCTTCGGTCAATTGTAAATCTTTGTGTAAAATTCTAAGTAATATATATTGGTTGTATTGTACAAAATACATAATTAGTATTGATATCATTTCTAAGTATAACAGACTGTTAAACAATTTCCTTTATATTAAGATACTTCACAAAAATAGAATGTATTTTGTGTTTCATTTTCATTCCGCATTATATGTATCTTAGAATAAGACACAATAGGTATTCTTGTATATGATGGGATATTTTTTATCATTTTTCCGCCCAGTGCCTTAAGTATATGTTTTTTATATCATCTTACAATTTATCAGGGCGGTTTGTAGCTAGACCAACTGCTCATGATGCGGCTAGTATTTGAACTTCTGCAGTTAACCGCGCCCTCACAAATGCTTCACCCCGCCCCCATAATGTCCTCAGTTATATACAAGCACATTTTGAGGACATACTTGAATTTACAAAGAGCCTAATTTGTATAAGAGTTCAGCTCTCATAATTTTTTTTTCTATTTTAGCGCAACGTATCAAAATTCATTAAAAAAAAAAAAATTAAAAAGTGATAATTTCGGGATTTCTACCCATCATAGTGCAGAAACAGGGTGCGTAGGTCCCACCTTTTCATAAGACTCTTCCTTTTTTTTTTTTTTTTTTTTTTTTTAAAGAAAACTCTTGTTGAATTTCAGAAAGTTTCTCTAAGAAAGAATTTTTTATTAAAAAAAGTTGGGGAAGAGTCCTTACAAAAAGCAAATATAACACATCCTGAAAAATAAACAATTTTTAAACATGCAATGAGAAGTAAGTTTACTTGTTAAGACTAATGAAGACATAAGATTAATGAGATTAATGCGTAATTGATAAGATTAATAATATTAATGCCTCTAAAGGCGGGGCTGAAATTTAAATGAAGCTTTCTAAATTCTCAGTGTGTTTTTATATTATGACAATGAATTTTTCTTTCTTATTAATTCTTATAAATAATTTATGCTCACTTTTTCGCTGAGTGTTTAAGTAACTTCATATTTAAACACGTTTTATTCTTATTCTTTATTTAACCTTTCTTGTGTTTAAAACAGAATGTAATGTTAATATATTTTACTGTCAGTGAGAATTCAAAATCCTCCAATAGACTGACCTTTTCAACCCGGCTTTCGAAGTGAATAATTATAAAATTAAACGTAATTTAAATGTATAAAAACCTCATAATAGTTCAGAATTGCACAGCATCCTATGTCCGTAAATGTCATCATAACCTTTTAGAATGGTTTGTTTTTGATAAATTTTTAACAGATGTGGGCGGTGCTTTTCAATGTTCAATTTTTAACGAACATATTATTCCTGCAAATGGTAACAAGATATAAATAGTAATAAATAATGATGCTTCTAATTCATATATATTAATAGCATTGCTTATATTAATACGAATATTGCATTCGTTTTCATGTAATGATGGATTATACAGCATTTTAAAATTTACAATGTAAGTAAAGTTACAAAAAAAAAAAAAAAAAAAAAAAAAAAAAAATCCATTGTATTCGTGAACCTACAATTGAGCACACATATAGAATTTAGTGCCCCCCCCCCCCCTCCTATGATGGCTTCAGACAGATGGCTGTTATTCAGGTCTATGCAGTTTACAATTGGATGACCAGATGTTTTCATTTTCGGAGGACAGTCCTCATTTTTCGAGTATTGTCCTCATTTGATATGAAAAGTTCACAAGTCACTCTTTTCCTCAATTTGGAGGTTTTGTTCTCATTTATCCTCCTTTTCCAGTATTCCCTTTTTCATTAACCTAAAATTTTAACACTGGGATGCTACTGACCTCATGTTATTTTTCTGTGCATATGATATGTTACAACTCACTACAATATTTAAAAAAAAAAAAAAAAAAATTCCATTTATAAAATTGATTTGAATCTTACAACAAAATATACCCGTTACATGTGATGTGCTGTATCGTTGTGTGTGTTTGTTCAAAAAATTTTCAGACGATTTGGCTAAAAAGTATAAATTTATCAGAACAGCTACTTATCTCTGTGGGGAATACATTATGCAGTTCAATATTTTCAATTGCCAATAATATAAAATCTGGAATTGAAAATCATGTGCAGACAGAAAAACACCAAAATTCCTTTTTAATATCGAACAGTAACAAATGCTTGGCTGATTTTGTTATGTTTTCAAGCTTATCGAAAAATGAGGCTGAAATTGCAGCTGCTAGAGAGCTGTTATGCTATTTTATGCAATTTTCATGCTATTTTATAGCTTAAGACCAATAAAATATAGAAACATGTTTTACTTTTCCTGCTAAATACAGATAACTGAAAAATAAGGGATCCAGAATATCTGCTGCAATCATAAAATTATTATTATTATTATTATTATTATTATTATTATTATTTAAATCTGGCGTTCTAGACCATTAAAATTACTTATTACATGATATCCTCTAAAAATTATGTTAATAAATAATTTGATAGGTTTTAGATTTAAGACACACACACAGAGAGAGAGGAAGAGAGGGGGGGGGGGGAGAAGGAGAGAGAAAGAGATTTCTAAAAATCATGTTCATGGCATCTCAAAATGTGTAAACCAACCGAAAATCAAATGTCGGAAATTTTCCTTAATCTATTACTTTCTTCTTATTTATACAGAAGAAATATGAGTTACTTGTATAAAAAATATATGTATGTCCTTCCTTATATATAAAGTACATACCCTTCTTCGATTAAAAAAAAAAAGCATCATTGTCATTGTCATACCTGCCAATACTCTAATTAATATTCCGCAAAATTGTTAGTACCCGTGGTTTTCTTTTCTTTCTTGTTTTATTTTTTTCTTTCACAACAGTCTTTTTTTAGAGTATTTTTCTCTCCTTCATTTTATTTTATTTTTTCACTTTTTTCATATTATCATGAGGATATTCCTTCTCCAGGCAAGACGATTTTTTTTCTTAGAAGTATGAGCAGCGCCATCTGGCGCATCAGGACGGAAATAATTTTCCTTTAGGACACTTAAAAGCTCTTTTCAGTGCTAATCTTCGAGGTTCCCAAGGAGTTTCACTTTTGATCTTGATAAGTGCTTATTCCTCAGTCCAAGGATTTTTGACGCAATTAAAAATAATCAAATTTGTCAGGCCAAGAGAAGTATGGCGGAGAGACAAAACGACAAAGAGTACGGTTATTTAATGAATGGCAGTTTCTGTCTGTATAATCTCAAAAAGGAAGTAATCAAGTCTGGTCCTTTAAAAAGCTTTGCTCTTTCTAAGATTAGGGCCATGAATCCTAATTTTCCGGACTTCCGGCTTGACTATTGTAAGATCAAATCAACAGATTGGACTATAACGAAGGACGAAGCCTCTGAGTACGAAATGCAGGTCAGTGATGATACTAACTCACTATGTTTCTATGTAATTTTCTCAGCACCATTCCCTACATCTACTAAACTAGCGAAAGTACTAACAAAAGAAAAAATAGTGAAAACATCTCAATTTTCAAAAAAACGTAGAACAAAATCTGAAATAATGATTCCACCAGTAATAAATTTAAAATTCTGGTGGAAAAGACCTTAATTGATAATTCAATTTTTTAATCTAATAATAATAATGACTCAAATAATCAAAATAAATAAATAAATAAAGGAATAAAGGAAACTTCATAATCTTGCTAAATCCCCCAAACTAATGCAAATTTATTGCCGCTCCTGCGGGTGTTTTTCTAAATTTATTCCAAAACTACAGAAATGCATGACAATATCCTTCTGAATCTTACAGAAATGAAAGTTCAGTATTTACAATGAACGTTAGGACCGCACCGCTCAAAGTTGTTATACGAGGACTTCCAATGGAAACTAATTTTTAAGTTATTCTCTTTTGATAACGAATTTCTATTATGCTATCCGCATATCAAAGGACTGTAAATGCAAACTCAGAAAAAAAGGTTTATTCAAAAGGGAAAAACATCACAGAATTCAAACTTTTAGCATCGGACAATTTTTACATTCGAACACAAACCAAAAAATAAAAAAACCCTCTGTTGCCACTCAAAAGTAAATAAATGAAATTGTAAAAAGCACCATGGCCTTGACATCCTCCCACCTTAAGTTGGCGGAAGGCAACTTAACTATATAACAAAACAAATAATAAAATGAAAATTTCAAAATACAATAAAACAACACATTTCTACTTGATATTTCAAGGACTTTCACAACAATTTTAAAGTTCAGAAGATAAAGTTTTATAAGCCCAATTTTAGAGGAGGTTTAACCACTCTCCCACTTCTAGTTTTTAAAGAACTCAGTTTTTTCCTATTGACGTCAGAAGCAAAATATTCGTCTTGTATCATCTTGATTATCTTTAGTTCTGCACATTTTATTTCTCTGTATGATAACTCACCAGTGATTCGTGAAGTTGAATTTCTGCAGTTGAAAATGAATCTTTTCATCCAAGCAACCATTCTTAGCATTTTATCATAACTCGAAAAATAAAAATAGTACCAACCTGAACTATTTCTATTCAAATACTCTTCTTCTTCATGTTTTTTATTGCTGCATTTATCATTTTCAGTTTGATTCAAAAAACAAATGATAGGCATGCTATTGGACGTTGGGCTCGTTTTTCTTCTTTCTTTTAGAATAGCTTGTTCATCGAAAATGGGTTTGGTGACAGGCCATTTATCTTTAGTTTCTCGAAGCCAAGTAGGTCCCTCCCACCATTTACTGTCTGAGAGTTGTTGGGCAGAGCACCCCCTTGAAGGCAAGTCGGCTGGATTTTGAGCTCCAGGAAGATGTTTCCAAAGGGTAGAATCAGTTAATTTTCTGATCTCTTGTATTCTATTATTGACAAAAACAGCCCAATTTTCTTCACGCTGAATCCAGCTCAATACAGTAGTTGAATCTGTCCAGAAATGTTGTTCAATACCTTCCCACTGGAGTGCACTGAGTACGGATTTACATAATCGAGTTCCCACCGTTGCAGCTAGTAATTCGAGACGAGGAATAGTGATGGGTTTAACTGGGGCAACCCTTGATTTCGCTGACAAAAGAGTTACATAAACATCAGCATATTCGATGCGAATGAAAACAGCTGCTGCGTAAGCAAATTGACTAGCATCGCAAAACGTATGAATGCTAATACTATATTGACTAGTTACATCAGGAAAAAAACAACGAACAATAGTCAAATTCTTCAAGATATTCAAACCTTCAAACCATCTTACAAATTTTCATCTCATACTATCTTCAATTTCATTATCCCACGGAATATTGTCTTTCCACATTTTTTGTAACATTAGCTTGGACTAAGAGGACAGGGCATAAAAACCCAATTGGGTCAAAAACGCTTTGCGTAACAGAAAGAATTACTCTCTTCGATACAATTTCAAGTCTGTATGTATTCAACCAATCCAAATTGATCTTCAGTTCGTCTTCTCTGCGATTCCAAAGCAATCCAAAAATAGAAGTAACCTGTTCTGAATCTTCATCTCCTGTATACTTCCATCCTCTTAAATTGAATTTTCCTTCAGTCAAAATATGACGAGACTGTTGTACAAATGGTAATATTTCTGATATTTTATTTAAACTTGTAACTAGATCATCTACATAAAAACTTCGAAGAATAATCTCAACATATTTTTGATTATATTTTGAATTATTCAGATATTTTTTCAAATGATGCTCTAACACAGCTCCTAAAAGAAAAGGGCTACTTTTCACACCAAACACCACACGAGAATGCCGCATTATCTTGGGATCGTTATTTTCTTTTTCATTCCACCAAAAAAACTTTAGGTAATTTCTATCTTCTGGTCGAACACTTATCTGTAGAAATGCTTTTTCGATATCGGCAACAATTCCACATTTATGTTCTCTAAATCGAAGAAGAAGATCAGGGATTAATTCTAATAAATTAGGTCCAGATTCTAAACATTGATTCAATGATGGTGATTCGACTTGTCTCGCAGACGCATCAAAAACTGGACGCACTTTCGTAGTTCCATGTTGTTTCACAACTGGTCTATGAGGTAAGTAGTGTTCAAAAGGGTGAGATGATGATTGGATTGGGTCATCTTCAATTATACCTAATGAAGCCCATTCCTTAAACACATTATCCTAAGCTATATACAAATTTTCTTGATGTAATTTTCTAGTTGATGTTATTAATCTTTTCATGGCTAGTTCTTTATTGGTGGGTAGGGGAAGATGATCTTCTTTCCATGGAAGAGCAATTTCATATCTTCCATCTTCATTAATTCTTAATGTTTCTTCAAAATATAGCTTGGTCAAATGCTCGTTTTCTTTTTTGGTTTTCATTTCGACAGGATCCCTTATTCCTAAAACTTCCAGACTAAAAAGATCGGAAATAGTTGCTTCTCTAACAAACAAGGAAATTACCATCATAGTAGTATCTTCTTTTTCAGAAGGTGAATTGGTTTTCCCCATAAGTGTCCATCCTAGATAGGATTCCACAGCTACTAGCCCACTAGATAGAACTTTTCTCTTTCCAGTAAAAAGTCTACCAGCAACATCTGCTCCAATGAGAACATCAATTGGACCCGAATTATCTTCTGTATCAAAAATGTGTATATTCATAGATCTTAATTCATTAATCCATGGGCCACACGAACACGAAACAGAGGGAACATCATTGCAAATAGTTTCTTGATCAACTACATCAAAATTGCAGTAAAAATTTCCATTTAAGCTTCCTAGTTCAATTTTATATACATTATGAAGTTCGTCTTTGCTCTTTTCACCTCCAAAAAGTGAATGTGACAAACGTTGCTGACACAGAGGTTTCAAATTTAACTTAGATGCTATCTCTCTTCTAAGGTACGATTTTTGAGATCCGGAATCATACAGTGCTCTCACAACTAAAATACTGTTCATATACTTTAAATTAACTTTCAAAGTTTGCAGCAAAACTTGCGGAGATTTGGATATGGTTGCCAAATTCACAGATTTATTTTGCTCTTTAATTTCCTTTTCCGGATTATTTGATGTAGACTTATTTACACTTTTGTTTGATTCTGTACACATAATAGTAAAATGTGTTCTGTTACAAATAGTACATTTCACAAAACATCGCCATTTTTCTGCTCTATGGCCAACTTTTAAACATCTAAAACAACAATCTTTATCTTTTAAAATATTTATTTTTTCCTTATATGACATTTTTCGTGCTTTAAAGCAATTCATCGATTCATGTTTTCCATTGCAGGAAGTGCACAACTTCTCTGCACGTGCATTAGTAGTTAACAAACTAGCAGCAGTACAAATTTTTTCTCTGTTTTCTTTATTCCCTTTACAAGAAGAATCATTCAAATCAAAACCAGCCATAGCTAAGTTAATTCTCTCCTCAGATTCTACTTCCGTTTTTAAAAAGGCTAACAAACTGTCAAGCCTTTTTTTTTGGATCATTGCCATGATCAAAATGTGAGCTTCTCTGCCAAGCTCTAAGGAAATCTTCAGGCATACACGATTCAACCAAAGGATAAAGTAATGCTGCACATTTATCAGTTGTAACACCAAGTGTTTCCAGTGCACGAATTTGCTGTTCGAGATTATCATACAGTACACATAAATTGTTTGAACAAAATTTTGAATTGGCATTCTTCAAAACTAATTTTAATAATTCTCTAATATAAATTTCAATTTGTAATTCATCACGACCGAAAACGGGTTTTCAAACAATCAATTGCTTTTATATAATTATCGCCAGTTGGCGGAAAACTTTCAATAACCTCTCTAACTCGGGATCCTTCAACAGTAGCTTGTAATAGATACTGAAATTTATCAGAATTAACTATAGTAGAATCGTTATGAATTTTTTTCAAATTGGCTCCAAAAATAAAGCCATTCTTATACATTACCATCAAACCGTCGTAATTCTAATCTTGTTAATTTAAACCTTCTTCTCTCATTAATATTTTCTACAGAATTAACAATAACAGATTCACTCTGAATTGGACTAAAAGCAGTACTTACAGTTTGATGGCTATCAATTATTCTTCTTACTTTTGTTTCAATTCTTATTGCTTTATCACGATAATCTTCAATTATTTCGAATTCTGTGTCAAATTCTTTTTCAGAGAGAACTTCAAGAATACTTGCATGCGTTATTTCCAGGCGATCAACTTTCGATTTAAAAACACTCAATTCTGATTCCAGTTCTTCAAGGTCAACATCTTGTGAGGCTATCAATTCTTCAACTTTATTATATGCTTTCGAGAAAGCGGCTCTTTCAGCCTTTTTAGCTTTTTTCAAATTTTCTATATTAGCCATATTCACAATTAACCGCATTTACAGTCCCGCCGAGGGTACCAAAAATTTTACGTTATTCTTTTTTGATAAAGAATATCTATTATGCTATCCGCATATCAAAGAACTGTAAATGCAAACTCAGAGAAAAAGGTTTATTCAAAAGGGAAAAACATCACAGAATTCAAACTTTTAGCATCGGACAATTTTTACATTCGAACACAAACCAAAAAATAAAAAAAACCTCTGTTGCCACTCAAAAGTAAATAAATGAAATTGTAAAAAGCACCATGGTCTTGACACTAATATCTTAGATATCGAGGAAGCCCTCACCCTACTAAATTTCTTTGTAAGTAAATGCTTCTCAGTTGACTAGTTTAAAAAAAAAAAAAAAAAAAAAAAAAAAAAAATCGCTTTTATTATTTTAAATTCAATTTCCTAAATCGGATAAGAGCAGACTTATATTCACTATCGATAGACTCCTTTATTTTAGGATCCAGGTAGAGAACAATCAAAATTCCATATGCATAATACAATGCTACTTATGTTAATTTTTCCATCACACTGCAAATAGTTGTAGAAGGAAGACTAGATGTGTCCGTTCCTCAGCAAAATAAGAGACCAAAGAGTGTAATCTAGGAAAAGAAAAAAAATGAAAAATCCGAAGTATTGCTACTACGGAGGGAATCATATTGCTAGTTTTTGAGATTGCGATAAATTTTTCGGAAGATAGGAGAAAATCCTTTACAATAAGAAAGGTGAAATCCGAAAATTTTCTACGCTATGTTAGTTACCCCCGTAACGAGAAGATATCCGAAATTACCTATTCCAGATTAACCACACCCTCACATATCAACCAAGCCGAAATTTCCAACATCCCTATAGCCACACCTCTAAATCTCTAGCTAACTCCAGAGCTGCCAACCTAATCCGGCAAATTGTTAACGCCTCTTGAAAAACGCCCCTTTTTCTACACCACTTAATTTTTAGAGTATTTGTTTTCTTCATTCATCGTAAATATATTTGAAGAGAATTACTCTAAAAATTAAGTGGTGTAGAAAAAGGGGCGGTACTAACAATTTGCCGGATTTGGTTGGCAGCTCTGTAACTCTTTAAACGAACTTAATAGTATTCTAAATGACATTGAAAAAGATTTCAATCTTCGTAATTACTCAGTACTTATCATGAAATTAAAAAATATTTTAATCAAAAATGAAAAATTGTCAGGCTCTTACATCAAAAATAGGTATATTTGGGATGCCCTAGGAAAACAATCGCCCTAACTCCTGTTTTCGTTTAGTAACAGTCAGGTTTTTTAATTTTTTTTTTTCCTGTAAATATTTTCTTCTCTATCATTACTGAAACTTTTCTGCTAAGTTTGCAGTTGCCAGATTGGATAGATGCAGGTCAGTAAAACGTAGGTGCTATCCAATTTCTGTCTCTCTTCGATTCAATTTGATTCTCTAATTAAATTTGACACAATAACTCTAAAAATAAACTGCTGTGAAAAAGGGGCGGGTTCTAACAGTTTTATGGAATATTAGTTAGAATGGTTGCGGGTATGCATTGTCATGATTTTTTTTTTTTTTTTTTTTTTTTTAATATAGCTGCAAGCAAAAGCAATAAAGACATGGGCGCTAACAGAAAAAAAAAATATATATATATATATATGGAGGTGGGGACAAGATATTGGGTCTCTAAATAATTTCGTGTGCATGGGAAGAGAGAGAGAGGACTAAATTTTTACGAAAAGCGTGTATAATGTTTCTTTTTATTAGAAGCTTTTTATATGAAATTGACTTTATCAGTGTGTCTTCGTGTCACGTTAATAAACAAGGCGCCTCTATTTTAATGTAAATATAAGCTGATTAGTTTGTTGTTCCATGGCTTAGTTGGTTAGAGCGTCACGTTATTAACGCGATGGTCAAGGATTCGATATACGAAATGTTAATTTTTGGATATATTTAGTAAAAAAAGGTGTAATTGATAAAAGAAAATTTTTCGTAGGTTGCATAGTATCAAAGCTTACTAGATCTACTATCAAGCCTGAAGGTATCACTTCGGATAGCGTGTGACATCACAACCCGGGTCCATTATCTGTATCATCGGGTCCGTTTACTATGTTTTACTATCTTATCTTCTGCTTGGAATTTGGAATGCTTGTAGCAAACAATGTTTGTCCTCACCTCATATACATATAAATTACATTTTTCATGAATGAATTTTTAGATTCCATCATTTAATATATATTGAGTTAATTTTCATTTACATTGTATTACTTCAGAATATAAGGAACATTTTTTGAAATCTGAAAATCAACGTTTTCTATTATGTGAATTGTGTAGAGAAAAACTAATGGATGACGGATTAGAATTTGAAGGAATTTGTAATTGTGGTAAATCACTAACTCAGTTAATTAATGAATGTATAAAAACAGCGTGTAACATTCTTTTGAATAATTATACGAAGACAAACAATGATGAATTTTTTACATAGTAGATCCTCCAGAAAATTAGCAACTGTAAATAATAGATTTAAAACAAAAGTATCAAACAGAGATAAAAAACGTCAATTCATTTCTTTTAAATTTTGAAATATTTCTAAAAAGATTAAATATTTATTTAAAATGATAGAAATTACGTAAAAATTCTTTAAAAATTACGAAAGTCTCCCACCAGTGGTCGAAAGGTTCTGCTCCCAAAGACATTAGGTGTCTGGTTCGATCCTAGGTGACACATGTCAACCTATCTATTCAGAGTTCTCCTTGTTTTTCCCCAAAACTTGTTTAAATATAGGGCTAAGACCCCGTAAAATGACCCCCACGGAGGACACTTTTTCCAAGTGAAAATAATAATAATAATAATAATAATAACAACTTTGTTTTTAATTATCACGAATAGTTGCTCAATCATTCGTTTTAGAGGTATTGACGAGTTATTTTGAAAGGTATCTATATTGAAAATTTACACACCTACCCACTCAAGTTTGGCTCTACTGTTATGAATAATTCTTTCTTAATTTTATAATAATTCATTAAAATTTATTCTCATTTATACGAAACTTTGTCCTATACGGGCACATTAAAAATTATGAAAAGCGGAATGGCAATATCACTTGTTAAAAGATTGTAATTTTCAAATTTTTGTTTCATTGTTATTTATTTTTCTCTTTCTTCTGAATTCGATAGAAAAACGTCTTGAGTTCGTAAAGGTCTTCTAGATTTGGTTTTCGATGGATTTACACGTTTTGAAAGGTTCAAACACGGTTTAATCATTTTTAGAAAATGTCAGTATATATGTGTGTGTGACCAAATTTTGCGGTATCTGTATCTCAGGAAATAATGAACAGAATTTCATAAAAACTTAAATTGCTTCTTGATTTAAATGTCCTTCAACTTTTGGTGAAAATCGCCAACAGGTGGAGATACCATAATGTTTTATAATCTATATATTAATAGGCAAGCATAAAATTTGTAGTCCCTTTTTAACACATTAATTATGGGAGTAGAGGGTTGAAAATGGTATCATTCGAAAGGTATGGTTAGCCGGAAGGTGCGAATGCAAATATTATTTTCTTACGATTTCAAGAAGGTATTTAAAAATACATTTATTTTTTATGCATTTTCCCCCATTTTTCCCTTTTATACACGTATTCCTTTACATTAAAAAATACCTAAAAGTAGAATGTTGTTAAATCTGGCAATTTCATAAAGCTCAAATAAAACCATAGACACAGTAATTTGTATAATGTAGCATCACTATACGCAAGCGAAGTGATGACGTCACTGTCTGTTCATGGTAAAAAGATTTTCTATGTTAATCGTCCATTGGAGTTTTTGTAAAAAATTATTAAAAAATAACGGAAATTATCAGCCGATTTTAATTCCCATATTTGGGTATAGTTATATATAAGTTACTGTCTACATGTGTTTGATTGAGTTATTTTTTCTGTAAAATTGATAAAATTTTAATTTAAATCACAAAACTCCAGAAAAAAAAATGGCAAACTTCCAGTTTCGAATGTAAACATAAACATTTCATTTCAAAGGGAGATATTTCAACTAATATACTAAATAAAAGGAAAATGGACTGATTACTAACTGCTGCATGTATAAGTAGACGATACGGAAAAAATTCCGATTTCCGTTCTTTGCTGAATTTACATGTTTTGAGCTTTCCTTACGTTTCAATTGACTGAAATTGGTTACTTATTTTTTTAAAAAGTGTCTTTATTGCTAGCTTTTGTGGGTAGAAGAAGCAAGTAGAAGATACATAAAAACTTTTGATTTCCTGTTTTCGATGAATTTATACGTTTTGAGATTTCCTTGCATTTTAATTAAATGAAATTGACTACTTATTTTTATTTTTTAAAAGGTGGATTTATTATTCTTTCCTCTGCATATATAAGTAGAAAATATAAGATTCAGAAAAGTTTTAGATTTTCGGTTTTCGATAAAGTTACACGTTTGGAAATTTCCCGAACTCATATCGACCATTTTTGAAAAATATCTTTTTTTTTTTTTTGTACTTTATGAACCAATCGAATTAATTTAAAAGAATTTGATACTTGGTGCGGCCTTGGTTTGACATGGTACCTATTAGCTTCTGGGCTGTATCACACAACAAGGGACGTTTTCACGTTGCTATTTTCTCTCATTTCAGGAAAGGCTAACATCTACAAAGAGAAGTAGTTATATTAAGTAAAACTCTGCTGATTCAGTTAGAGTGAATATCGGCAAACAATTGCCGCAGCTGTGTTGCAATTGCATTCCGTTTAGGACAAGGCAATAACTTTGCTTTGCCTCGCTTTGAGAAAAAAAAAAAAATGGTCGAGTTTCGACCACTGGGCGATACTAGTTATTATTAATATGGCAGTATAGGATAAAATTTTGTATAAATGAGCACAATGGGGTCTTCCCAGCGTCGTCTGCTCAATCACGTGATAGAGGAAAACGAATAATCGAATTCTGAGAATCGAATTCAATTAAATATTGTTCTTAAGAAAACAAAAATTTTAATATTTAATATAAAATAAAATAAAAGCAATATTGTGCATTTGTAAACAGTAGAATAATTGTATTTGTAAATTTAATAATTTTTAAAAAACATTTTATGTGTTTATTTATTTTTACCTATAAGAATCGATTTTTGTATATTGTAGTGTAACTGTAACATTAACTGATCTAGCAATAAATAATAGCTTCTTGTGGAATGTTTATGGATTATAATTTGAAATTTTTAAATGTTTTCATTTAATTTAATTGCATAAAGGTGTTACAACAAGTTAATTAACTTAGTTTCTGGTCTAAATGGATTTACGTAGTACGATATTGCACTGTCAATGATTTAAGTACTAAAAATCAGAGTATTTAAACATGTCTTCATGATCATCAATAACAGGTATAAACTAAATGATGATTGTAAATGTATACAGCAAACAAAAGATGATGAATAATGATATAAAATTGATTAAAAATGATGATGTGTAAAAAATAACACAGATTAAATACGATTGATCAAAAATAAGAACAGAAAATATGCTATTTTAGCAATCGCTCTAGATAAACAAGACTTCGTCTGCTATTTGTTTTTCCTCTATCATGTGACCTCTGACGTCAGGTGGGAAAAGTCCATTACAATTACTTTTAACGAATCATCGTGAAATAAAAAGAAATACCTTTAGATTGGGTTGAGTTGTGGGACTGCACTAGGGTCCTAGACCTGAGGGGAATGCCCTCCGTGGGGGTATTTATAAGGGTTCCTAGCCCGTATTTACGCAATTTCGGAGAAAAACACGGAAAACTTTGAACGGCTAGGCTGACGAGTGCGACCAGGGATTGAACTCGGCACCTCACGTCTACCAGCATTGAGCGCAGAACCGCTCGGCCGCTGGCGGGCCGAAACCCTTATAGGAAAAATTGGTACATATAGGAGCATCTTTGCTCCTTTGGAGGAAAATCCTCCCGAATGTTGTAAACTTTCAATATAAATAATTTTTAAAAGAACTTGTTAATTCCTTTAAAACTAATAGTTGAACCATGTATCGTCGATAATTTCAAACAAAGTTATCGAGATATTTTTTTTTTTTTTTTTTTTTTAAATATAATAAAAAAAAAAAAAAAAAAAAAAAAAAAAGAAAGAAACACTTCCTACAATCTCGAATGTAGAGCATAAAATTATTATTATTATTATTATTTTAAATTTTGTATTGTACTTCTCTGATATGAAAGTTGTCTCCATTCACTGTAGAAATTAATTTTGATAAGTAGTTTGTATTGCGTGAATTTGTTTTGGAATAGTAAATTTATCTGAAACAGATTTTTTTAAATATCCTTATTATTATTATTATTACTATTATTTTCCGGCTCATGTAATTTTAAGTTGAATGATCCAAAATTTCCTTATATATTAATCTGAAATATTTTTTAAACATCTTATATTTATGACTTCAAATTGTTTACTTTAAATGTTTACAAAACGATTATAATAACCCAAATGATGTATATATTCTTTATAAAGTAATCTTCGAAGGCCATCTATAAAAATTTTGTAACATATGTATGTAAAACATTTTGAATTATTGTGCTTTGCAAACAGGAGATAAATTTAAATATAAATTTTTATTGTTCTTAAAATATAAATTGAACATTCAAATTTCGAGCTTCATACGTTAAAAATTGGAAATTTAAAAGTAGTGAATATATGTTTGCATGTCAAAAATTCATTATTCTTTTGGCAAACATTATTTCAAATTTATTCGATATTACCTATAAACTAAATGATTTTAATTTTGCCAGACTAATTTGAAATATTAATTCAAACATTTTGTATTTATAACTCAAAATTAGTTTCAAAATTTACAAATCAGCATCTACTAAAGAGTTGTTGTATCTACATTTTAGAAAATATCCTTTCAAATTCATGTATGAAAAATATGCATACGTAACATTTAAAAATATGTTACGTAGACAAAAATAGAGGATTTAAAAATATTTTTTGTTAATTTTAAAGATTGAATTTAGATTAGTATTTTAATTTTTATAAGTCACAGTTTGGAAGTTTAGAAAGAGTGAATGCAGGAATGTCTAAAAATTATTAATACTTATTTTTTAAGTATTAATTTAATATTCTTAGTCCAAAACTTTGAAGTTGAATGACTTTAATGGAATTCTGAATATATCAAAATATTTTTTTTAATAATGTAAAAATATACAAAGCTTGATTTATTGCATTATATATTTGATTTTAAAATACACTTATATATGTAAATATAATCTATATATATAAAAGAACACTTCCTGAGTGAGTGAGTGAGGGGGTGATCTATCAACGCCCAGACCAAACCCCTGGACCTAGAGGCATGAAATTTTGTGACAATGTTCTTTCTATGACGTAGGCATCCACTAAGAAGCAATTTTACAAAATTCGCCCCAAAGGGGGGAGGGGGGGGGCAAAACGTGATTTCACAAAATCCTTCATATCTCAAACAAAAAAACAGATATCCGTAAAATTTTTGCTTTAAAATATAGCTAATACAAATGTCAAAAAATCAATTTCTGGAATTTTCAAAATTCGGTCCCCAAGGGGGGCGGGGGGGCAAAACGTGATTTCATATACGTAAAACGTGATTTCGCATAATCCTATATATCTCAAACAAAAAAATAGATATGCGTGAAATTTTTGCTCTAAAATATAGCTAATGCAAATGCCTAAAAACCAATTTCTGGAATTTTAGAAATTCAGCCTCCAGGTGGGGCAGCAGGGGGGGGGAGGGGCTAAGGGGCAAAAACAAATAGAAATACAGTTAGGGCGTTCAAAATTGATACAGATAGGTTTTAGAGGCCTGCAAGTCGAATGAGGATATTTTCGATTGTGTAAAGTTATTAGGAGGGGCAGGAAGGGGGGGGAGGGAAGAGGGGGGGCAAAAAATAAAAATAGAGTTAGATCGTTCAAAATTGGTATATAGAGGTTTTCGATACCTACAAATCGATTTCGGATATTTTCGAATTTGTAAAATTATTAGGAGGGGCGGGAAGGGGGTGGGGCGGCAAGGGGGGGCTATGGGGCAAAAACAAATAGAAACACAGTTAGGCCGTTCAAAATTGGTACAGATAGGTTTTAGATGCCTACAAGTCGAATGGGGATATTTTCGAAAGTGTAAAGTTATTAGGAGGGCCAGGAAAAAGGGAGGGGGAGAGGGGGGGGCAAAAAAATAAAAATAGAGTTAGATCGTACAAAATTGGTATATAGATGTTTTCGATACTTACAAATCGATTGCGGATATTTTCGAATTTTTAAAATTATTAGGTGGGGCGGTAAGAGGGGGGGGGCGGTAAAAGGGGGGCTATGGTAAAAAACAAATAGAAATACAGTTAGGCCGTTCAAAATTGGTACAGATAGGTTTTAGAGGCCTGCAAGTCGAATGGGGATATTTTCGAAAGTGTAAAGTTATTAGGAGGGCCGGGAAAAAAGGAGGGGGGGAGGGGGGGGGATAAATAAAAATAGAGTTAGATCGTACAAAATTGGTACATAGAGGTTTCCAATACCTACAAATCGATTGCGGATATTTTCGAATTTTTAAAATTATTGGGAGGGTGGGGGGAGTAGAGCGGCAAAAAAATAAAAATAGAGATATATCGTTCAAAACTGGTGCATAGAGGTTTTTGATACTTACAAATCGATTGCGGATATTTTCAAATTTGTAAAATTATTAGGATAGACAGGAGGGGGGGGGGGCGAAGTGGGAAAATAATAGAAAAAAGGGTTAGAGCATTTTGGGAATTTTTTCCGAAGGCAGTGAGAACCCGGTGCGACATTTTTCCTACTCAGATTTTGTTTCTCTCTTTTTTTTTTTTTTTTTTTTTTTTTTTCACGTGATAAAAATTAATGCAATTTTGAGAATTCATTATAGTGATTCATTTAAAAATAGGGACCAGCGAAACGGGCGTTGCCTTCTAGTCTATATATATAAAATAGTAAACTCACTGATTCACTGATTCACTGACTCAACACGGTTGTGGCGATCCTATGGGAGATAGAGTCGCAATTTTTGGTGAGCAGGTTGATTTTAGGACCCTGATGCTCACTAAGACGGGATTTTGCGAAATACCCCCCCGTTCCCCCCCCCCCCGAGGGGGGAGAAGGCAAAAATCACTTTTATAAGCATATCTCGGCTCCAAATTGCTTCACGGTGAAGAAATTGCAGATGGGGAGACTAGACTTGAATACAAAAAAATCATTTTCTGAGATTTTGGAATTTTGGATTTTTAGGGGGGTAGGGGGTAAAAATGAGATTTTTGGGGGCGCATAAGGCAAAAACACATATATAAGTACAACTCGGCACCAAATTACTTCACAGGGAAGAAATTGCAGATGGGGAGACCAGGCTTGAATACGAAAAAATCATTTTTCTGCGATTTTGGAATTTTTGATTTTTAAGGGGGGAAGGGGGTGAAAATGATTTTCAGAGTTGCTGAAGACAAAAACACCTTTATAAGCATAACTCGGCTCCAAATTGCTTCACGAGGAAGATATTGCAGATGGGGAGACTAGGCTTGAATACAAAAAAATCATTTCTGCGATTTTGGATTTTTGGATTTTTAAGGGGGGGAAAGGGGTGAAAATGATTTTCGGAGGCTCAGGAGGCAAAAACACCTTTATAAGCATAACTCGGCTCCAAATTACTTAAAGATGAAAAAATTGCAGATGGAGAGACTAGACTTAAGTGCAAAAAAATCATTTTCTGCGATTTTGGAATTTTGGATTTTTAAGGGGGGAGAGGGGCTGAAAATGATTTTCGAAGGTGCAGAAGGCAAAAACCACCTTTATAAGCACAACTTGGCTCCAAATTGCTTCATGGTGAAGAAATTGCAGAGGGATAGACTAGACGTGAAAACAAAAAAATCATTTTCTGCGATTTTGGAATTTTGGATTTTTAACGGGAGAAGGGGGTATAAATGATTTTCGGAGGCAAATTTAGAAAAATACGGATTTTCGAGTAAAAGTAATAGCTCAAAGGTGTAAAAAAAAAAAAAAAAAAAAAAAAACTGCCAAGCGTCTTCTTGAAAATATTTGCAAAAACTCATTTTTTGATTTTTTCCGATTTTTTTTTTTTTTTTTTTTTTTTTTTTTAAGGGGGGGGGGCGAAAAATTAAAAATAGTGTCAGATCGTTCAAAATTGGTACATAGAGGTTTTCGATACTTACAAATCGATTGCGGATATTTTCGAATTTGTAAAATTATTAGAAGGGGTGGGAAGGGGGCAGTATGGGGGGGCTATGGGCAAAAACAAATAGAATACAGTTAGGCCGTTCAAAATTGGTACAGATAGGTTTTAGAGGCCTGCAAGTCGAATGGGGATATTTTCGAAAGTGTAAAGTTATTAGGAGGGGCGAGAAGGGGGAGGGGAGAGAGGGGGGGCAAAAAAATAAAAATAGAGTTAGATCGTTCAAAATTGGTATATAGAGGTTTTCGATACTTACAAATCGATTGCGGATATTTTCGAATTTGTAAAATTATTAGGAGGGGGGGGGGCAAAAACAAATAGAAATACAGTTAGACCGTTCAAAATTGGTACAGATAGGTTTTAGAGGCCAGCAAGTCAAATGGGGATATTTTCGAAAGTGTAAAGTTATTTGGAGGGCCGGGAAGGGGGGGGGGAACGGAGGGGCAAAAAAAATAGAATAGAGTTAGAGCATTCAAAATTGGTATATAGAGGTTTTCGATACCTACAAATCGATTGCGGATATTTTCGAATTTTTAAAATTATTAGGATAGACGGGAGGGGGGGGGGCGAAAGGGGAAAATAATAAAAATAAGAGTTAGAGCATTTTGGAATTTTTTCCGAAGGCAGTGAGAACCCGGTGCGACATTTTTCCTAATAAGATTTTTTTTTTGTGTTTTTTTTCACGTGATAAAAATTAATGCAATTTTGAGAAGTCAGTAATTATAGCGATTCATTTAAAAATAGGGACCAGCGAAGCGGGCGTTGCCTGCTAGTTTAAAATAAAATAACTATTTTGTAATATATGTATAATAAAGATTTTCATTTATATAAATTTTCAAATGAGCAATATTAATTATCTTTTTTGTTGTTTTAATTCAAATTTAAATTTTTATATGCTAAAATTTGGAAATTCAAAATCAAAGAACGTGTGTCAAAATTTATTATTATTATTTTTTTAATATTTTAATTTCCTTGGTGTAATAGTTATAAAATAAATTATTCCAATGGAATTCAGTGTATTTTCCTCGTTTATTAAAATAACATGTACTAACTTTTTTTTTTATAACATCAAATATTTGATTTAAAAAAATGCTTAATTGTGTAAACACATATAAACATAAATGAAATGAAAAATATATCTATTTTAGCTAAAATAAATTAGCTGAAACTATGGGAAATATACATATAATGAAAATGGTAGATAAATGACAAATAATATATTTTAACGGAATATAAATGAGAAATCAGTTTTTGTGAAGATGAAATGAAGCTTTTAGAGGAGATCTTAAGAGGTTTTAAGCGAAAGTACACGATGAGGAAGGACCCCGGTTGTGACGTCACGAAGGGGACATTCAGCCAACACATCCTACAAGAAAGCCTCCGCACAGGGTGTATGACGTCACGGTAATGGACCTCCGTTCTTAAGTGAAAAGGAAATTCGTTGCGATGGTTAATTCCAGTGTTATAAAACATGGGCAGTTGCTATTTTAATATTGATTATGTAACTGTAGGATTTAAACCTTTAACCCCGATCATTGAGCATTATTATATTCTTTTCTCATTGTGAAACTTGTAACAATATGATAGAGATAAATTATATTATTGAATGAAATAAATAAAATACGTTAAGTCAATTTCTTCTCAAAAATTTAAAGTAATCATTTATTATTTTGTATTGCCAATTAAAAATTCTTTTATATTTCAAATTATACAGTATTAACGTATCCCCGTCCCTATTTTTTTTTTTTTTTTTTTTTTTTTTTTTTTTTTTAAGTTTTGATGTTTAAACTTTGCAAATAAATTTAATACATTTATTTGAATTTAAAGAAGAACTGATTGTGAAACAATCTCCGAATCAAAAATTTCATCCATATGTTTATCCATATGAAATATTTCCTTCATAGTTTAATTATCAATCTAATATAAACGGGATTTTAGAAATTATTATTATTATTTAATTATAATGAAGAATTTTGTGTAAGATGATACTTTTCGCGTTCGTTTGCACATGGATTATTATTATATTGTAATATACATTTCGTTAAAAAAAAGATAGCTTGCTTTATGATTTTATGATATATACATATAAGAAAACGTCTTAAAATTGCCACATAAATGTGTGGTACCTACATGTCGAGGCAATTATAAAATGGACCTCGAGTAAAAGCTTTTAACTTTCTATGGGATCAAGAACTAAAAAAAAAAAAAAAAAAGAAGAAGAAGAAGATATGGAGCATTAAACGGAAAAATTTTCAGACAACAAAACGTTCTAAGGAAAGCCAGATTCTTCAATTATTTCTTTAAATATTTAATGTAAATGTACCCTATGTGCTTTACACAAATTTATAATGTCTTTATTTTATCATGTAAATTTTATAACGAAATATTATACTAAACATTAACGTAATATTAATATAATAATAACGCTGTATTATAATAATTAATTATCTTAATGTATAAAGTGATATAAATTAGTAAAAATCTTGAATTATAACTTAAAAAACTTCGTTGCAATAGCAATCTTAAAGAAAATTTTGTTCAGAACATTTATTAATAATTTTGTAAAATAAGGTAAATTATATCTAGGTGATGAAAAGTACAGTGAAAAGACAAATTGTTTAGAAATTTACCAATAATAATAAGTAATCGAAATTTAGAAAATAATAATAATAAATAGGTATAATAATAGCAAAAAATACTTTTGAATATTTATTGGTAAAAATGTTATGATAAATTATGATAAAATAATCTTTTTAAAATTAATATATATATATATATATGTCTATGTACATGTATATTATTATTATTACGATACAAAGTATTTCTATTTCTTATAATATTTATAATTTTTTTCTTTCATATAAGTTAGTTATTTCTGTGGGAATACCCTTTTAAATTTTATTTAAAAAAAAAATGTATTTAGTTAATATTCTAAATTGGGCATTTTTTTTTTCTTTAATTTCCTTACTTAACAGTTTCATTTAAAAATAATTACTCCTTCAAATTATTATTCTAATAGTGCAAAATATGAATTAAAATATAAATATAATGTGTTACATCTGAATGTTTAAGGATTAATCTATTTGAGGCATTTATATATCCCGTATGTTGTTTAATAAAATCTGAATAAACAATTTTTTTCTAAATGATTTGAACGTAATTTTGATGGAAACAATTTGTTAAATAGAAAATATAACAACAATAACAAATAATAATAATAACAATTAAATTAAATTAAATTAAAAGAATAAATAAATAAAAATCCATGTGATATAAATTATTATAGTTTTTAAAAATGCAAGAATCTCGCCAGTTTTAAATTATTAATGATGATCATGGTAATATTAACTCATTAGTCACATTCATAATTTATATTTCATTTTATCATTAAGTAAAAAACTTTGAAGAAAAACTCGTGCCTACTTTGTTCTCCTGAGGAAGCGTCATGATTTCTTTTTTTAACCTGAAACAACTGTTGCAAGTTTTTGCATTTTATGGTGTTTATACAAAGTTTTTTACTTATTATTTATTATTGCCAGTTCTGTGGTGCTTTTTTTTTTTTTTTTTTTTTAACAAATTTATCACGAAATATGTTTAAAAGGTATTTTACATTAATATATATATATATACTTATTTATTTATTAAAGTATATTCTATATATATATATAAAAAAAAAAAAAAAAATGGAACTGTTTTATTTCTATTTATTGGTCATTTTAAAAATATGCCTTGTTTGATTATTAAGTAATGATTTCTTTCTTTCTTTCTTTTTCTTTCTTTCATTTTTTTTTTTTTTTTTTTTTTTTAAACATAAAATAGCTCTGTTTCTTTTATAAATTTTAAAATATATATTAAGAAGACAATAATCAAATATTTACATATCTTAATAAACTAAAATTAAATTATACAAAACTCAACTCTGTTTATATTTTAACAAATCGTACTTATTCATTCTCATCTCTTACTTTTAAAATCTTCAAAAGGAATTGAAAATGCATAATGAAACTTGTTTATTTTAATTGCAGAATAATATTTGTTAATCAAGAATTATTTAACATGCTTCATTGATATAAAATAAAGGTTTTTAAAATTTAAAATAAGATATAAAGAAAAGCAGAAATTAAAAAATTTAATTATTTTGTCTATGTTTTTAAAGTTAATTCAAATAAATTATTTTATTTTATTATTCCATTAATAATTAAGTGGTGTCACAAACTGAATTAGAAGAAAAAAAAACTGAGTGAATTTTTTTTTTAATTGCAAGCATGGGATTTTTTCTAAAGCTTTCAAAATAGTATACTTTAATTCAAGGAAAGTATGTAATTAAATTTGTTTATGCAAATTTCAAGGAGAGAAATCAAAAATTAAGGTAAAGGAATCAACCTCAGTGAAAATTTCAAATCTAGATAACTTACACAAATACAAATAAGTACAAAATATTTCCATGAATATTTCCTGTCACGCATAAGAGAGATTTATTATTATTACATATTTTAATTTCATCATTTAAAGGTAATTGTTAGTTAGATTTTTTTTTTCTTTTTAATAATTTTTTGCTGAATATATTTTCTCCTATAAAAATTTATTTAGTTATTATATTTCCTGATTTCAGGAATTGTTAACTTACAATATTTCCAAATTTCCTGATTTTTTTTTTTTTTCCAAATCAATTTTCTGTTATTGCTGAGAAAATTCTATTGTATAATGAAAGTTTATGCATAATTTTTGTAACTGACTGGTAATTTTTTAGATTAAAAATAATAATATTAAAATAACTTAGAACATTAGCTAAATAAAATACTTTTTTTTTTTAATTAAATTTAAAAGTATATTCTCACAGAAATAAATAATTTATAATTTATATTAAAGAAAAAAATCTATGAACATTATGAGAAATAGAAATATTTTGTATCATAATAATAATAATAATAATAATAATAATAATATGCATGTATTTGTACATAGACATATACAGTTTTTTTTTTTTTTTTTTAAGATTATTTTGCCATAATTAAACATAATATTTTTATCGATAAATATTCAAAAGTATTTACTGCTATTATTATATCTATTTATAATTATTATTTCTAAGCTTCGATCATTTATTATTATAGGCAAATTTCTAAACAATTTGTCTTGTCACTATACTTTTCATCACCAAGATAAAATTTATCTTATTTTACGAAATTACTAATAAATGTTCTGCACAAAATTTTCTTTAAGACTGATTGCAAAGAACTTTTTGAAGTTATAATTCAATATTTTTACTAATTTATGTCAGTTTATATATTAAGATAATTATTATCATACAGCGTTATTATTATATTACTATTTCGTTATAAAATTTACATCATAAAATAAAGACATTATAAATTTGTGTAAAACATATAGGGTAATTTCACATTACATTCTTAAAGAAATAATTCAAGAATCTGGCTTACCTTAGAATGTTTTGTTGGCTTTAAATTTCTCCATATCCATTTTTGGGGGGAGGTTCTTAATAACGTGGAAAGCTAAAAACGTTTACTCGAGGTCCATTTTTTAATTGCCTCGACTTGTGTGTACCGCACATTTATATGGCATTTTTAAGACGTTTTCTTATATGTATGTATCATAAAATCACAAAGCAAGCTATCTTTATTTTGTAATGAAATGTATATTAAAATATAATAATAATCCACATGCAAACGAACGCGAGAAGGCCACAAATTACCGATTACTGACGACCGACAGTGGAATTTTAGTTCATAGTACGTCTACGTACAAGTACAATGCTTGCTGGACTGGTTTAGTTAAGAAGGACGATAGAGCGTGACGTCAGTGCCTCAATTTTAGTCTGTGCGTTGGCTTTCTTGTAGGATGTGTTGATTCAGCAACACCGTCTCCAAAGGAGAGCTAGTAGGAGAGGGTATTGCCTTCAGGCTTGATTGTAGATCTAGGAAGCTTTGGTGTTAGAAAAACCCAAAAACGAAATTGAAATCGTAATATATGTGAAAAAATATATTATTCGATTTAACATTACTCGATTTTGGTTGAAATCCATAATAATTTATTTTAAATATATATTAAATTTTTTAGCATTATAGCTCTTTATTCTATCAAAGTAATATATTTCAGCAAAGGTATACTGATTTTTAAAAAATAAATAAATAAAATAGTCTAATATTTTAATAAATTAATATGCTCATTAAATTTCGGATAATAAATTATACTATTTACAGGGATGGAACACGGGCGCAGAATTCATACCGGAATGTGTTTAAGGAATTTCTCTACCTATAATATCGTCGATTTAAGAGGTAGAAAATTTTCTTACATTGATATTGGTATGAATTATGCGCCCGTGTTCCATCCTTGTATTTACAATTTTACCTGTGTAAGATTTTCAATATTTTATTTATTTTATTTTTATAAGAATGGAAGTGAACTAATTTTCAGAAAATTTTAAATATTTATTTCTGTCTGCTGCCAAACCTTAAAGTTTGAACTGATAAAAATTAACATTAAAAGAACAATAAACTCTGATAATTTGCTAAATTAAAAAGATTTTTTTTTTCTTTTAAGAAAGAGTAAAAAAAATGAATGTATATGTTTATATTAGATGACAATAGAGGGCGCCAAAACAAAAAAGTCTTGGCTTAAGTTACTATCGTAAAAAAAAAAAAAAAAAAAAAAAAAAAAATCGTGGCAAAATTGCGTACGGGCGGCGATAACAATTGACAAATTGCTTTATTTTTCATATGCTTTCTTGGAAAGGTATGAATTATTGAATTAATCGTGTGAATTGTTCGTATCATCGAGCTTTAATTAAATATAGCTAGTATAGTTGCTTTGCTCTGTGGTTCATATTGCGTGTACATGTGAAAGGAAAAATATTTCCCTTCCGCATTGATCAAAGATTTGCAGCAGGTGTCTAGCGCATGCTCAGATGTTACGATTTCGGTCTTAAAAACTAGCCTTGTGTTTTCATATATAAGATTATTATTATTATTATTATTATTATTATTATTATTATTATTAAAAACTGATTGAAAAATAAAAATAAAAATTCTATTTAATGCAAACTTCTGCGTGATTCTTAATAGTTTTGGTTTTATTTGCATTTAAGAATTCATCTTTAATTATCAAATTAAATTGACTTTTCTCTTCATGCACATTTTTAAAATTGTATGCAGTAAAATTCGAAATGTCGTGAAGATAAAGGTACTTAACTTTAAATGCATCATTTCTACTTTTTTTTTTTTTTTTAACTAAATCAGGAAATTAAAAAAAAAAAAAAAAAAATTGAAAAAAAAAAAAAAAAAAAAAAATAGATTTATCTAGTATTAAGCTCTAAAAGCGAGAAGCGTGATTTTTTTTTTTTTTCTCCCCCCCCCCCTAATCTGCATTGAAATTACAGTATTCATGAGTTTCTAAATCCCAATACAATTTCTTGATTAAGGTTTATTTTAATAATTTCTTTAATGTTTATTTTATTAATTTATTAATGTTTATATATAAATATTACATCTAAAGAAAATTAAATTAAGATTTTGATTATGGATTGTGTTGGGTTTAAAACCAGTTAATTAAAGGGGGGTCTTAGGCTTAAGTGGTGTACCCTCCTTGTGAAATCATCCTAAGGGGTACCTGACTCATCATTACGTTAGTTTCCGAGAAAATGCGAAAACTCCAAATGGATAGGCCGACTAAAACGACTGAGAATTGAACTCAGAACTTTCCACATACCAACTTCGAGATACTTGAATTTTTATATTTCATTGATAAGACTATTGAAGAATTTTTTAATTACAGTCTTTTTTTTTTTTTAACCCTTTAAGAACCTACTATTTAGGAATATTTTTTAACAGATGTGGGCGTGGCTTTTAAATTTTCAATTTTTAAGAAACGTTGTCTTCGTGCAAATAATTACATAATGAGATATACATAGTAATAATGATGTTTCTAATCGATGTATTTAAACCACTGATCATATTAATACGGATATTGGGTATGATTATGTAAAATGATGGATCGTATACTCGAAAAATAAGACTACACATGAGCAGTCGATAATACTCATAAATAGCGGTAAGTGTTTTAAAACACCAGAATATATTCTCTCCTTAAAGGTTTAATATGATTTGTGCGGTCATGGGTTGCTATGTGTTCCTCATTCTTTCAGCTGTTATCTACATACCCTTGAGATCCTGTAGCTCTTCGTTTATACCGCCCACATCTTTAAAAAATTATCCCAAAAACACTCGGTTTTTAAAGGGTTAGGATGACATTTGTGGACATGTACATGTGTTTCTATGCAATTTTGAACCAGTGTGATGTGCCCTATCTCTTAAAGTTTGTCGCTGTGATTTTGGGACACCCTGTATATATTAGGGTGCCTCTTATATGTGTCAAAACAATTTTATTTTATTTATTTATTCATTTATTTTATTTTATTTTATTTATTTATTTACTTTATTTGGGAAATTCGATACGCATATCCTCTATTTTTTTTTTTTTTTTTTTTTTTTTTTCTATTTGACAATAAACGCTTTTTAGCAAAATATTTGCTTTCTGGGATAATGTTAACGCGTGCCGAATTGACAGAAAAATCCTAATATAGGTCAAATTTTAAATCAGTATCGATCCACAAGGCTGCGAAAAAAATGAGAGCTCTATAAACTTTCTGTAGTCATCACTTACGATAATTTCTTATAGATCAGCTTCACAGAACGGCAATATTTTGTCGATTTTGGAATTTTCTAATTATTATTTTGCAATTTCGTGGAAAAAAATGAATCTCACTGAAGTTATCAGTTTTCCAATTCTCTTTAAATATTTGAAAACAAAGATTTCTAGACTAGTCGACCTGATGAATTTTAGCTTCTTTTTTCAATACAAGATTATAGACGTGACGGCAACAATCCAAAAGAAACAATTCTTCGTCTAATTTTGGTTCCAAAAGCATACAAGTACCATTCACTCGTTTTGTACTCCAGGCGTGGAATCACAATAGAGAATCGGCCATTTGGATATTCCAATCGTGAATCATTCTAAACTACTAGTGCCTAATTTTTCCCAGATGATTTGTCCAATTTTGCTTCAGAAACTAGTTTTACAATGCTGCCAAAAGAAATCACTATAAAAGGATGTTATTTCACACTTCAAAAGTTAAGAACTGGTAGCAATTCGCCATATAATTAAAAAAATAAAGAGTTCTGGCGCGTTATCACACATTTTCCCAAATTATAACACTTCCGCGAATAACGAGATTTGAACATTCCCTTTCCGTCAATTTTATTTGGTGAATTTTACTAAACAGTACCACGTAGACTTGACGATTTGACGGAAGTTCCGATTCTAATATTTGATGGTTTCTGTCCACTAATAAACACAGCTCTCTTTCAAAACTTCGTCACTCCACAGACTGGATAACTACTCGTTACGAACTACAGTATCTTACTGAGCGAAAAAAAAAAAAAAAAAAAAAAATTGAAAAAATAGACAGGTAGACCTGTTAACTACGCTAGTTTATCCGTAATGGTATTAAGCTCCGCCTTTTTATCACACGAGAATAGTTGTAGAGTAATATTCAGCAATATGTTCTCATGATTAAATAAGAAGACTATTGCTCTACAACTATTCTGGTGTGAAAAAAAGGCGGGGCTTAATACAATTACGGATAAACTAGTATAGTTAGCAGGTGTAGACAGGTTATATTACAGAATAATACAACTCTTAACATGCAACAAGCCAGTGATGCACTTGGATCACACTTGGGACGAAAATGTTGTTATAAGAAATTTCTAATACGACACGTGTTTCTTCTTTTCTAAATTGCATAAATCTGTTACTTCCGTTGTCTAAATATTTTATTAGAACAAATTTAATGATCAAGATCCTTTATTATTAGAGGGGGGGGGGTAAATATAATTAAAAAAGAACTATAATATTATTTCCCTACTTTAATTTTAATTTATTTATTTTTATTTACTTTTTTACTTTATTTTATTCTTATTTATTATTATTATTATTTTCTTTTTACTGTAAAATAATAATAATAATAATAATAATAATAATAATAATAATAATAATAATAAACTTTCTAAGTGCAAGAAAATTACACAGTACTTACCATTTTACATTGTTTAGAATTTTACGACAAAAAGAAAAAAATAATTATTTAGTGAAAAAAAAAAAAAAAATCTGTAAAAAGTTACTTTAATATTTCTGGACAAGGAAATATATAATTAAAAAAGGACGAATTTGAAGAATCTGATACAAAAATTTCAATTTTATTTTTACAATATTCTTTCTTTTGAGGATAATCATTTATATATATATGTACTGTCGGTAACAAAAGTGTCCGAACACTAGCAAAAATTCCTATGTAAAAAATGTACAATTCATACGGTTTTGTTCAATAAATCCTTATCGAATCATGTTCTTACTCTGACTAAGAACAGGATTCGACAAGGATCCCGAACAAAACCGTATGAAGTGTACTTTTTTTACATAGGAATTTTTGCTAGTGTTCGGACACTTTTGTTACCGACTGTATGTGTGTGTGTATACATATATATATATATGTGTGTGTGTGTGCCGAATCTTACTCAGTGACACATATTATCCTTAACCCCTTAACGCGCGGTATCCTCGCTGCAAGGACGCAAAACTTAAGATCCAGTTGCAAAAATTCATCCCGGAAATTTTTTAGCAAAAATTTACGTTTATAACATATCGGAAAAAGCCGTTTTTTTCAACCTTAAAATTTAAAATTTCTTTTAGTTTAATTTAGTTCATGAATTCTGGTGGCAGTATAATTTAAATGATCCGAATTGTCTTGCGCCGCAAAGGGTTAATGAAGAGAGGCTTTCACGCAGTAAAGAGTTCAGTGGTTCTAAGCAGACGTTTATTTGAAGTTCTTGGACATCTTACAGGTTATTTCAAGTCCTTCGGGCTAAGCAGATAGAACATCTTTCGTCGTTAACCGAATGCGAAGGCTGCTGCGTTTTTCGCCGTCACATCGTGGAGCCGCAAATTGTCCTTTTCCTGGGGTCGCTATTTGACGTAAGTTCGTTAGGCTCTTTCCCCGCGTGCTCTCTATTATATATTAATATACCCAATTTTGGCGCGATCCTTCACTCCTCCTCTGCCTAATCATTGGCTATTAACTTCATGATTGGCAGTTTAGCTTAGCCCTGGATCCCCAGGATTAATTAATATGCATTACTTAACCCGAGAAGCGAAGAATTGCATACTACTCAGCACTTTTTATTCTAAAAGTTGTTCAATTTTCTGACTTTTTGCGTTATGAATGTGCATTGTCATAAAACTAATTTTACAGGGGAATCTTTAGAATTAATTTCGAGTTAAGAATTTTGAATGGGATTTTCTTTAAGTTATCACTCAACATTAATTTAAAATAATGAAATAATTAAAAATCTTACCTCTTTTTATCCTTTCACACTCACACACACATATATACACTAAGCGACAAAAAAAAAAAAAAAAAAAAAAAAGCCGCACTTGGATATTTTTCTTTTCGCCTTCTACAACCGCCAATTTTATCGTTTGAAGAGCAAATTTTCGAACAGATTTTATTATGTTGTCTTCCACATACAACTTCCACATACTTCCACTTCCACATACTTCCTTTGCGTCCAGTGTTAAAAAAAAAAAAAAAAAAAAAAAAAAAAAAAAAATGCAATTGTCAGGAAAATTGCAATTTTAGAAATTATTTAAAAAATGGTAAGAATAAGGCAGTTAACGATGCCACAAAAAGTATTAATTTTTGAATGAAAATCAAAAAATATTTTAATATGTCAGATGGCAAAATAATTAAATGCTAACAAAATATTGGTAAAAGGGTATTTAGCAAGATATAAATTCTTTGGCTATTTAAACTGGAAATTTGGTTTTAGGGCCATATTTCTCATCAAAGCGAGATGATCGTAAGTTAAAAAGCCATTTCTTATAAGATCGGTTTGTATAACATTTAGAACATAAAAAAGATTCAGAAAAAGTGTTTAGCAGCATAATTCCTTTAATTACAGTAAAACAACTATGAAACAAAGCAGGTTTAAATGACATAAAATTTCAAAAAATTTCATTCTTAGTGAAGAAAATTAGGAAAGCAAGACCTCAGATGGCTAAAAATTTTTTAAAAAATGATTAGTTAATTATAGGGCTGAACTGTTTCTCTTTGATGAGTGAAGTTTATTTTATTTCGAGCTAAAGAAAACAAGCAAATCTGACAGCGAAAATATGACCGACCTAAAGAAAATCGCACTTTTAAAACAGTGACACATTCTCCGTACATTATGGTACGGAGGTGAATAACTTTTCAAACAGCCAGGCAATTTTTTATGCTCAAGGGATCAATTAACTCGAAATAAAACACAGTCTTTATAAAAGTGGTGCCTGACTGACTATTTTGAAAATATCTTGGACATTTCCGCAAACAGCATTTCAAGATGGTAATGCACCTTACTACACGGCATCTGTGGTAAGTTTATTCACTTCAAATTGTCAAAATTTCCTATCCATTCCCATGAGAACCTATAATTCAGTGAGTAATCATACCTTTTTTCACTTTAAGTTAAATCGCACAAAAGATATAGTAGAATTTCTTCATTACCAGGCATGGAAATAGTCCTAATCGCGATCCGCTCGAAAATGTTTCGTCTATAAAAAGGCGGGGGAGAGGGGAGAGGATTCGAAATTTGCAGCCTATAACTCTGCCAAAACTAGAAAAAATTATTTGTGATATTTGGCACATTGAAATTTCTAAAATTTATATTAAAATACTGTATAAAACTATGCCATTGTGCATTAAAACAGTAATTCCATATAAAGTTGGAATTAACCCAATACAGAATACATATTTTTAATTAAAAAAAAAAAAAAAATATGCTTAGATTTAACAAATAAACAGTTTTATTTCATATATTAAAATATAACTTGTTTATTTCATTTAATAAACCATAATAGAATGGAAAGTGTATGGGTTATTGCATTATGTTCAAAAGAAAGTTTTATGCAGATTTTTAAAAAGTACTTCGTAGTGTGCAATAAAGCGAATTATTGAATCGAAAATGCACATAGGTATCATTTCATCCCTTTGGTATTATGGAAACAAGACAGTTTTATTTGTTTCAAACATTAATTTTAAAGTTATTATAAATAAAAAAGATATAAGTCCTTTTTTCTGCAGTGCGGCTTTTTTTTTTTTTTTTTTTTTTGTCGCTTAGTGTATATATATATATATATATATATATATAGGGTGTCCCAACTTTAGGAGAAGATAAGGCAGATCATAAGGCTTCAAACTTGCATGCGAAAACAAAAACAAAACAAAAAAAAAAACAAAAAAAAAAAAAAAATCTGTACAAAGGTACTTTAATATTTCCCGACAAGGGAATATATAATTAAAAAAGAACGAATTTAAAGAATCTGATACAAAAATATCAATTTTATTTTTACAGTATTCTTTCTTTTGAGGATAATCATTTATGTATATGTATATATATATATAAACATATACATAAAGGGTGTCCCAAAAAGTACAGAGACAAACTCTAGGAGGACATAGGGTACATCATCAGGCTTCAAACTTGCATGCGAATAGATGTCTGCAAACGGTATATAAACGCTTTAAGAACCGGGCATTTTCAGGTATTTTTTAACGGATGAGGGTGGTAAAAGTGTAGAACTACAGGCTTTAAAATGATGTAAATAACAGGTGAAGGAAGGAGAAATACATAGCCCTCCATAACCGCAAGCATTATATTTACCCTTTAAGGAGCGGATATATTCTGGTGTTTTTTTACACTTACCGCAATGTATGAGTATTAAGGACTGCTCATATATAGTCTAGCTCTTCGGTTATTTGTAACTTCGCCTACCTTGTAGATTTCAAAAATCTCTCACAGTTCATCATTTCAAAAGATCATACATAATATGCGTATTAATACAATCAGTTCTTTGAGTACATTTATTAGAAACAGCATAATTACTATGAAATCCATTGCACGAAAAATATCTTTATTAAAAATTCAAACTTTAAACGCCACGCCCACATCTATTAAAAATTAATTCTAAACACCCCGTTCTTAAAAGGTTAAAATAAAATTTGCAAGTATGGGTTCCTATGCAATTCTGAATCTTGATGATACATAACATCTCCTCTTAAAGTTTTACGCTTTAATTTTGGGACACCCTGTATATATTTTTTATATATATATATTCATATTTCCTAACCATATCTCATTATTAATCGGAAGATTTTTAACAATTTCGCGACCGCATTCTTTTGTCTTTTTGAAAGTAAGGTCCGCCTGTACGCATTTTTCTCCCAAGTTACCATATATCAGAATCAAGTTTTATTATAATTAATATTCTTTCTAATCAAAATATTTGTATTCATAGTATATTTCATTGTAAAAAAATATATATTGGGTATATACTTACGAAAGAAATAACATACAAATTGCGAAAGAAACGCCTACTGGAGGAGTTACAGATTTTCAAATGACGTGAATCTACGTCAGCGGTCGAGAAAGTGTTAATAACAACCTTTTTTTTTTTTTTTTTTTTTTTTTTTTCACTCCAGTCATTTTTAAAGCAATTTTATACTCACCTAATCGTAATTACATTTGGAGATAATTCTGAAAGTAAAGTGGTGTGGTAAAGGGGGCTTAAACTAAAAAATCTTCGCATTCATAATTAGGAAGTTGGCAGTTATGCATATTGCTGTTGTTAAATAATTTAACACTTTAAAGAACCATTCAAAGTCAAGGCTTAATTTTACAAAAAAAAAAAAAAAAAGAAAGAAAGAAAAAAAAAGGAATGTGCAGTTGCTAAAATTTTAAAAATGTGTATGTGTAGTGAGATAAGAACGAAATCACGAGTAGATAATAAAAGGCAGATTTATTTTGTATAGATGCTCTCTAGAATTATTTTGTATAGATTGTATTAGGCGCATTTTCATTATTTGAAGTGTGCATTGAAGTAAAAACTAACCAGTAAACCTTGATCAGAGAATCATTCAGTAATTCTAATAAATTCAGTTTTTTATATACTGATTTTTTAAATAATGTTGCACATAACGTGGGCAGAAAAATTTCGAAACGAAATATTTTGAAGATAGAATGTAAATGACAAACTTAAAAACAATTTAGTCACTGAGAAAGATGTGTCGAAAATACTTGGTTAAAACCTAAAGAGATGTGATCAAAATCGATAAATGCATGTACTAAAAAAGTAATCAGCAATAGAAACAGCAGCTGAATTTCCTGTAGATGTCGAAAAATATATGTCTTTTTCTATTTTTGAAACGTCCTGTACGATAAAAGTAATTCTTCAATTTCTTAACCAGAACTACCTTGAGAAGTACTACATATAAAAATTTTTAAAAAGTACAAATTACTGCTTCATAATTTTAAAATTTTTTACAACTTTTTACACTAAACACATTATAAATCGCAAAGTGTTTGATATGAATACACAAAGAGAGAGAGAGAGAGAAAAGATAGATCCTCGAAAGACGAATATATTTTTAAAAGATTGAAGATCTATACTAAATATGTTACGATTTAGAAATATTTTGTTATTCGAACACATGAGTTTTTCAAAACACGTATCGTACATTTTTAAATGTTCTCAATCCATAAATAAGAAATTACGATAAATTCGTCTGCACCGTCCGAAAACCCGTTCTTTCCAATTCCTATGTTGTAATTTTTATATAAATATATTTTATTATTATTATTTATTTATTTATTTACAGATAAACTAAGCATTTAATTGTAAATTTAAAATTTAAAATTGTTTATTAATTATTTTTATTTAAAATTCATACATATATTTAATATTCAACTCTGCATTCAGATGAAATTTTTTTTTTTTTTTTTGAACTCAATAACTGTAGCTGTATAAAAATGTGTACAAATTTTGTAGCATCTACATAGCTGACAATATTTTAATTTATTCCGGAGTATTTTTACTAACGCCTTTATTTTTCACCACTTTATTTATAGAGAAATTTTCTACAATGCTACCGTTGCCGCTGCCGTGTTTCTTTTTAACGTGTCTTTTCACTTTCTTAGAAAACATAGGAGTACCATTTTTGTACAAAAATGTGTGATACACACGATAAAATAAACTGTTTATATACAAAAGCATTATTTAATGAATATTTAATGTTGAAGTAGGTAAAAACCTTTCAATAATTATGAAAGTTTATAGACTCAAACACTATTCATGGAAACAATAACACAGGACAAATTAATGCAACACGTAAAAAGTCTATTATTTGGGAGGGGAAGGGGAAGAAAAAAAGGATTAATAAGAAGTTAAGTTATAGTAATTGTTCAAAATACGAAATAGATACCTTTGAAGCGCATAATGTTCAATAAAACTCTGTATTTCGATGCTTAGTTATTCCGAGTGATATTTGGGTTGCGGATTTTTTATTTTACTTTTGGTTATAGTTAATTGCTGAACTTCACTAGAAAACTATCAATAATATGACTGTTAAAAAATTCTGGTGGGAAAATCTGGGGGCACAAACAACCTTGGTTATTCCATGAGAAGTGAACAGGCAATGACGTGACCGCATAAAATTTGCAAAACTAGCATAGCTGCCAACTTAATTCGGAGTACTATTAATAGCTGGCCCTTTTTCCTCACCAATTAATTTTTGAGTAATTCTCTTCAAATGTATTTCCGATCAAAAAAAAAAAAAAAAATCTCCCTGTTAGTATCTTCTGGTTCCGAATGTGTGGAGCATACGCCAAAAATACTTCAGATACATATGTGTAAGAAGAAAATTACTCTATAAGAGACTGGTGTGGAAAAAAAAAAAAAAAAAAAAGCCAGTACTAACATTATTCCAATTTATTAATTAGGATGTTGGCACCTATGAACTAGTTTCGCGCACATACATGCAGTCTGTTTTTGAATGTATTTCTCACATCCCGAAACAGGATCGCTGCACTTGAACTCAGCTCTTCCTTTCAAGCTAAAATCCAATTAGTGTGCCACCATTTCTCTATGTAATAGCTTTGAGTCCCACGTTGATCTTTATGTAAATAACTTTGTAAGCTATCGTCTAATTAGAATATCATCGTTTCCACATATAACCATGTTTGGCCTTTTACGATGATTTTCAAAACAGGGAATCTGTCCACACCCATTTTCTTCTTGACTCGAGCCAAATACAACAGCACAGCAGAATAATCCTCCATTTGTCACTATGTATGGATATCAGCAGGTACTGCTTCAAATAGCGTACCTACAGTATTAAAAGACAGTAATGTCGTAAATTGAATTTTCCGAGTATACACTGAATGACAATAAATAATTTTGAAATATTGTATTAAAACTCATTGGTTTCATTATAATAATTTAAATTAAAAGCTGAAATCATGAATTACAAACATGCTTTGAAGCACATGTCTTCCGATAAAATCCATTTCTCAATACTTTGATATTTTAACAAAGCTGTTATTTTATGAGGAGTGGGCAGAACATAACCTCACCACATGACGCTTGCAAAGCTCGTTCATATTCTTTCGAGATATTTTTTTTCTTTTTTATAGAAGGTATCGAACAAATTATATGCATTCTGATCAACAAATAATTTTTGCCTTCTTTAATAAATGACCGTTTCACCCATTCTGAATTGCATAAATAATTATTCTCATAATTAAAATATGTTATTAAAACAAATTTAATTCTCACGACCCTTTAATATTAATAAATAAAAAAGAAAAGAAAAAGAAAAGAAAGAAAGAAAAGATAAACGAGAAAACGAAATATAATATTATTTCCTTACTTTATTTTTGTTTTACTTTATTTTATTTACTTACTTTTTTTTACGTTGATGACTGTACAAAAATAAATTGTCTAAATGCGTGGAAATTACACAATAGTTATCTAATTTACATTATCTACGTTTAGAATTTTGTTGCTAAGGGTAATATTTAAACAAAAAAAAACCCCTAAAAATGCGATACTTTTTTTGCTGTTATTGTTAGGTAACGTTGCATTTTAAAGAACCATTCAAAGACAGGAATTAATAATAAAAAAATTAAAAATAAATAAATAAATAAAAAATTGCAGTGGCTAAAGTGTGAACACATTCGCAATCGCTGACGTGAATTCACGTCATTTGAATTTCTATAGCTCGTTGCCGCTGAGGTATATTCATGTCTTTTCAGATTCTGTTCCTGGTTTCTGCTTACGTGAATTCACGTTATTTAAAGAATGTCTATCGAAATGATACTCTAATATTGGAATTATTATGTACAGTCGGCAAAAAAACAAAACCGCCATTCCCCCCCCCCCCCCCCCCACACACACACAAAGGATATAGTAGAATTTCTTCTTTACCAGACATGGAAATAGTCCTATTCACGATCCATTCGAAAATATTTCGTCTATAAAAAGGCGGGGGAGAGGGGAGAGGATTCGAAATTTGCAGCCTATAACTCTGCGAAAACTAGAAGAAATTATTTGTGATATTTGGCACATTGAAATTTCTAAGATTTATATTAAAACACTGTATAAAACTATGCCATTGTGCATTAAAACAGTAATTCCATATAAAGTTGGAATTAACCCAATACAGAATACATATTTTTAATAAAAAAAAAAAAAAAAAAAAAAAAAAAAAATGCTTAGATTTAACAAATATATAGTTTTATTTCATATATTAAAATATAACTTGTTTATTTCATTTAATAAACCATAATAGAATGGAAAGTGTATGGGTTATTGCATTATGTTCAAAAGAAAGTTTTATGCAGATTTTTAAAAAGTAGTTCGTAGTATGCAATAAAGCGAATTATTGAATCGAAAATGCACATAGGTATCATTTCATCCCTTTGGTATTATGGAAACAAGACAGTTTTATTTGTTTCAAACATTAATTTTAAAGTTATTATAAATAAAAAAGATATAAGTCCTTTTTTCTGCAGTGCGGCTTTTCTTTTTTTTTTTTTTTTTTTTTTCTGTCGCTTAGTATATATATATATATATGTATACAGGGTGTCCCAAATTTAGGAGAAGATAAGGCAGATCATAAGGCTTCAAACTTGCATGCAAAAAAAAAAAAAAAAAAAAAACTGTAGGAAAATACTTTAATATTTCCCGACAAGGAAATATATACTTAAAAAAGAACGAATTTAAAGAATCTGATACAAAAATATCAATTTTATTTTTACTATATTCTTTCTTTTAAGGATAATCATTTATGTATATGTATATATATATATACACATATACATAAAGGGTGTCCCAAAAAGTACAGAGACAAACTCTAGGAGGACATAGGGCACACCATCAGGCTTCAAACTTGCATGCGAACAGATTTTTGCTAACGGTATATAAACCCTTTAAAACCGGGAATTTTCAGGTATTTTTTAACGGATGAGGGTGGTAAAAGAGTAGACCTACAGGCTTTAAAATGATGTAAATAACAGGTGACGGAAGGAGAAATACACAGCCCTCCATAACCGCAAGCATTATATTTACCCTTTAAGGAGCGGATATATTCTGGTGTTTTTTTACACTTACCGCAATGTATGAGTATTTAGGACTGCTCATGTATAGTCTAGCTCTTCGGTTATTTGTAACTTCTCCTACCTTGTAGATTTCAAAAATCTCTCACAGTTCATCATTTCAAAAGATCATACATAATATGCGTATTAATACAATCAGTGCTTTAAGTACATTGATTAGAAACAGCATAATTACTATGAAATCCATTGCATGAAAAATATGTTTATTAAAAATTCAAACTGTAAACGCCACGCCCACATCTATTAAAAATTAATTCTAAATACCCCGTTCTTAAAAGGTTAAAATAAAATTTGCAAGTATGGGTTCCTATGCAATTCTGAATCTTGATGATACATACCATCTCCTCTTAAAGTTTTACGCTTTAATTTTGGGACACACTGTATATATTTTTTATATATATATTCATATTTGCTAACCATATCTCATTATTAATCGGAAGATTTTTAACAATTTCGCGACCGCATGCTTTTGTCTTTTTGAAAGTAAGGTCCGCCTGTACGCATTATTCTCCCAAGTTACCATATATCAGAATCAAGTTTTATTATAATTATATTCTTTCTAATCAAAATATTTGTATTCATAGTATATTTCATTGTAAAAAAATATATATTGGGTATATACTTACGAAAGAAATAACATACAAATTGCGAAAGAAACGCCTACTGGAGGAGTGACAGATTTTCAAATGACGTGAATCTACGTCAGCGGTCGAGAAAGTGTTAATAACAACCTTTTTTTTTTTTTTTTCACTCCAGTCATTTTTAAAGCAATTTTATACTCACCTAATCGTAATTACATTTGGAGATAATTCTGAAAGTAAAGTGGTGTGGTAAAGGGGGCTTATATTGGGAGTACAAATTAATTCGGTCCGTTTTTTTCGTTAAAAAAACATTTTATTTATTATCAAAATGAAAAAACATGTTATTCAAAGTATTGTCCATCGGTAGCCACAACTTTTGTCCACCTTTCTGGCAATTTTCGGATTCCATCTCTGAAAAATGAGTCCTCTCTGGACGCAAACCATGAATCGAGCCATTCTTGAATTTCTTCGAAAGAAGTGAAGCGGTGTCCAGCCAAATCGTGATGCATCCGTCGGAACAACCAATAATCAGAAGGAGCAAGGTCTGGCGAATACGGCGGGTGGGGTAGGACCTCCCATTTCAACGTTTCCAAGTAATTTTTAACGACAATTGCCACATCGCTTTTCAACGTCGCGCGGTTTCAACTCGTATGGGACCCAATTTCCTTGCTTTTGAACCATTCCCATTTTTTTTAAGCGCACGGAAATTGCTTGCTGAGTGACTCCCAAGGATCCTGCAAGCTCTTGTTGCGTTTGGCACGGATCTTGATCGAGCAATTCCTCCAATTCGGCGTCTTCGAACTTTTTCGGCTGGTCCGGGCGCTCATTGTCTTCGACACAAAAATCACCATTTTTGAAGCGTCGAAACCACTCTCTACATGATTTATCAGATGGCGCAGATTCACCATAAACTTCCACAAGCGATCGATGCGCTTCAGCGGCACTTTTCTTCCAATTAAAAAAGAAAATCAAAACTTCCCGCAAATGTTGTTTCTTTAGCACAAAACTCGACATATTGAATGCTCAAAAAATCAATGTTGTTGTATAAAACTCGAAGCTTCGTTGACTGAATATGGTTGACAAAGGTCAAACCTTTCTAACAATGCCAAAAACATCTATCATTATTCAGTAAACAAATCAGCCAGAGCCATCTATTGAAAACGGACCGAATTAATTTGTACTCCCAATACTAAAAAATCTTCGGATTCATAATTAGGAAGTTGGCAGTTATGCATATTGCTGTTGTTAAATAATTTAACATTTTAAAGAACCATTCAAAGGCAAGGCTTAATTTTACAAAATAAATAAATAAATAAATAAATAAATAAAATAAAAGAAATAAAAAATAAATAAATAAAAAAAAAGAAATGGGCAGTTGCTAAAATTTAAAAAATGTGTAGTGAGATAAGAACGAAATCACGAGTAGATAATAAAAGGCAGATTTATTTTGTATAGATGCTGTCTAGAATTATTTTGTATAGATTGTATTAGGCGCATTTTCATTATTTGAAGTGTGCATTGAAGTAAAAACTAATCAGTAAATCTTGATCAGAGAACCATTCAGTAATTCTAATAAATTCAGTTTTTTATATACTGCTTTTTTAAATAATGTTGCACATAACCTGGGCAGAAAAATTTCGAAACGAAATATTTTGAAGATAGAATGTAAATGACAAACTTAAAAATAATCTAGTCTCTGAGAAAGATGTGTCGAAAATACTTGGTTAAAACCTGAAGAGATGTGATCAAAATCGATAAATGCATGTACTACAAAAGTAATCAGCAATAGAAACAGCAGCTAAATTTCCTGTAGATGTCGAAAAATATATGTCTTTTTCTATTTTTGAAACGTCCTGTACGATAAAAGTAATTCTTCAATTTCTTAACCAGAACTACCTTGGGAAGTACTACATATAAAAAAAATTTAAAAAGTACAAATTACTGCTTCATAATTTTAAAATTTTTACAACTTTTTACACTAAACACATTATAAATCGAAAAGTTTTTGATATGAATTCACAAAGAGAGAGAGAGGGAGAGAAAGAAAAGATAGATCCTCGAAAGATATTTTTAAAAGATTGAAGATCTATACTAAAAATGTTACGATTAAGAAATTTTTTGTTATTCGAACATATGAGTTTTTCAAAACACGTATCGTACATTTTTAAATATTCTCCGTCCATAAAGGAAGAAATTACGATAAGTTCGTCTGCACCGTCCGAAAACCCGTTCTTTCCAATTCCTATGTTATAAATTTAAATATATTTTATTATTATTATTTATTTATTTATTTATTTATTTATTTACAGATAGTGTAAGCATTTATTTGTAAATGTAAAATTTAAATTGTTTATTAATTATTTTAATTTAAAATTCATGCATATATTTAATATTGAAATCTGCATTGAGATGAAAAATTTTATTTGAACTCAATAACTGTAGCTGTATAAAAATGTGTACCAATTTTGTAGCATTTACATAGCTGACAATATTTTAATTTATTCCGGAGTATTTTTAGTCCCGCCTTTATTTGTCACCACTTTATTTATAGAGAAATTTTCTCCAATGCTACTGGTGACGCCGCCGTGTTTCTATTTATCGTGTCTTTTCACTTTCTTGGAAAACATAGGAGTACCATTTTTGTACAAAAATGTGTGATACACATGACGAAATAAACTGTTTATATATGAAAGCATTATTTTAGGAAATATTTAATGTTGAAGTAGGTAAAAACCTTTCAATTATAAAAGTTTATAGACTCAAACACTATTCATGGAAACAATAACACAGATCAAATTAATGCAACACGTAAAAAGTCTATTACTTGGGAGAGGAAGGGGAAAAAAAGGAATAATAAGTTAAATTATAGTAATTGTTCAAAATACGAAATAGATACCTTTGAAGCACATAACGTTCAATAAAAATCTGTATTTCAATGCTTAGTTATTCCTAGTGGTGTTTGGGTTCCGAGTTTTTTATTTAACTTTTGGTTATAGTTAATTGCTAAACTTCACTAGAAAACTATCAATAATATCACTGTTAAAAAATTCTGGTGAAAAAATCCGGGGACACAAACACCCTTGGTTATTCCATGAGAAGTGAGCAGGCAATGATGTGACCGCATAAAAAATGCAAAACTGCCATAGCTGCCAACTTAATTCGGAGTACTATTAGTACCTGCCCCTTTTTCGTCACCACTTAATTTTTAGAGTAATTCTCTTCAAATGTATTTCCGATATATATATATATATATATATATATATATAAAAAAAAAAAAAAAAAAAATTCTTCCTGTTACTATCTTCTGGTTCCGAATGCGTAGGGCAAGGGCATACGCCTCAAATACTTCAGATACATATGTGTAAGAAGAAAAATACTCTATAAGAGACTGGTGTGAAAAAAAAAAAAAAAGCCAGTACTATCATTACTCCAAATTGTTAATTAGGATGTTGGCACGTATGAACTAGTTTCGCACACTTACATTTCGTTGAGTGTTTCGCCCACGCATAGACATGCAGTCTGTTTTTGAATGTATTTCTCACATCCCCAAACAGGATCGCTGCACTTGAACTCAGCTCTTTCTTTCTAGCAACTTCTCTATGTAATAGCTTGGAGTACCACGTTGATCTTTACGTAAATAACATTGTAAGCTATCGTCTAATTAGAATATCAACGTTTCCACATATAATCATTTTTGGCCTTTTATTACATTGAAAACTGGGAATTTGTCTACGCCCATTTACCTCTTGAGCCAAATTCCACAGCACAACAATCCTTCATTTATCTCTGTGAAAATCAGTAGGTTCAGCTTGAATAAGCGTGCCTACCGATCTAAAAGTAAGCAATCCGACATATTGTTTCTAATTTCGACCAAGGTTCTTCTATCATAAGGTTGGGCCATTTGAAGAGTAGCCAATCAGAAGCAAGCAGAAGTGAAACGTCACGTGGCGAAAGACAGAAACAAACTACGATACAAGATATACGGCTGTTCGCCCAGAGCTAGCTATTACTTACTAAAAAATATATCCTATAATCTGATATAAATATTACCCCAAAACGAATATCAAGAACGGTATTACATGAATAAAAGTACATTCGTTAAAATATTTATTTTAAATACATATAAGTTCATAAAAAATTATAAAGCTTTCGCGTTTTCGGCAACATTGCTATGCATTTGTTTGCATTTATAATACTTCAATAAAACGATGAATTTCAATTATATTAAAATTAAATTAAATAAAAATGCAGTTATTTAATTGTTTTACTCAAAAGAAAGCACACATATTTTTTTAAAAGAATGTAAAATATATACATTTTACTGTACGATCGCGATATGTTTGTTTACATTTCAGATATTTCAGTAAAATTATGAATTTTAATTTTATGAGTAAAAATGAAACATAAGCACATTTTTTTAAATATTTGTTCAAAATAAAACACTTATATTTTTCAATTTAAAAAGAAATACACAATATATGAAGTTATCTGTAATATTATGATATGTTTGTTTACCTTTTAAATACTTCAACATTGTCATGAATTACTTCAATAAGACGATGAATTTCAATTATATTAAAATGAAATGAAAGAAAAATGCAGTTATTTAGATGTTTCGCTCAAAAGAAAGCGCACGTATTTGTTTTAAAAAAATCTAAAATATATAAATTTTGCTGTACTAGCGTGATTTGTTTGTTTACATTTCAGATATTTCAGTAAAATCATGAATTTTAATTTTATGAGTAAAAATGAAATAAAAATACATTCTTTAAAATAGTTTGTTCAAAATAAAACACTTATAATTTTCAATTTAAAAAGAAATACATAATATATTCAGTTATCTGTAATATTATGATACGTTTGTTTACCTTTTAAATACTTCAATATTATGAATTTTAATATTAAAAATAAACTAAATATTGGAAATAGAAGAATTTAATATTTATGTCAGACTTTAAACTCATATTAAATTTATTATTTCCCCATTTAAAAAAAGTTTCAGCATAATAATATATTTCAAAATAATTATTAGTATCAGTTTACAAATAAAATAGGTTCCTTAATAGCAGAAATTAGAAGGGTACTAAAATCACTTACCGAATTTTTAGTTGTTAAATTCCAAGTGTATGAAGAATTCAAGAAATGTATGAAATTTTGTACTGCAGCAATCAATAATATGCATATATGTATTTATGTAATCAGTAATATGCTTCATGTACATGAAAACAAAAAGACCTTCGGATACAGCTAACTTGTCTTGCATGAAAATCTGTACTGTAGCGGAAAGCAATATGAATATACAAAAAAGTCTGATATGAGAATGGACTGATGATCACTTTTTTCATTCTTGCACCGAAAAAGGGGGAAGGGCAGTTGATAAAACACAATCCAGGAAAAAAAAAAAAAAAATTATACGTGGTGGTGGGTCTAACATTATGATAGCACAGTTTAAAAACAAAGCAAAATGATTTTGCGCTTTCATGTTTAAGTTACAAATGAAAATTTATAGTAGTACTGAAAATTATTTCAACTGAATTATTCATTTGAGTAGTCACATGCTGTATAAATACAAATTTTTTAGTAAAATTTGATAGCATATCAAATATGAAAGAAACGCTTCTAGAAAAGAAACGCCTCTCACTCATTGAAATCCGAGCCGGACACTTGGGTGATGTTCCTTGTAAGTAAAAGAAATCAATGGTATCCAAAGAATTAATTAACTTTCGAAAAAGCTAAAATAGTGCTAGCCTATTTTCACTAAAATGCTAAAGTAATTTTTTTGCCAGGTTAAACCCTGTCAGTAACTATACTCCAAATTAATAAATACAAAACTTCGAATAAACACCATAAAATGCAAGAACTTGCAACATTTGTTTCAGGTTAAAAGAAAACACAACACTTCATCAAGGCGAATAAAGTAGGTAAGAGTGCTGCCAAGAAAGCGCTGCCGAAGGGTCATGTTTTCTTTTCACCTGAAACAATTATTGTGAACTCTTGCATTTTATGGTGTTTATTCAAAGTTTTGTATTTATTACTTTTAAACCTCAGTTCTGTGGTGTTTTATATATATATAATACTCCAAAATGTTTAAGAAATGATCAACAATTTTTTACAAAAGAAAAATTGTATTCATTGTTTAAATATGGTATGACAGAAATAGTTTCAAAACATTTTGCTCATGTTGGCATTTTTAAAACTATTTTCATTGGAAAACATGTGCTACTACTGACACTTTTAACATGTTATTACAAAAGCTACATTGAAATGTGTTACCACATAAAAACAATTTCATAAAATTTTCAATTATCCAGATGCTTTCTACAGAGGATTAAAGAAAGAAAAAAAAAAAAAAAAAAAGTACCTAAGATTTTTTTTTTTTTTTTTTCTACACACAAGTTTATTTCACTGCAAATTTAATTTTGAACTGCAAGAATATTTTTGTGTGCACTCATTTTTAACAACTACATAACTTAAACATTTTGTTTATTATGAGATACCACAATTTGTTTCATGTTTCATAAAGATAATAAATTTTAACAAAATCTTAATTATGTCCCTATTTGAATAAAAAAAAGGTCACTTTTGACAGCAGACAGCAGGCATTGGCTACTGTCTGCTTTCAAAAGAGTATACTTGAAAATCGAAGTGAAGTAGCATAAACATTTAACAAACATACTTATTACATGATTAGTGCTAATTTAATATCTCTTTGATTTATTACTTCTGATCTTGAAAATGTATGATATAATATACACGATGATATATTACTTACATGATTTGATTTTATGAGCAATCTATCTATTGCTATTATACATGATACATCACAGTTTTTCATCAATGTTCTATTACTTTCAATAATCTATTCTTTAAAAAAATTATGTGCTCTAATACGGAGTATGTCTAGGAAGCAACAAAAGACGTAGATTAAGATTATCACACGGTACATTTAAGCAAATTCGATTAAAAGAAAAGAAAAAAAATTAAATCATAAAAACCCAATTTAAACACAATTATTTCAAATGTAAACAAGATTTGATCCATCCTCCTTATGACGTAGTGCGCGAGAAATCTCAAATAGCTAAAAATTCGCGCATTTATGAAATGGCACCCACCTGATTTCGACCAAGAATGACAAGAAATATTAGTAAGATATTGTACTAAAACTCATTGGTGTCAGTATAATAATTTAAATTAGTAGCTGTAATCATGAATTACAAACATGATTTGAAGCACATGTCTTCCGATAAAATCCATTTCTCAATGCTTTGATATTTTATGAGGAATGAGCAGAAGATAACGTCACCACATGACGCTTGCAAAGCTAGTTTATATTCTTACGAAATATATTCTTTTTCTTTTTTATAAAAGGTATCCAACAACTTATATGCATTCTGATCAACAAATAATTTTTGCTTTCTTTAATAAATGACCGTTTCACCCATTCTAAATTGCATAAATAATTATTCTCCTAATAAAAATATGTTATTAAAACAAATTTAATTCTCAGGACCCTTTACTATTAATGAAAGAAAAAGAAAAAGAAAGATAAGAAAAACGAGAAAACGAAATATAATATAATTTCCTTACTTTACTTTTCTTTTCTTTCATTTTGTTTGCTTACTTTTTTTTACGATGATGACTGTACAAAAATAGATTTTCTAAATGCGTGGAAATTACACAATAGTTATCTAATTTACACTCTCTACGTTTAGAATTTTGTTGCTAGGGGTAATATTTAAATAAATGAAAAACCTAAAAATGCGATACTATTTTTGCTGTTGTTGTTAGATAACGTTGGGATTTAAAGAACCATTCAAAGACGGGAATTAATAAATAAATAAAAATAAATAAATAAGTAAATAATTGCAGTGGCTAAAGTGTTAACACATTCGCAATCGCTGACGTGAATTCAAGTCATTTGAATTTTTATAGCTATGCCGCTGAGGTATATTCATGTCTTTTCAGATTCTGTTCCTGGTTTCTGCTTACGTGAATTCACCTCATTTAAAGAATGTCTATCGAAATGATACTCTAATATATCCGGCAGATAAAGCTTGTAGGTTGTTAAAATTTTATTGTGATTAATCTTTTCCACTTATATATTGATGCTGCTGCATTTTATATTTAAACGTTCAAATTCTTTTACTGCGGTTATGGGAATTGAAGTATATACTGATGAAATGTCCCGGTACGATGATGAATCTGATGCTAGTGATATGGACAGTGATGGATTGATACAACAAAAATAATAAAAAGAAAAATATATATATATTTGTAAAAAGAATGCTTTTTTTATCGGCGTCCTAAAAAGTAGCAAATAGGGCAAAATTTTCTGTATTGAAACCAATTAAAAGATCAAAAGCATTCATCGATGACAAAGATTAAAAGCATTCATTGATGACAAAGTATGTTATTATAAAGTAGGAAGTAATCATCAATGAATGCTTTTGATCTTTTAATTGGTTTGAGTACAGAAAATTTTGCCTTATTTACTACTTTTCACAGGGATAGAACACGGGCGTAGAATTCATACCACTATGAAAGTAAGAAAAATTTCTACCTCTTAAATCAACGATATTATAGGTATAGAAATTTCTTAAACAGATTCCGGTGTGAATTCTGCGCCCGTGTTCCATCCCTGCTTTTCAGGGCACCGAAAAAAAAAGTCTTTTTTTTTTTTTTTTTTTTTTTTAACCTTTTATTCATACTTGCCAGCCATCTCATTATGAACCGTATAATTTTTAGTACCCGCCTATTTTTTTCACACCAGTCAGTTTTTAGAGTCATTTTATTCTTATTTAATTATAACAACATTTGAAAAGATTTATTCTAAAAATAAAGTGGTGTGAAAAAAGGGGCGTTGACAATTGTACGGTTTTTAATGAGATGGTTGACAAGTTTATTTATTTATATTATTTTTTTAAATTAAAACTAAATACCGTAATTAAACTTTAAAACTGAAATGAAGCAGGACTCTGAGGTCAGCTGCTTAAATAGGCTCTTGGAAAGTAGTAGAACTTTCTGGAATAAACTAGCAGGCTATAGGCATATCTGGCTTTAAAGTGGAGACTACTCATACTTGCCAACCTAACCCGGAAAACTGTTAACCCCGCCCCATTTCGCCTACTTTTTCACTACAGTCTTTTTTTAGAGTAATTTTTTTCTTATTTAATCGCATATAATTACTCTACAAATTAAGTGGTGTACAAAAAGCGGCGGGAACTAACAATCTTTCAGGTTAAGTTGGCAACATCCTAATTAATATTCCATAGTATTTATTGTTAGCCCGCCTTCTTTTTTACACCAATAAATTTTTAGTGTATTTTTCATTCTATTTAATCGTAATTACATTTTGAAAATATTACTTTACAAATTTACTGGTGTGAGAAAAAGGGTGGGACTATAAACACTGCGGCACTCAGGACGTTGGCAAGTATGTGGCAAATATGCGAGTGATGTTTTACCATACTTGCCAACATCCTAATTAATATTCCGTAGTGATTTTAGTCCCGGCTTTTTTTTTTTTTTTTTTTTTCACACCATTAAATTTTTAGAGTAATATTCTTCAAATGCAGTTATGATTAAATAAGAAGACAAATACTCTAAAAAGATACTGGTGTGAAAAAGAAGGGGTGGCTAACATAACTATGAAATATTAATTAGTATAATAACAGGAGACTTGGCGTTGGAATATTAAAAACCCGGATAAACTTCTACGTCAGAAACGCCAAAGAAAAACATTTGAGATGCACATCTCAAATATTTTTCTTCCTGACGTAGTAGTTTATCCGGGTTTTTAGTTTTTAATATTAATTAGTATGTAGGCATGTTTCACTATGAAAAAGTGCATACGACTGGTGTTGGGAAAACATAAATTTAAAATTTTTTTAACATTAAAATGGTTCAAAATTTAACGGTTGAAATGTATAGTCTTATTTAATCTTCAAGATATCAAAAGTTTTGAAATCCTTCAAATACTGTAAATTTTTCTGATATTCTGAGTTACTTATGGGTCACTCACTGACTATCCAGAAGTCACTCACTGGTTACTCACAGGTCACTCTCTGCTCACTCACGGGTCGTTCATGGTCACTCGTGTTCATAGGAATGAAAAGTGGCTCGAAAATGGCAGAAAAGTGGCTCGATGACAGACAGAATGACAGACAAGCCGGGTGATTACAAAAGCTTTCTAATAAAAGAATAAAAAGAATACACGAAATCTCTGACAATAAATGTAATTCTGTTGAGGAAGGACCGAATACTGGATGGAAGAAACATGATCATAAAAGAGATTTAGAGATGTTTATTGGCGAGTCAGGTGTAAAGGTATTTCCAAATGACCCACGACATATAAATGAAAATGAAATTGCTAAACTACTTATTAGTGATGACTTTATAGAAATTATCGTGACAGACACTAACATATATTATGATGCAGCTACCACCTTGTACATTATTTTTTCTGCTACAGGAAATTATTTTTATTTTTATTATTATTATTATTTAGTTAAGTCTAATAGAGTGTACAAAACTGATTGGGAATTATCTTTGGCTGAATCCACGATACTTTGTCAGGAAAGATTGTCCTTTTGTGTTTATAATTCGAGTAATATGACAAAGTACTGAATACTAGTTAGAGAGTTGTGTGAAGCAAGAAGTGGCTATAGCTGCAACTTTCAAGTATTTGTGTAAAAGGTGAAATATTAGAAGGCATATTTTCCCATGTTTTAAATAAAGATAAAAACATTTCGTAGCATATCTACATGGATAATTATTATAATAATGTTACAATAGCTAAAAACATTATATAAGCCTGAGTGCACAGTAAAACGCAACAAATATATGAAACAGTTGATCGTGTTGATCAGTATTTATCATGTCATTCATTTTTTGCGAAAATCAATCAAATGGACAAAAAAAAAAAAGCATTTATGTTTCTTGCACACTGTGCCCCTTTCAACTCTTTGGTTGTATATCGTGAACTCAACCGACATTCTGATACACCCTTTTATAAATACTTACAAATTTTCGCAGAGGAATTGATTGCTTTTGATTCCGAATATAATGATCGGAGAAATCTACCATCGACCAGCTCTGGAGAAAGAGCTCGAACACCCCATGCTGATCGAACCCATAGCACAGACTTTCGGGTGTTATGGAAAAGCATCAATTGTCATAAATTCCTCAATTGGAAAAAAAAAAAAAACATCCACCAAAACCTTGTAGAGACTTTTTCATGAAAAACGTACTGATACTTCATTTATCCCTTTGTGCAAAGGTTATTGGTCAACGAGTTATCATACAAAACCATACCTGCTAACAACCTCAGAGTTGCCAACCTAATCCAGCAAATTGTTATTACAGCCCATTTTTATACACCACTTAATTTTTAAAGAAATTTTCTTCAAATATAATTTCGATGAATTAAGAAGAAAAAAACTCTAAGAAAGGACCGGCGCAGGAAAGGGGGCGGTACTAACCATTTCCCGGATTAGGTTGGTAGCTATGCATCCTAATTAGGAATCGGAAGTTTATTACTACACGACCTTTTTTCTACACCACTTTATTTTTAGACAGATTATCTCCAAATGTAGTTACGATTAAATCATAGCCTTCTAAACTAGATGCCTGATGCCTGGCTCGGAAACTTGACAACAGCTGAAGCGGTAGACAGCACCACCTGGTACAAATTGCGCGACTTTTTTATTCAACTGCTACAAATAAATTTAAGAAGTAATATATGATATAAATAATCGACGTATCTTCGATTCTATTCGCCTTTTATGCATATGATATCTCACTTTAAAAAATTTTTTGTGGTTGTTGAATAAAAAAGTCGCGCACAATCTGTACCAGATGGCGCTGTTTACTGCTCCAACTGTTGCCAAGTTTCCGAGCACCGCGACAGGCATCTAGTTTAGGAGGCTATGATTAAATATGAAAAATGACTGGTGTGAAAAAAAAGGCAGGTACTAAAAATATTCCGATTAGTAATGAGATGGTTGGCGAGTGTGTAAAACAGATATATTGAACTCAGTGTTGCCAGATCCAGTGGATTTCTTTATTTAATAATCACTAATAATTTTTAATTGTAACAATTGCGAAATCACTTCGATGATTGGCAGTCTATTATATGTATATATATCAAATATCGTACGTCAAAATTTTTGGTGATTATTGAATAAAAAAATCGACCAGATCTGACAACACTGATGGAATTTTAACTCTCATTTTTTTTTTTTTTCGAAATCTATGTCATTTGTTTATTGGTAAAGAAGAAAATAAAAAGTAGTTATGTATTTACCTAAAATAAAGTAATTTAAAGTTAGATCTTTATTTAAAATGATGCATAATAAATTTCAAAATACATTATTCATCTGTAGATTTAAAAATAATCTTAAAAAAAAAAAAAAAAAAAAAAAAAAAAAAAAAAATATTTGTATGCTTTTTTGCGCTACGTTAGTGGCTATGTTTTAATTTTTTTTTTTTTTTTTTTTTTCAAGAGTTAAGCTCTATACGTATAGTCTATGAGCAGTACTTACGCTTTTTCAACTGCAAAGTTCTTTGATAATAGTAATAATGAGCATAGTAGAATAGAAGATATGCATATCAATAGTAAACATTGTATTTTAATCCTTTGCATTTGGCATTTTTCTCGCCTAAAGCTTTTAGAATCTCGACCTTTTTTTTTCATTTTGCTGTATCTGACTGTCTAATGTGTTTATTTGAAGGTAAAATTTGCATATAAAAATTAAAAAGTAAGTTATTTTTAACTATATTTTTATTATTTTCAAAATGGGTACACTTTGAAATGAAAATTTTAATTATAAATTATTCAGGAGATGAGAAATTTCAGTCTTTACTGCTATCATCATTTTTATACGATAATCTCTGCCCTGCTTAATCCCAACACATTACTTTTAAAATATGATAAATATTTCTGTATAAAAATAGTGGTACAAAAAATGGCGGAAATTTCTGATCTGTAATAATATCCTGAAAAAAGGGCGGGGACTTCAATGTCTAGTATATAAATTTTAGATTTAAAGGGGTTTTCTGCGTTCTTCTTTGCATTACAATTGAATATACATAAAAATTTCGCTTTTTCTAACTGACATATTTATATTCTAGCAGTACATCGGCTATCTATCTTCTATAATAATAAAGGAAGATGTCTGTCCGTCTCTCTGTCTGTCCGTCTGAGCATCTATACGTTCAGCCCCTATTGAACGCAGAAGTACAAAATTTGACATACGGGTGCTCCGAAGCCTGCCCGAATGCATTGTGAAAACATAATTTAAAAATTTTAATTAGTTGCGGAGATATTAATTAAAATGTAGACCCATGTCTAATCAAAAAGCGATCTCAATTACTCAGAATTCACCGCGATTGCATAAAAATAGATATTTTAACGGAATTAAAAGCAGAAAAATGGAAAATAAATTAGAAATATTAGTCCGATCGTTACGAATTTGGTACCAAATGAAAGGGGATTTTTTTCCGAATCTAAGAGTGCAAGGTGGCTTATCTCTACAGCAATAAGATTTTTTAAAATTAACTAAAGTATGAAATTTAGTTGGAAACAGGCAGTTATTTCATTTGTCAAAGATTCTTCAGTGCCAGGTGCTAGACATGCTGGCTCACTATTCTTCCGGTCGGAAAAAAATTGCTTTTCGTTTTTCGAACACGTGACAAAGTACTGAAAATAAAAAAAGCAGTTTTTGAATATTTTCAATTTAAAATCGATCGAAAGCAACACTTCGAAATTGCCCGTCGTTATGGCTCACCTGTATACAGTTAAAAAATCTAAAGTATAGCTTAAAAAAAAAAAAAAATAGACATATTATATTTATTTAAATTCATTTTTATTTCATCTGTTAATGACACCAAAAGTTACTTTTAACAGAATAATATTGTTTTTTTTTTTCCCTTGAAATCGTTAATCGCCCTTGATAGATTCGCCATTTTGAGTCAAAAATATATCATTGTAATACATAATACATCATTCGAAAGATATTTTAAAGTATTTTTATTGCAGTCTATTAAAATGATATAAGCCGTTCAAATTCTGTACGAAACTTTCGGAGAAAACTACGGAAAAATCAGAAAATTTTTATTCTTTTATATTTTACAGAGTTTCAAATTCAGATTTTCGCTCACATTTCGTACTAATACTTTTAAATGGTATATAGCCCGGAATTAAGCAAGTTTTGGAGAAAACCACAGATAAGTCTGACACAAATCTTTTTAAAAAATGTTTGTATTATCTTTCTATTTCAGCTTCTAATTAGTATAATTTCATTTTTATATTATCGAAAGTGGAATTCGAGATTTCACCTGATTTACACGTTTTAAGGTGTCCTGATTAGGTTTTCTTTCGTATCTCAGCTACTAATTAAAATAATTTCATAAGTAATACATCATTTGAAAGCTTTGTTGATTTGGAATTGAACAATATATTACAGAAATTTCTACCGCCAGATGGCGCTGCTATATTTTAAAATTTCACTATTTCAAATTCTAATGAGCGAGGAAGGTGTTGTAAGTTCTAAAACGGGATAAGGCGCCGCAGGCGCCACCTAAAGTCAGAAATTTGAAAGATAATAACACGGTGAGCGAACAGGCTGTTTCAGATATTGAAAAGAGTTGAGGGCGCCGAAGGCGCTACCGCACGGGAATTTACTGCGATTTCAATAAGCTATTTTCATGATACATCAATAAGCTGTTATTAGACATGAAACGGGAAAAAGGCGCCGCAGGCGCCACCGAGCGGGAGTTTCGTAAATTCGGTGTTTTCAGGGATCGCGAACAAGCTGGTCGCCGAAGGCGGCTAGTCTATAATAATAAAAGAAGATGTCTGTCTGTCTCTCTGTCTGAGCATCTATACGTTCAGCCCCTACTGAACGCAGATGTATAAAATTTGACATACGGGTGCCTAGAAGCCTTCCCGAGGGGATAGTGAAAACAGAATTTAAAATTTTTAATTAGTTGCGGAGATATTAATTAAAATGTAGACCTATGTTTAATCGAAAAGCGATCTCAATGACTGAGAATTCACCGCGATTGCATAAAAATAGATATTTTAACGGAGTTAAAAGCAGAAAAAATGGAAAATAAATTAGAAATATTAGTTACGAATCGTTACGAATTTGCTATCAAATGAAAGGGGAATTTTTTCCGAATCTAAGAGTGCAAGCGGCTTATCGATACATCAATTAGATTTTTTTAAATTAACTAAAGTATGAAATTTAATTGGCAACAGGCAGACGAGAGTCTGGGATGAAAAAGGAAATGGTTGTAATCAATTAAGATATCACGTGTTTCATAGTGGGGAGAAAAATTGCAATTCTCAAACTTTTTCTAATTTTCATTTACCTTACATTTAAATGAATATTCGGCTTAGATAGCATATTAAAAAGCTACTGTTCAGGTTTCATGAAAATATATGCATAAATAAAAAAAATGACATATTTATTGGAAAAAGATTAAGTTTTCTTTTATATTTTGCAGTATTTTAAATTGAGATATGCCGTTGAAATTTCGTAGTATTTGGTTTTAATGCCCGACAATTCGATTGTGAATATTTTTGAAAGAGTACGATTATTAAGGAGGGCTTGAGAGATGGGGAAAAAGGGCAAAAAAAAAAAAAAAAAAAAAGAGTTACAACGTTTGAAATTGGTTGGTATATTTAGATTTTAAAGCAAGGTAAATCGATTGCGGATATTTTCGAGTGTAAAATTATTATTATCGACGGAAAGGGGGGGGGAATGAAGGGGCAAATATGTAGAAAAGGAACGGGAGTTTCGGAGAAAACAACGGAATACCCAGAACACCTTTATTCTTTAATATTTTGCAGAGTTTCGAATTCCAATTTCTGCTCACATATCGTACTAAGGATTTTTAACGTTATATAGAACGGAATTATGCAAGTTTCGGAGAAAACCATGGATAAGTCGGACACAAATCTTTTTATAAAGATGTCTATATTAGCTTTGTATCTCAGCTTCTAATTAACATAATTTCATAAGTAATATATCATTTAAAAAGTTATTTGAATTAGAATTGATGAGTATATGTTGCAAATCTCTGTCGCCAGAAGGCGCTTTGATATTTTAATAATTCAATAAGTTAAAACACATCATTTGAAATATTACGGACTTTTAAACTGATATAAGCCGTTAAATTCCGTACGGGAGTTTCAGAGAAAACCACAGAAATGCCAGAACACCTTTATTACAATATCTCCAATTTCTAATTATGATGCAGGCTTTCGAATTCCGATACTCCGTTCGCATTTCGTATTAAGGATTTTTAACACGCAAGTTTCAAAGAAAAAAAAACGAAAAAATCAGACACAAGTTTTGTTATAACAATGCTTATATTACCTTTGTATCACAGCTTCTAATTAACATAATTTCATAGGTAAAATATCATTTTAAGTCTTTTAAACTGAAATTGAGGAGTACATATTGCAAATCTCTGTCACCAGAGGATGCTTTGTCATTTTAATAAATCAATATCTCCAAGTCTGATTATCAGTAAATTACTTATAGGGAGAAGATTCGGAGACCGTAGGCCCCACCGGGTTGCGGATTTGCCATGATCAGAATTTTCAAGGTCCTTTATATGGTGAGTGATTAGGCTATTTCAAATCATGAAACGTAAAGCCACAGAGCAAAAATTTGCTACAGTTAAAAATTTCAAATCTATTTGTGGTATGAGCTTGAAAGCTGTTGTAAGTTCTAAAACGGTGATAAGGCACCGCAGGCGTTACCGAGCTGGACTTTGCTGAAGTCAGAATTTTGAAAGATCGTAACACGGTGAGCCAACAGGCTGAACGGGAATAAGGCGACGCAGGCGCTACCGAGTGGTAATTTACTGCGATTACATTTTTAAATAAAGTTATTTTCACTATATGTCAATGAGCTGTTGAAGGAACTGAATCGGGAAAAAGGCGCCTCAGGCGCCACCAAGCGGGAGTTTCGTAAAGTCGAACTTTTCAAGGATCGCGAACCAGCTGGTCGCCGAAGGCGGCTAGTATGAAATATATATAAAAATACGAAAGTTGTGTATAATTTGAGAAAAAATATAACACACATAATATAAAAAGAAAGAGACCCATAGTTGGAGTTACATATTTCCAAATAAAGCAAATTCACTTCAGCGATCACGAACATGTTACTTTAAGTGACAGCTGGGAAAACAAAGTGCAAGAAAAGGCAGTTTTTTCGTAGAAACCCCTACTGAATATTTAATATTATAACATACTTGCTAACATCGTAATTAACCCTTATCTCTCGTATGTCCTTTCTGAGGGGACATTAGAAAATCGAGCCACGCCTTAAGGTGTTGCTCTGCAAATGAAATGTTATTTTTCTAAAACGTGTAACTATAGACTACCTTTCGGCTACCGGTAAATTTTAACAGAAAGATTTATTTTATTTTATGATGAAGTAAAATAAAACAAATTTTTACAATTTTTCGGTAGCCAAAAGGTAGTAAGTGGGAAACTATACCTGTGATGTTTTAAAGGAATGCCAAAAAGCGTGTCTTACGGAAAATATGATGAGCGCAAAGGTTAATATTCCTTAGTAACGTTAGCCACGCCTTCTTTTTCAGACTAGTATACTTTTAGAGTATTTTTCGTCTTATTTGATTGTAACTGCATTTGGAGAAAATTATTCTACAAATTTACTGATGCGAGAAAAAGGGCGGGATTACCAACACCAAGAAATATTAATGAGGATATTGGCAAATATGCTATAATAGATCAGCGGAAGGAATATTTACCACTTAAAGTTTAATCGCATTTACCTAAATGACAATTCCGATGGAAACGACATTTGTTTTTTGTGGATCAAATTACCTTAATTCCAGAGCATCGTTCTGATTATATAACTGAGAAGTTTTCATTTCATGCTTCAGATAATAAGAAAAGAAGTATTTCAGAACATTATAATCCATGTTTAAACATCAAAAGTTTGCAGTAAATAGCTTGAGATTACTTCAATAGTCCCCGGCAATCAGCATTAGAAAATGAGAAAATATGCCAGTCGCGAAAGTGTTAGACATAAAAGTGTAAAAAATCAGTGAAGCTTGTTCAGATAGTGTTCAATACTTATCATAAACTCAGTTGTATATGTTACGGTCAATGTGATTAATCGGTAGTTATTAATAATAACCGAAGAAAGTCGGTCAAAGTGATTAATTTATGAGAATTTATCACATTGACCGGTTATTATTAATAATTACCAGTGAAGTTTGGTTAAAGTAAATAATTTTTGAGAATTTATCACATTGGCCGGTTATCATTAATAATTTCCAAATATTTTTTTTCAATGCAATGATTTTCCACGCGTTTAGATAGAAATTTCCATTATGCAAGTGCAATATGTTTTGTTTTCAAATTAATTTTTGTCCGTAGGCAAAAATTACACAACATCAGTTTATTATTTATTTTAGATGCAGACGATCGCGAATATTTTGTATTCGACGGTATTTATTCTTTCATTTTGTTGCAAATTTAATGTTGGTTTCGTTGTTAAATTTAAGAATTTCATTTGTGCATAATTTTTTAAAGATTTCGATAAATTTTACTGTAGCTCAATGAGTGAGGATTTAGAGGTAATGAAGTCAAGTTTTAATTATCATTTAGACATGCTTAAATCGAAAAAGAGGAAAAATTATCAGTTATTCACGAGAAAAAAATATAATTCATTTATTGTGAAAGTTAAAGAAAGCAAGGAGAAGACATCTCTGAAAACACCAGACGATTATCAACGAGTATCAAGATATGACGTTGTTAGAATAGGTAGTGTTGAAAAACTCATTGTTTCAGTGAACTATGAAAAAGATCCAATTTTTTTTATACTTATACGGAGGTGAACTTTGAAATTATCCATGAGATTCACATCGCAATTTGTCATGATGGGCTAAATAGAATGATGAAAGAGGTTAAGGCTAAATATAAGAATATTATAACTGAAACAGTTATGATTTATTTGAATCTTTGCAATCCTTATCAAAAGAAACAAAGTATTCCCAGAAAAGGCCTTGTTGTTAAACCAATTAAAAGCAATGAATTAAATTCGAGCTGTCAAGTTGACCTCATTGACATGCAATCACAAGCGGACGGTGACTTTAAGTACATAATGGTTTATCAAGACCATTTAACAAATTTTGTTCAATTAAGAGCATTAAAAACAAAACGTGCCGAGGAAGTTGCTTATCATCTATTGGATGTATTTACAATATTTGGGGCATCGTGCATCTTGCAAAGCGACAATGGGCAAGAATTTTCTAATAAAATAATTGAAGAAGTTAGTGGAATGTGGCATGAGCCGAAAATTGTTCACGGTAAAACCAAGGCAATGAGAAGATGTTATCTACTTGGCTTGAAACAAACAATACTACCATATGGTCAGAAGGAATAAAATTCATTCAGTTCATAAAAAAATAGAGCCTATCACTCTGGAATAGATCGCAGTCCATATGAAGCTATGTTTGGCTGCAAAGCAAAAATAAGTTTAAGAACCTACTTGCCAAATGACACCTTGACAGGAATTACAACTCAAGAAAATCTTGTTGTATTAAAAAATGAGTTTAGTAATGATGCTGAACATCAGCCAGCAATCTCAACGGAAAATGAGAAAATGAGCGTATATACTAATGATAATATGGAAGAGGAACTGATTGATTCCAGCGAGGACATGGAGGTAATTACTGTCGCAGGTTCTATCAAAGACAATAATGAGAGTGTTGGAAGAACTGAATGGGAACAAGATAATACTAAAATAAGAAAGACTGATGATGGAAAGAGAAACACGAAACGTTTCGTTGATGTTGAAATGTAAGATTACGCAGAAAACGAGGGAAGCTCTTCCTTTGCACTTGATAAAATTTCAGAAAATAATCAAGAAGCTCGACACTCTGTTAGACCAGAGGCTCCTTAATTAAATGCCTTCCGAGTGGCTCGAAATCTCGGCAACAGTACAAGAAGAACATAGCCGGTAGATGGCACTTGATATCATACATAAAGTTCTGTTTATATGCGATTATTCAATTGAGTTTCAATTGAGTTTTTCATAGCTAAGTGGCTTGCTAATATTTCAAGACAAGGTATGTAAACTATATAAATAATTAGAATTACCAACCCTCCGGATTTTTGAATACCAATATTTTTTCACAGAAACATTCTTTTTATTTATTATCGTAAATTCTGTGATTAAGGATAAATTTAAAAGTAATTATGATATAAAAATTCGGAGGGTTGACAACTCTATTAGTAAGTTCTGTTTAACAAATAAAATAGTTATGCTTATCACAAAACGCAATGAATTGTTATTTATTTATATTGATGTAGGAATACAAAGAAATAACTTGTTCTTAGTTACTTTGAAGTAACTAAGCACTTTTTGAAATGAGTTAACTTATTAACTTTAGTAATTTAAGAATAAAACTATAAAATACTCCAATATAGGAACAAGATTGATATGTAATTTTCTAATACCGCTGTTTTTTAAAGACTTGTGTAAATGCGTATAAAAATCTGATTGTCTCAGTGAAACAAAAATGTTGGGAATATTTAAAAGAAAAAATAGATAACTTTTATTTCTACTTTTGTTCTTTTAAAAAACAATTAAGTTTTAAGATTCAAAACATTTCTTTTATTTCTACTTTTGTTCTTTTTAAAAAAATTAATTTTTAAGATTCAAAACATTTCTTTTATTAATAATGATAAAATGTTTATATATGTTAAAATTCAGTTTTATAAAAGTATTTAATATTTTCGTGACCAACCTCCATTCAGGGATGGAACACGGGCGCAGAATTCATACCACTATCAATGTAAGAAAATTTTCTACTTCTTAAATCAACGATATTATAGGTAGAAAAAATTCTTAAACGGATTCCGGTATGAATTCTGCGCCCGTGTTCCATCCCTGTACCATTTAAAGTAGTAATTTTAGGCGGAGCGCAGAATAATAATAATAATAATATGACGGGTCCCACCGGACACGCAGTATTAATTCATTATATATATGTGTTTGTGTGTGTGTATAAATTCGTAATATTCAATATATATACATAAGATACATTGTTTCTTTTAATTCAAGATTTGCGGAATAAATGTTATGTAAAATCGTTTAAATGCATTTAAATACGGCTTTTGATCATTTGTAATTACAAATTCTTTATATTTATTTCATATTATTTGAATTATATACATATATGATTAACTCGCTACATAACCATACACTTTTCTGAGGGGGATACTGCCCCCTCAAACCTCCGTTATATCCACCTTTCTATATCTATCTGTATATATATTTCCTTTTTACTCATAAATACAGTCGGCTGCAAAATTATTCGAGCACTAGCCAATAATTCCTATATTTAAAAAGTACACTTAAGACTGTTTTGCTAAGTAAATCCTTGTCGAATCATGTTCTTAGACTGATTAAGAACATGACTCGACAAGGATTTATTTAAAAAAGCTGAATTAAGTGTACTTTTTTTTGGCAAGGATTATTGCTAGTGCTCGAATAATTTTGCAGCCGACTGTATTTATATAAATTTTATTGCTACTTGATTGCATAACATATCGGAATTATTTTGTGTGGTTCTGTAACTAGTTAACTAATTTCCGGTGTATAATCCGCACGTCAGATTCAGTTTTTTCATCAGAATTTTTAATTGAGAAATAACATTATATATGTTGGAGCTGTTTTTTGAAAAATATATAGATTTTCCGTTAATGAAAATTTTTGGTCGGAGAATGACATATTTTACCAGCGGATTATACACCGAAAATTACGGTACCAATTCTACGCTTACAATTTTTTACAGAAACCCTGCTTTTAAAGATGCCAATAACATTGGTTTATTTCTCCGTGTTTAATGAAGTGTAACCATGTTAAAATACACGTATCTATACTAAATACCGTCTATAAACCATAATGATACGAAATGCTTTTATGTGTCCTGCACACGAGCTAGAAATATATACACAAAAAAAAAAACTGTTTAACAAATTTTTTGCAACTCATTAACATTTGAATTATATTTAACCTTTAAAAAATGCCATCGGAATTCTTTTGTGCGGTCCTGTAAATAAATTATTTAGTCTATACATGCCCTTTTCTAGTGGAAACATGTTTTTCTTAAGCATCTTAATAATGTGAGGTAATTGCACCATGCTGAATTCAGCATATATGCATTAAAATGTATTTAAATAAAAATTTGTTTACAGGCTTTAATATAACGAAATTCTTTTTTGTGTTCCTGTAAATGAGCTATGTATATTATATGCATTAGTAAAAATTATCCAATTTCTCTTTGCATTTTATGAATTGTTCGAAATTTGACATAATTTGGATGATTACGTGACATACACTTTTGTAAGTTCCTGTTCTTATACATGATTAAGTTTAAGCATGCATTTTTCTACAGAAAACATATTTTAAGCGTGTCAATGATGTACGTTAATTTCATTTTGTTGAATGCACTGTAACTATGTTAAAATGTGTTTAAACGAAATTTTGCCCATAGGCTGTAATGATAAGACAAAATTTTGTGTGTACTTGTACACGATCCATAAACAATATACACGCCAAAAATCCTACAGCTATTTCAGTATAGCGCTTGAACATATGTACCAATTCGCAAGTCAAGCGGGAGATTTTTGCTGCCGCTGTCGCGGTACATACAAATTCTGTCTATAGGCCGTAATGATAAGAAACATTTTGGTATGTCCCTGTACACAAGCCACATACAGAATAACTACCCAAAACTATACAATCGATTCTGTGTGGCTCGTGAACATGTGTACCAATTCACAAGTCAATAGGGGGATTTTTGTTGCCGCTCTTGTAAGACATACATACATATATGCAAACAAACGGACAGAAACTTTTTAAGTCTGCACATGAAAGCCTTCACTGATGTTTCAGCAAAAAGATATAATAATATTAAAGTTTATTTACGTTACCCAAAATCACAGAATCTTCTTTTAATTATTCCTTCCCCCGCCATCCCCCCCCCCTCTCTGAAGAAACCGAAAAATATTGGTTTTAATAAGTTCCGAAATGCATTTCTTCAACTTTATTACTTAATTTTCCAATTCAATAATAATTTGCTTTTAAAGAGTAAAAATAACACACATGTGGCATGTTTCTTATATAAAACAAATCGAAAAAAACGACAAACCTCTAAAATCTGGAATTTTCAGCATCTGGCGATCTGGATGTTCGAGGTTAAACTATAATAAATTATTACTTTAGTAACTGCTTGTCGTTTTATCGGTAGTTATCTAAATCTGTTTTACTAAATGATGAAAATAGTTTAAGAAAAACAATTCACACTTGATAAGGTAAAAATGTAGCGTGAAGGACATGACAATAAATAAATAAATAAATAAATAAATAAAAATTAAAGACATGATTTTAATAATTTATCATTATAAATTAATTATTCTAAACTGAAACTCATTTAAAGTTTAGAGATTTTAATTTATATAAACGAGACTTTCATCTGATAGCTAAATTTAAAAAAAGTTTGAAATTTTTATTAAATAAATATATAAAAATAATTTAAGAGCGTGATAGACCTGCCAGGTGTTGCTTATTTAAATTTCGTTTTTTAATTAATAATATGAAAAAAGGTGTAATTTATTTGAAAAGTTCCATGTATTTTCTATCAATAAAATTTATTTAAAGTAATTTACATTAGTTGAAAAGCTAAAACATGGTTTTGTCCATTTTCGAAGGAAATTAAACCCAATATCTTTTAAATATTTGAATATTTTATTGAAAATATTTACGATAACACACTTTCACATTACTTAAAAAAAAAAAAAAAAAAAAAAAAAATGCAATTTTGGACTTAAAATTGAAATTAATAGCTAAATTTTTAGATGAAAAACAGAATGTATCTATGAAAACAGATGGAAATTGTTGCTCTGCGTAGGTGCTGTCACCTAGCGGTAGTTTTGTTTTCTAAATGTTGCCTAATTTAACATTAGAATTCGCCGCTCTCGGAAGGCATTTAGTTTAGGAGGCTCTGGTAAGACAGTTGTGGGGAATTCCCGCTCATTCTTCCGCTTTGAGAACAAAATGACTTTCGAGACAGACGGGCGCCTCTTTTTCGAGAAAGGTGCTTTTTAGAATCAGAAGCAGAAAGGAAAGGACCTCGAATAGAGAAGCAGCTATGCTAAGATCGTCTTGTTTACAGACGCCCCGGTCCTAAAACAGAACTATTGAAACTTTTAAGAATTAGAATAAATATTTAAGAACTAATGACAATTTAAGACTTTAATGTTAAGAAATAATTTAATAGTTTAATTACCTATCTGTAAATAGTTTTTGTTTATGTTTTCGTCTTACGTGTATGCTAACAAAGCATTAAAATTCTGTTTTCATATTTAAGAAGTGCTACGTTCATCAAGCTTAGATTCTTTAATGGATGATAGTTGCCCCATCCACACCCGGACTTTTGGATTAGAAGATTTCAGGTGAGACCCATCCATATCTTATTATTTAGAAGAATAAATATATAATTAGAAAATTTAAGAATGTAAGAAAAGTTAAGATTTAGATAAGATTTGAAATATGCTGTATCGGGTCAGTAAAAAGAATAAGTTTTAGATCAGAAATCTGGTACAGTAACATTTTTTGGCATCCCTGCCGGGATGTGGGCAGCTATATCCATTATTTACAATTGAAAAGATAGATAATATTATAAAATTTTAAATTTTGTATTTATTATGGCTAATTTAGTAATAGCTAAAAAAGAAAGAGCTGTCATAAGAGACAGTATAAATAAATTTATAGAGAAATTAAAAACTTTATGTGATGATATAGATCCAGATACTGTAGATTTAGAAGAAACTATTGAATTATTAAATGAAACTACTATAGAGTTAAAGATTAAAGATGCAGAGATTAAAACTTTAACTCAAGAGCTCCAATTAGAAGCCGAATTAGAAGCGGCTAATGAATATCGTGAAAAAATAATTACTTGGAGATTTCGAGCCAATAGAAAATTAAAAGAACTAAAGAAAAGTGAAACAAGCGTTTCATCAATAGAAAACGAAAGAAGACCTATTTCTAAAGAAGTAATGCACATTAAACTCCCACAGTTAGATCCAGTTAAATTTAACGGGAATGCAACTGAATGGCTGACTTTTTACTGAATGGTCGTCATTCGAAACGGCTATTCATAACAATGAAAATTTAGATCCTGTAGATAAATTTAATTATTTGAAATCATTTTTAGCACCTGACCCCTTAAAATGTATAGAAGGATTCTCTGTTACCGCGAGTAATTACATAAAAGTAGTAGATATTTTAAAAGAAAGATATGGCAAACAAGACCTATTAGTGAATGTACATTTGAATAAATTATTAAATATTGCCCCACTAAAACATTCAAGTGACATTAAATCGCTCAGGAAAATTTACGATGAAATCCAAACTAACATTAGAAGTTTAGAATCATTAGATGTTTCTTTGGATAGCTACGGCAGTTTATTGTCACCGATATTACTAAAAATATTACCTAAAGATTTAGCATTACAATTTAATATGGAATTTCACGGTGTTAATTATGGCGTGAAAGATATATTATCTTTCTTAAATAAACAACTTGCATCGCGCGAATGCTTAATAACTACCGGACAAGAGGATAGCGGCGCCAGTCATTTCTCCCCCCGAGCTCAAAGATTAGATAATCAAAATCGTAGAGATGTTTTTCCCCCCCGCGTTAATAAATTTGATACTCAGAACCGGAAATTGCCTACTGCTTGTGATTTATTAAATGAAGATAAAAGTGATAGGTGCAATTTTTGCTCAGAATCGCATTTAAGTAACAAATGTGTCAAAACTGGTAATTTACCATTTGATGAAAGAGTTAATCTATTGCGTAAGAAAGGATTGTGTTATTTATGCCTTCAACCATCGCATTTAGCTAGACATTGTGTATCAAAAACTTTATGCAAGTTATGTAATCGTAGACATTCAGACATAATGTGTAATGGAAATAAAGATTCGAAACAGGAAATAAGTAATTACGAAAGAAATGATCAATCTAAATTGGCGTTATCGAATCATAATTTACAAGCGAATGTTTATTTGCAGACGTTAATAGTAGCAATTTCTAACAGAGATGATAGTAAATCATCATATATTCGGTTAATTATTGACTCCGGATCTCATAATAGTTACATCAGTAAGTTTGCAGCTGATAAGTTAAAATTAAAAAGAATGAATAAAGAAACAATCAGACATGGTCTTTTTGGGGGCATGGAAATGTCAGCTGAACATAATCGTTATGAATTTACGATCGGGAGTTTAGATAATAAGTTTAAGTGTAAAATACAAGCACTAGATCAAGAAAAAATATGCACAGGCGTGAATTTATGTCGCGATGATAAATTAGTAAAACTCTTAGAAAAGGAAGGTGTATATTTATCAGATGTCCCTAGAAATAATAAATCCTGTTTATACCAGAAAAATCCAGACGAAGTACATATACTTTTGGGAGCTGATATGTCCGCTAAACTGTTCACAGATGAGATAAAATATTTTCCAAAATTGGGATTAACTACATTTAGAACTAAATTGGGTTGGACCATTTTGGGCAAGACAGAGGGTCACAAGAGTGAGCAGGACAATTCTTTGGCGGGTCTATCGTTGTCATTACACGTGTCAAACGCCAGTTTATCAGATTTATGGCGCCTTGACACTCTAGGAATTACTAATGAAGATAATAAATCGAAACAGGATTTAGAACAAGAAACCAAGAATTATTTTCTAGAAACTGTTAAACGAGATAAAAGCGGTCGATATGAAGTCAATTTACCATGGACTGTTGACCATTCGATTTTATCAGATAATTACTCGTTGGCAGAAAAGTGCCTGTACAAAACGGAAAATAAATTAATCAAATCTGATAGGAAAAAGGAATATGGGGAAATTTTTGATTTCTGGGAAAACAATCAGATTATAGAAGAGGTATTGGACCAGAAAAGGGACAAGGTACATTATTTAGCACACAGACCTGTGGTTAAAGAATCTAGTGAAACCACTAAAATTCGTCCAGTATTCAATGCCTCAGCACACACTAGAAACAGTCCCTCCCTTAATGATTGTTTAACAAAAGGACGAAATCTTGTAGAAATTATACCTAGTATTTTGAATAGATTTCGCAGATACAAGATAGGAATTTCGTCCGATATAGAGAAAGCATTCCTGCAAATTAAAATAACAGAGAAAGATCGCGACTTTTTAAGATTTTTTTGGTTTAATAGCGAAAATAAATTAAAAATTTACAGAAATTGTCGTGTGGTTTTCGGCCTAACTTCAAGCCCTTTTTTGCTTATGGCAACATTAAATCACCTTTTAGAAAATGTTCCCGAACAATGGCGAGAGACAGCTAGGCTCTTAAGAGATTCCTTCTATTTAGATAATTCCCTCCTCAGCTTGAATTCAATTCCAGAAACAGAAAAATTCATATCAGAATCTCAAGGAATTTTGGCTTCGGCACATTTCAATTTGAGATGCTGGCGATCGAATTGGCCCCAGGCTATGATCGACAAAACTGAAGATGAACCTAGGTTTGCTCCCGTGTTAGGATTACTCTGGGATTTGAAAAATGACAGTTTAGCTTGTAAAATTGAAGAACCCCTAAAGATAAGTGAACCCCTTACAAAAAGAAAACTTTTATGAGTTACCCAAAGAATTTTTGATCCTGTGGGATTCACAGCACCTGTCAGTTTAGTTCCCAGACTAATCCTTCAAGAAACGTGGATTCAGAAGGTGAAGTGGGACGAAGAGCTCCCTGAAACTTTAAAACAACAATCTTCTAATTGGCTGAAAGGAATAAATTTTTTATCCCAAATTAAAATACCTCGGTGGCTTAACATTTGCCCAGAGAAAGAAAAGAAAACATCATTACATGTTTTTTCTGACGCAAGTAAGCGAGCATATGCCACTTGCGTATTCATAAGAGTAGAGACCTCAGAAGGAATCAAGATCCAGTTAATCAATGCTAGGAGTAGAGTTGCACCTATTAAGGAATTGACCATACCCCGCCTTGAACTGTTATCTTGTCTTATTGGCGCTAGGTTGGCCAAAAATGCACAGAACGATTTAAATTTAAATGTAAATACCATATTTTGGTCAGATTCAACCACTGCTTTAGGTTGGATTAGAAGAAAACAAGAATGGGGTACATTTGTACATAACCGAGTGTTAGAAATACGAAATCTGACTGAAGTTTGCAATTGGAGACACGTACCCGGAAATTTGAATCCCGCGGACCTCCCGTCTAGAGGATGTCCTTTTGAACAACTACAAAAATCGAGATGGTGGGAGGGTCCAAGTTGGCTTTATTTACATGAAAATGAATGGCCTCAAATAGAAGAAGACCCAAACGAAGAACTCATAAACAGCGAAAAAAGGAAGACAATCCTAAATCTTTTAGATAAAAACGAAGATAATTTCAATCGATTTTATCAGTATTTTTCCTCTTACAAGAAAACAGTTAGAACCATTGCCTGGATGTACAGATTTTATCATAATTCAAAGACTACAGAGAAAATATCCGAATTGGATATTTCAGTTGAAGAATTTTCGAAAGCAGAAAGAGTACTTCTACGATTAGTACAACAAGAATCTTTTTCAGGGAGAACAGATCCAAAATTAAGAAATTTAAGGCCTGTCGAAGATCAAGCTGGTCTCTTAAGAGTAAAGACCAATATAATTCAAAGAAACGACAGTGAAAACTTCAGATATCCTGTGATCTTACCTTACAAGCACCCCGTCGTCCAAAGATTGATATTCGAGAAGCATTTAGAAAATCGGCACGCTGGAGTCAGCACTCTAATGACACTACTTAGAGAAAATTTCTGGATAATGAAGTCTAGAAAATCCATTAGAAATTCAATAAGAAAATGTGTGATTTGCAGAAAACTTCAGACTTCCAAAATAGATGTTGAACCTGGAGTACCACCCGAAGACAGAGTACGAGAAGCAGCCATCTTTGAAGTGGTAGGCGTAGATCTAGCCGGTCCTCTTCATCTTTCTGATGGATCAAAAGCATGGATAGCCTTATTTACTTGCGCTGTCTACCGAGCCATACATCTTGAAGCCATTACGTCTCTGTCTACAGAAAGTTTTATCCAGTCTCTGAGAAGGTTCATAGCAAGGCGAGGCAGACCCTACATCATCTATTCGGACAACGGGAAGAACTTCCTAGGAACCAGCAATGCTCTCTCGAGTGTAGATTGGGAAACCATCTGCAAGGTAGCTTCCACCCAGAAGATCATTTGGAAATTCAACCCTCCTGCCGCACCGTGGTGGGGAGGTTGGTGGGAGAGGCTTGTTGGAATGGTTAAAGGAATCCTGAAAAGAAACTTAGGTCGTGCATCTTTGAATTACGAAGAACTTTACACCATGCTATGTGACTGTGAACAAGTGATTAATTCACGGCCCCTAACCTATGTTTCCGAAGATAACACAGATCCCTTACCTTTAACTCCAATGATGTTCCTAAGAGAACTACCAACATCAGGAGTACCTGACCTAGATGCTTTAGATTCTAAAGATCTTAACCGCAGAGCCAGATATAGGCAAATAATCAGAGAAAACCTAAGAAACAGATTCAGAGCTGAATATTTAGGACAATTACGACAACATGCATCTAAGACCAAAAGATTCAAACAATTGAAAGTCGGCGATGTTGTCCTATTAGAAGATTTCAATAAGAAACGTGTTCACTGGCCTTTGGCAAGAGTGATAGAAATTTACCCAGAGAAAGATAATGTGATACGCCTAGCTAAGGTGAAGACCGAAAATGGACTTTTTCTGCGTCCATTACAAAGATTGTTTCCTTTGGAAATTGACAGTACCGAACTTAAGAATCACCCCACTTTACATAAATCTGTTCAAGAAAATTTAAGTCCTTCGACTTCCGAAAACAAGAACCTCTCACAGAAACCGATACTCAACCCCAGAGAAAAAGAACCTGTGAAAGACCCTCCAGAACCTACCAGTTCCAGAACCAGTAAAAAGAAGTCCACAACAGATGATCCTACTTCCAGTCTCCCGGTGGTCTCCCGAACTGGCCGTGTGGTGAAACCCCCTCAACGACTTCAACTTGGATTGTTGAGTTCCTCCGATTAGTCGCAACTCAAGGTGGGAGGATGTGGGGAATTCCCGCTCATTCTTCCGCTTTGAGAACAAAATGACTTTCGAGACAGACGGGCGCCTCTTTTTCGAGAAAGGTGCTTTTTAGAATCAGAAGCAGAAAGGAAAGGACCTCGAATAGAGAAGCAGCTATGCTAAGATCGTCTTGTTTACAGACGCCCCGGTCCTAACAGAACTATTGAAACTTTTAAGAATTAGAATAAATATTTAAGAACTAATGACAATTTAAGACTTTAATGTTAAGAAATAATTTAATAGTTTAATTACCTATCTGTAAATAGTTTTTGTTTATGTTTTCGTCTTACGTGTATGCTAACAAAGCATTAAAATTCTGTTTTCATATTTAAGAAGTGCTACGTTCATCAAGCTTAGATTCTTTAATGGATGATAGTTGCCCCATCCACACCCGGACTTTTGGATTAGAAGATTTCAGGTGAGACCCATCCATATCTTATTATTTAGAAGAATAAATATATTATTAGAAAATTTAAGAATGTAAGAAAAGTTAAGATTTAGATAAGATTTGAAATATGCTGTATCGGGTCAGTAAAAAGAATAAGTTTTAGATCAGAAATCTGTTACAGTAACAACAGTCATTAAATAAACAAGCAGAGAAAATGTTACGTCTTTCAAAGGCAAAATTTCCAACAGCAAAGGTAGGAGAAAACCGTACGGATAAAAAGTACCAGAGGTAGGTAGGGGTAAGGGTAAGGTTGATGGCCGGAATGTAATAGCTGTTATAATATCTAAGGAAAAGGAAAACTTGTATAGTATAAGCTTGGTACAAAGCATGGTATTTTAAAACAACTGTACACAAGAAGTGATTTTACTGTTTGCAAAAAAATTTATTATAACATGTGCCTATGAATTACTATGAATGTGTTGTTGCTTGGTGAATAAGTTAATCTACTTTGTGTAAAAAAGACAGTGGATGCATCCAGTATGGCCAGTTACTACATTTTTTCACATTCCTGAGGCTGAGCCTACGCCAGTGCAAAGTGTGTTTGACGTAATTACGGTATTTGAAAATGCATGAATTCTTTTATATGCACATGTAAATACAGAAAAGGACCAGAAAATGTTATAAATCAGGAAAATCCCTGTTTAGTTAATAAGATGAATAAAAAATTCAACATAAAATTGCTGATTTTAAAAAATAAATATCACTCAATGTTCTACAACTTTGATTTATTTCTTTGACAGTTTGGAGAGTTACAAATTAGTTTTTATTAGTGGTATACTATATACATTTTGCGTGTATTATTTCATAAAAATTGTTTTCTTCATGTTTTGATTTAAACCTGCATTCATCGTTTTTTTTTTTTTTTTCACGCACCCCATGAAAAAGGATGAATTGAGGTTTTACTGTAAATAGTTCTATATTAACACTTTCACGACAGCATTTTTTTTGTCTTTTTGACTGTATATTCAACGTTGTGGGCGTTATTCTTTCAAACTAAATTATTTCAGAATAGGGTTTTCTGTTTACGAACTTATATTGCATGTGAATATACATAATAATTATACTTTTCTAATGAAAGTATTTGTATCCATATTATTTTGATTGTACAGTCAACAAAGAACCCCCCCCCCCTTTCCCCCAACTAATTTCGACGAAAATCGTCCTATAAAAGCGGCTGGTGTCAATCGATTAGTAATAACGTCTACTTTATAATGGCATAGTTAGATTTTTCTTAAGGGGTTACCTACGTATTAAAACAGGCATCAACTTAACTTTTTTTTTCAATGACAACCCATGTTTTTGACCTCATATTCAAATTTCTGAGATCAAGACGGTTCAGAAAAAGTCCTACTTATGTATGGTGATCTGTTTAAAAGAGTACCCGTGAGTTTTACTTATAACCATTAAATCTGACGGATGAAGCATCTAGCATTGAAGTATGATTGTTTGGACCTTGTTTAAGTTTGTGAGACAATTTCTAACACTGTTGGACTGTTACAACTTTATTTGTGAGATAAAACAGAAATGGAGCACAATTTTTTTAATCCTGTGATAATTTTATTTTTGAAAAACGTTAATTTAATTCAATTTTTTTACATTATCATTCCTCACAGAAAATGTTGAAAATGTTCGCCACCATTTTGAATGCAAACACGAACGCGTCGAACCAGATTTTTGACACACTTCGCAGCATTGTTGGTGTTATTGACAAGATTTCTTCAGTTATGATCTGTTTTAATATTTAATTCATCGATGTTTGTAGGATTTCTCTGGAAAAGCCTAGGAAATGATAATGTAAAAAAAATTAGTTAAATTTTGTTTTTCATAAATAAAATTATTACAGAATTAAAAAAAATTGTTCGTCGCCATTTCTGTTTTGCCTCACAAATAAATTTGTAAAAGTCTAATGGTGTTGGAAATTGTCTGCCGCACTTAAACGCGGTTCAAGCAAATATAGTTCAGTGTTAGAATCATACTTGCCAACATACTAATTAATATTGCGTAGTATTGTTAACCCCGCCTTCTTTTACACACCAGTATCTTTTTAAAGTATTTTTCTTCTTATTTAAACGTGATTGCATTAGGAGAATATTATTTTAAGAATTTACTGGTGTGAGAAAAGGGGCGGGACTAAAAACACTACGGAATATTAATTAAGATGTTGACAAGCATCTAGAATAGTTGCCACATCCGTCACCTTTAAGGGTAATAAGAAAAACCAGCGGGTACTCTTTTAAATTGATCACCCTGTATACTTTGACCCAATTCTTGATAGAGTTACAAGCGAAAATGTATTAGGGATCCGTCTATACATTTAGAAAAAATAAATTATGATCTACCACAGAATGGACATTATGCATGAAGATTCATACCGGAAAAAAAGTACAAAAATATCTATTATAAAATAAAAAACTAAATTAATGTCAGCGTGTCCAGATTGAGAGAAATTTTCGCGATTTCGGGGGAAAATATCGTTTCTAGGGAAATTTTGGGAAAAAAATAAAATTTTGATGAAATAATTAGGGAAAAAAAAAAAACGGAAAAAGCGCTTTTTTTTTTCTTTTTACCAATCCGCGTGACGAAGAAAAAGTATATTGGATAAACTTTTCCGAATTTAATTTTGTATATATTAAAACGTTCTGAGCTTCCCTTAATCAAAAAATAAGACTTTTAGCGACTGGTCTCTGTGTGTTATTCTACTATCACCATTATTTAAAAAACCTGTATTTTACTAGGCATATATTAGGATCTATAACTGGAAATTCTTCGAACTGTATTTTAAATGGTTCAATACGTTTCTATTAGAGTGGTATATTTAAGTGACATTGAATGTTTATATTCATTACTTCAGTGTATGCAATTTACATAAAACATACAGAGCCACGCAAAGTTAAACGATTACATTCTTTTGTATTAGATGTAATACTATATGAAATTAAACAAGATTGTGTTTTGTGGTTAAGGCCGATTGATTATGCTAGAGACCTGAACCTGGATGGAATGCTTTCCTTGGGAGACCCTTAGAAGTACGAGACCGCACTTGTGCAAGTTTCTTAGAAAACCATCGAAAACTCCGAACAACTAAATCGACGTGAGCGACCTGGAAAGCTATTTAGGAAACTATACTATGATAAGAAATAATAATTATTTTCTCTTATTTACATGATAGATAAAATATTGGTAGGATAAATAAGTTTTTGCTATAATTATGCGTTTTGAGGTTAACTGTATATGGATACCATGTTATTCTGGCCCATCAGTGGCCGAGCGGTTCTGCTCTCAAATCTTGTGGACGTGAGGTGCTGGATTCGATCCTAGGTCGCGCTCGTCGGCTAAGCCATTCAGAGTTTTCCGTGGTTTCTTCCGAAACTTGCATAAATACGGCCTAGGACAGTGTTAATATTGAACTATCTACTCACATAAATATAAGAAACTAAACAAAGTAAAATAGTTATTTTAGTCTAAGTTTATTCATGCCATTATAATAAACGTGTAAAGCTAAACCAAATAAATAAGGGGGTAATTGATAATAAAAGCTCCTTTCCAATACATATTTAACATGAAAAAATTAGTACGTAACACATTTATAATTATCTAGCAATCAATTTTCGTGTTTACAGAACAACAGCAAAGCAATTTATTCTTTATTTATTTATTGTTTTAATTAATGCTTCTTTTGAAAGCATGAATACTCGTGTAAGTGATTCGAATCATTAACTTGCAATTGATTAAAAAAAAAAAAAAAAAAAAAAGTGTGATAAATAAGTATCAACGCAAAAATCGTAAATGCAACATTATCTTCTTTTCGTATTATATAATCCACCTTAAAAACATTAAAACACTTCTTTATATACAAAATGGAGTGTTTTGTGATTTTTTAGTACGACGTGAACTTTTAAGTTTTGATTAATTGAATTTAATAACTGGACAAAGTAAATAAATACCATCAATGATTGAAATAAACATATAGTTACAGTGCTGAAGAAAGGTTAAAATACATACTGGAATATTTTACATAAACGGAATAATTTACACAACACAGAAGAAAAAGTAAAAAAAATGTAGTTTCCTGTGCTAAAAGATACGGAATTATACGCAATAACGTAGTACACACGCAAAAGAGTAAACTTTATACGAAGTGGATGAAATAAAGCAAAAGAATCTATACACATCTTAATGTCGTTTCTGTCACAAAACTGCATTAAATTGACATTTGTATGACCGATGATTTTCATTTTAATCAAGAATTGTCTTAAAGACTATCAGTTATCCCGAGTAAATTTCAATGCAAACGTAGAGAGAAAAATACGCGGCACTCCCAGCTAAAGGAGGAAGTGAAATTGTCCAGTCATCATTTTATAAAACTCTCTTCTGCTCGATTTCAATCTCCGATGTATATGTAATATTGTCTTTCTGTGAATATGTAGCAGCAACTAAGCAGGGCGTTTGAAAACGCTCTTATATATTTTATATTACCCTTTTATTATAAAAGATCTGTATCTAATCCAGAGTATTAAAGTTGCATAAAAGAAAAAAAAAGATTCCCAAAATCAATCATCATAATATACACAAATGATAGTTTAATATGTTCACAAGTTTATTTTTCAGCCCGTTGGTGAATCAAGAATGTGGCTTTAAAATGGATTAAATAATTAATTGGACGCATGCTGTACCAGTGCTGTTTGTCTTATCCAGGTAAGTGAAATCTTACCTATTCATTGTCAATATTATTTAATATAAATATAATATAATGAAAGCGCTCTATATTAAAAATTATATATATATAATTTTATAAGAGATACTAATGATTAAGAAAGCGCAATAATTTGCACTACCGAGGAGGATCTAATATCAAATATAGTTATTTAAAAAAGATTACGAGACCGATTCTCTTAATTAAAGAGGTCTCTTAAATAAAAGAGCGCAAAATAAAATTACAGCACTGGGACTTAAAAGGAAAGAAATTATAAAATATAATTAATATATGTGTTTGAAGAAATTCAATATTAAGCATATTATATATATATACAAATAGTATAAGTGTGTGTGAAATTATTATATACTGAAATCAACTGGTATGTGTTCATAACTAAACATAAAATTTTTATAACTGATAGACATTGATAAACACTCAGTAAATACTCTCTCTCCAAATATTATTTGAACTTTTCAAAGAATTAAATATACGTGATATATAAAAATATGTTTTGATAAAAATAAAAATAAAAATAATAAATAAACAAAATGGCAGCTTCCGCAAAAGAAATAACATTAGTTGAGAAATTGAACTCCAGTAATTATGATAACTGGAAATTCAAGATAGAGATGCTCCTCACGAAGGAGGATCTCTTCCAGGTTATTATAGAAGCGCCCCCAAACCCATTAACTGATGAATGGCGATCTAAAGATCGAAAGGCGCGTGCCATAATTAATTTAGCTATAGAAGATACACAAATAGTATATGTTAAGCATTTGTCCACAGCCAGGGAGACATGGGATGCACTTAAAAATATACATGAGAGGGCTAATCTGAGCAGCAAATTATTCTTACTCAGAAAATTATATTCCACCAAACTAACAGAAGGGGGAAATCTGATAGAACACATAACTAGTATTTATAAGTTAAGGGACAAATTGTTAGCTATAGGAGAAGAAATAAATGAACAGCACTTATCAGCGTTGATGTTGTGCTCGCTACCTCCTAGTTATGATACCCTGATAACGGCTATCGAAGCCAGAAATGACGATGAACTTACACCAGAGTACATTAAAAGTAAATTGTTTGATGAATACATTAAAAGGACAGAAAATCACCAAACAAAAGGTGAAAACGCGTATAAAACTCAAATTAAGCGTAAAACACCACCAAGTAAACATTGCAATTTTTGCGGAAAGAATTCACACACCCGTAACGAATGCTGGCATTTAAACGCCAGACCAAATCATAACCAAAGGAATTATAATAATTTTCATAACAGCGGTAACAATCCCAGCAAGTACAAAAACAAAAACAAAACACAACTCATAAGGGAAACTGAGAATAAATTAAAGAATCTTACATTTATCATTGATAAAACTGAGCATAACTCATGGATAGTCGACAGTGGGAGTAGCAGGCATATCTGCAACGACATAAACCAATTTACAAATCTGAAAGACAACGAAAAGGTTAGTGTTATGCTAGCGAACGGGCACTCCGTAGTCTCACAGGGTTGCGGCGACGTAAATCTTAAAGTAATTAACTCGGATAAGGAAATAAACAACGTTACTTTAAAAGAGGTTTTATACATACCCAATATAGCCACAAATCTAATATCGGTAAAGAAAGCAACAGAGAATGGTTGTGTTGCCATATTTAAAAATCATGAATGTAAAATCAAATTCGGGAATAAAACTTATATAGAGGCGAATTTGACAGATAATTTATATGAACTACAAACGAGCGAAAAATTTTCCGAAAGTGTAAATATTGTAGAAGCGTGCGAAAACAGGAATTGTACTAAATTGTGGCATGAAAGATTAGGGCATAAAAATCTACAACAAATAAAAGAACTCGTCGACAAAAATATGGCAACCGGAATAGAGCTAAATAAATGTAAACACAACACAGAATGCGAAATCTGTATCATTTCAAAATTGGAGGATGACACATATCCGAAAAAGGCAACTTTTAGGGCAGAAAAACCATTAGATCTAGTTGTTTCAGATGTTTGCGGACCCTTTCAAACTTCCACAATAGGAGGGAAAAATTATTTTTTAACGTTTATAGATGACTACAGTCGTTTCACATTTACATACTTATTGCGAAATAAAAGTGAGGTGTTTGATAAATTTAAACAATATTATGCGTTGACTTTAAACAAGTTCGGCAGGAAAATAAAAATATTGCGTACCGATAACGGCGGAGAGTATACAAGCAATGAATTTGAAAACTTTCTCGCGAATGAAGGAATCGAACACCAATTAACAGTACCGCATTGTTCTCCTCAAAATGGCGTGGCGGAGAAAAAAAATAGAACATTGGTTGAAATGACCAGATGTTTGTTAAGACAAAGCAGCTTGCCAAATAAATTTTGGGGTGAAGCCCTTATGACCGCTAATTATCTGCAGAATAGATTGCCAACGAGTGCATGCGATAAAACACCATATGAAAAATGGAATGGAAATAAACCAAATCTCTCGCATATAAAATCATTTGGTTGTAAGGCATATGTGTATACTCACAAAAACACAAGAGGGAAGCTAGACAACAGGGCAAAGGAAGGAATACTTGTTGGTTATGACCTTAGAAGTAAAGGTTATAGAGTATTTATAGATAATAATGTTAGGATATGTAGAACCGTAAAGTTCGTTGAAACAAAAACAAAGGATAATAATTTTGAGTCTATCGATAATGAACTGTTAGAGACAAACAATAATACAAATGAAGGGAATTCTACCGAAACAAACGATCATAAAAATAACTTCCCGGTGATACTAAATGAAATAAATCAAAATTCGGACCAAACTGAGGATGTTAATCGTGACATAACAGATCGAACAATTCCGAGAAGGTCGGAAAGAGCTAACAAAGGTGTTCCACCTGACAGATTTGCTTTAATGACAAATACTATGAACGTAAACGAACCCAAAACCTTCAATGAAATATTGCAGATACAAAATTCCTTAGAAAGGGAAAATTGGCTAAAAGCAGCCAAAGATGAAATTGCTTCTTTAAACGAAAATAATACATGGGAATTGGTAGACCCTCCCCCTAACACACACATAGTAGGCTCAAAATGGGCATTCAAGGCGAAATATAATGATAAGGGTGAAATCCAAAAATATAAAGCCAGGCTTGTCGCCAAAGGCTTTAGCCAAAAGTATGGGGTAGATTATGACGAGACGTTCGCCCCGGTGGCGTCTCATACGACAATTAGATCTTTTCTTGTAATGGCCCTATATAAAAACTTAGAATTAAACCACTTGGATGTAAAAACCGCGTTTTTACACGGTGAGCTCGAAGAAACAATTTACATGCAACAACCGGAGGGATTCATAAATCCCGGTGAAGAACATAAAGTTTGTAAATTACACAAAGCCATCTACGGGCTGAAACAGTCAGCCAGGGCTTGGAATTCAAAAATAAACGAAACATTAACAAAGTTGAATTTCACACAAAGTTCCACTGACAAATGCCTTTACAAAAGAAACACAAATAACAAAACCGTCTACATACTAGTGTATGTAGACGATATATTAATTGCTGGAACCAAACATGATATAAACAAAATAATAGAAGAACTTAGGCGTGAATATAGTATTACCAACCTTGGGAGCGTTACTAATTATCTGGGAATAAATATAACACGACCAGACAGCAATACTTTGCTAATAGATCAGTCAAACAAGATTAAACAATTAGTAAATAAATTTAATTTAGAAAATGCGAAACCCACTAATACTCCCATAGATACAAATTACTTAAAGGATTATAACAATGAAAATTATTTAACTGACAATACTGATTATAGAAAGGCAGTAGGGGCACTTCTTTATATAGCCACTGTCAGCAGACCTGATATCAGTGCTGCCGTCAACCTTTTATCTCGTCACAACGAAAGACCTAGAGTGTGTGACTGGGAAAGTACCAAGAAAGTCATCAAGTACCTAAAAACTACAATTAATTTAAAATTAAAATATGACAACGAGAATCCTGCTATACTAACCGCATATGCGGACGCAGACTATGCGAATGACCCCCAGGACAGAAAGTCCATTACAGGAAACGTATTCTTTATTGGGAATAATCCCATCTATTGGTACTCAAAAAAACAAAAATGCGTCAGCCAATCCACCGCAGAAGCGGAATATATAGCAGCAGGATGCGCTGCTCAGGAAAGCATGTGGATCATTAGACTTTTAAACGACTTAGATCTAAATCAAATAAAACCAATCACAATTTATGAAGATAACCAATCAGCGATTAAATTAATTGAGTCTGACAAATATCAAGCGCGGACTAAACACGTGGATGTTAAATTTCATTTAATCAAACATTTGTATGAAGAAGGAACCATCAGATTACAATATATCCCCAGCAACGAAATGATTGCTGACATCTTTACTAAACCCCTACCAGGGCCGGCTTTTAAAACTTTAAAAAATAAACTAAATTTAGTAGAACATTGAAAATACCGGTCAAGTAGGGGTGTCACAAAACTGCATTAAATTGACATTTGTATGACCGATGATTTTCATTTTAATCAAGAATTGTCTTAAAGACTATCAGTTATCCCGAGTAAATTTCAATGCAAACGTAGAGAGAAAAATACGCGGCACTCCCAGCTAAAGGAGGAAGTGAAATTGTCCAGTCATCATTTTATAAAACTCTCTTCTGCTCGATTTCAATCTCCGATGTATATGTAATATTGTCTTTCTGTGAATATGTAGCAGCAACTAAGCAGGGCGTTTGAAAACGCTCTTATATATTTTATATTACCCTTTTATTATAAAAGATCTGTATCTAATCCAGAGTATTAAAGTTGCATAAAAGAAAAAAAAAGATTCCCAAAATCAATCATCATAATATACACAAATGATAGTTTAATATGTTCACAAGTTTATTTTTCAGCCCGTTGGTGAATCAAGAATGTGGCTTTAAAATGGATTAAATAATTAATTGGACGCATGCTGTACCAGTGCTGTTTGTCTTATCCAGGTAAGTGAAATCTTACCTATTCATTGTCAATATTATTTAATATAAATATAATATAATGAAAGCGCTCTATATTAAAAATTATATATATATAATTTTATAAGAGATACTAATGATTAAGAAAGCGCAATAATTTGCACTACCGAGGAGGATCTAATATCAAATATAGTTATTTAAAAAACGGCCCTCTTCACTCACCGTCGCCGGAAGCCCGAGCCAATGTTATTCAATGGGGAAATTTTCTTTACAAATAACTTATTAACTAATACATATTTTTTATTTCTGTTTTCACATTCAGAAGATTCCCAACTGTTAAATTGACGGACCTTTTTTTAAAAATGTAATTTTTCAATTTTTAATGTTTTATTTCGAAATTGCAAAATGAAAAAATTTCACATATTGAAAATTCGTATTTTGCAGCTTCAAAATAAAATATAAAAAATTTAAAAAAATAATATTTTAGAAAAGGTGCGTCAATTTAACAGCTGGGAACTTTCAGAATGTGAAAACAGAATTTAAAAATATGTATTAGTTAATAAGTTATTTGTAAAGAAAAATTTCCCAATGAATAACATTAGTTTCGGCTTCCGGCGGCAGTGAGTGAAGAGGGCCCTTAAATTACGAAATTGTGAGCTTTTTAAGCTAATACTTACAATAAAATTGAAGAAAAAAATCAATTATAACAATGTGACGAAAGCTACTCGCTTCATGGTGACGTCATGGACGCCATTAAAATAAATAAACACGAATGATGTTCTTTACGCTTAAAGAAAGGAATAGACACTGCTTCGGTTGTATCCTATTGGTTCAAAGCAAAGCGTGTACGTTTCAGCTATTGGTCTCCGATTGCGTTTAAGGAAAGGAAAAGCCTTCAGCGCATGCCCAGATCGTACGATATTTGTCTTAGGAAAGTGCTTTGTGTTTTAATCATGAAGCTAGATGAAGCTTCTATCTTCATGGTTTTAATATTATTAGGACTAGCATCTATCCCTCGACGGGCAACTGCTGATGCGGCGATGACGTTCCAAGGTAGACGTGGTAAAGGTGTTTGAAGGGAGCGGATTTTAACCAATGAGAGTGTATTTTATATATAACATTCTTTTAATCAATCAAAACAAGATCGTTCTTCGAAACTCAAACATTTAGTTTTTCTGTTTACTTTACTTGCATATCGTTATATTTTCTGCTACATATATATATTTATTACTATTCAAAATCCTGGTTAGTGAAGTTTTATTTTACGGCACAATCATATTCTATAAAAAATATGATTTTGCACAGATGAATGATGTTAATTTCGTTATGTTGAGAACAGCTTAAACCATTGTTGGCACGGTTTAAATCAACTGGTTTTTTCCCCCATAAAAACCAATTAGTTTTTTGGTTTCTTTCTTTTCCAAAAAAATTCAAAAGTTTTATTCTAATGTCCCTTTGTTAATTGAAATCTATAAATTATTTTTATGTAAATGACCTTTACCTTTATTTCAGTTTATTTCAATTGTAATTTTGCTTCAGCGAAGGCTTTAGTTATGTGTTTTATGTGTGATTGGCTGGCTTTATTAAAAGTTAATATATATGGGGGAAAAAAATCTAAAATATTGTAGAAGAAAAATGTCTATATTGATTATCTTAAAAAATTATAAACGAAAGTTTCTAAGGCTAAATGCATTAAAGTAAGATAAAATAAATAATAATGGAAAGCACATTTATTTTGTATAAGATATAAAGAGAAAATTGCATAATTAAAGAAATTGCTCTGATCTTTGTTTTATTCAAAACTGAACAAAGTGGTTTTTAAAAAAATTATGTATATGGTATTTGTTATAATATGATAATTAATAGCAGTCAAATTTCTTATCTATATACTAAATTCAAAAGCAAGATATATTGATTTTGAATTATCATATGAAAAAGAAGCTGCATTAAAATTTGTCCAGACAGTTTAAAAAAAAAAATTTTTGATTTTAAAATTTCATGCAAAAAGTTCTCCATTCAAGGACATTTTAAGAATTATTTTATTAAAATGTAACAGCACTAGAATTAAGAAAATTACATTAAAAATTTTAATATCCAAGTATTGAAAAATGTTGAAATAATTGTAATCACAAACGATTCTACATCCATGAAGCGTGTTTTCTTAAAATAGAAAATTTAGTTTTAATATAAGCTATAAAACGTCTAATTTTATTTAAAATATTAAATGTAAATTCTATTCAAACAGGACTGCCTGTCATGTTATTACTATTAATTAAAACACATTACAGATGAAATATATTTATTTCATAAATCATAAATTAAAATAAGCAGTTCAAAATTATACGTCGACATCACAGTTCATATCGTACAGGCAAGCCAGCAGACAGGCAAAAACAAACTATATATAATGGCTGCCAAGTAGAGTTGAGTTGTATGAATCAAGTTAGAGTTGAGCTGTTTAAATCACATGACATCCCCCTTTCAGATGTAAAACTTTTACACATTTTACAAAATCACACAGAATATGATAACATTCAAAAAGGTACACAGCCAATTACAAATATACAAAATTACTATTCAATCAAATACAAATTTATAAAGTTACTACATATCTTAAAATTTACATCATATTACACAAGAAGCTTTACACAAACAGTCACTGAAGTGATACGATTCCATTAGCCTCTAACCTACTCAATGTTTCTTTTAAACGATTCTGCAATGCTTGTGGGACTCTCCTAGGTGGGTGTATTACTGGTTTTGCATTAGGTTTTAATTCTATATGATATTCCTCCCCTGGAAATCTACCAAGGCCTACAAAAACAGTTTCATATAACTTCAAAATATCTAATTTACTTTCAATGCATATATTATCTACTCTTTGTATTAAATTTAATTTCATGCAAGCATTTAGTCCTAATATTGGTGTTGAATACTTTTCAATAACAAAAAATTCAATAGGAATAGCATTATTAGAATTTACATAACATTCAAATATTAATTTACCCATAGGCTTAATCTTAAAATTACCATATGCAATTAACATAGTTTCAGTATTAATTAAATCAACATTAAAACATTCTATCATATTATAAGGAATAACATTAGCCTCTGCTCCTGTATCAAGTTTAAATTCAATTTCAGTTGATTTATTACCAATTTTTAATTGTATAGTTTTATACCAAGTCAAGTCTACATTATTATGAATATTTGTACTTACTTGTCCCACTGTAAGGGATTCAATATACAATTCATCATCACATCTAGATTCAAGTTCACGAATACCCCTTTTATACAGTTTGCTATGGTTTCTAGATTCAAGTTCATGAACATTTTTTCTTTTACACCCAACAGCGAAGTGATTTTTCATTTTACATTTCGAACATGTTTTACCATATGCAGGACAGTTAGCTTTTTTATGATTACGTCCACACTTTTTGCAGTCATAAGTTAATTCACTGAAATTGTTCTTTTTATAAGTCATTTTAGATTTAGAAGTTTTAACTGCGTTTATACCACTACTGCTGGCCCTCATTGACTGGAACTGTTCTCTGCTTGTTTCCGCTGCTCGCACAAATTCTGCTGCTTTCTGTAACGTCAAAGATGGCTCCCGGAGCATTCTTTCCTGCAGACTAGAATCATGGATACCTAATACAATTCTATCACGGATTAGACTTTCTTCCTGAACGCCAAATTCACACGTAGTTACCAGTGTTTTCAGTTCCGTTAAGTAATTGTCAAATGATTGACCTTCACGCTGTTTACATGAAAAGAATTTGTATCTTTCAAATACAATGTTTTGATGGGGATTACAATGTTCTTCAAAGCTTGCTAGCACATCGTCAAGTTTTTGTCCTTCAGTCTTTTTAAAGGTGTTATAAATAGCAACACCTTCGTCTCCTAAGAGATTAAGTAAAATTGCAATCTTGACATTTTCGGATTTCGTATTTTTCTCAGATGCTAGCATAAAATTATGGAACTTCTGGACCCATCTTTTCCAATTTTCTGCCACATTTCCTACGGTAAACCGCATTTCACCTGGAGGCTTGAAAGTATCCATGTTGCACAAGCGACAGCAGTACAGCACGTGGTCATCCCTACATTCACTTAATACGTGAATTATTCATTTCGAACTTTCATTAATTTACAGTCCTGACACCATGTCATGTTATTACTATTAATTAAAACACATTACAGATGAAATATATTTATTTCATAAATCATAAATTAAAATAAGCAGTTTAAAATTATACGTCGACATCACAGTTCATATCGTACAGGCAAGCCAGCAGACAGGCAAAAACAAACTATATATAATGGCTGCCAAGTAGAGTTGAGTTGTATGAATCAAGTTAGAGTTGAGCTGTTTAAATCACATGACACTGCCAACCATCTCATTAATAAGCGTAGACTTGTTAACGCCCCTTGAAAATACGCCCCTTTTCCCACACCACTTTATATTTAGAGCAATTCTCTCCAAATAGTGTTACGATTAAATAAGAATGAAATTACTCTAAAAAATTACTGGTGTACAAAAAAAGGCGGTGACTAAAAGTACTACGCTTCATAATGAGATGGTTGGCAAGCATGTAAATGTAACTTTCAAATGGATTGCAATATTCCATTACATAATCCAAAAGTATAATTTTTCCTTGAATCTCTTCCTATAACTCTTTTCATTGTATTGGAGTTTTTTTAATGTTTCCTTAATTCATTAAGTTAAGAATTTTATTGATATTAATTTATCATTAAATTGTAGGAAAAGCATGTTAGATTTAACATTCACTAACACATTTTTGTGAATTCACAGTAATCCAGTTATTACCATTTACCTCATTATTTATGAAAACTCAATACTATAGTTATGGAATATTTTTAGAAGTTCTAAATATAAAAGATTTTAGCTATAATAAAATTTTATGCACTTTTATATAACAATTCTTGAATTCAAGGATAAGATCGGCAAAAGTGTAATAATAATAATAATAAATAAATATAAAAAAAAACTTTATGAAAAAGATAAACATTAAAGCAAAGTAAAAGAATTCAGGTGGCAAAAGCCTGTGCTACAGAGATAAATGATTTGATTGCTTTATTTTCAAACATAAAAATAAATAAATGTTTTATTAACATGGCTATGTGAAAACTTTTTAAATTAGCTGAAGAGAATATAAGAGAATTTCATGTCTGAAAGTACAAACTTTGTTTCTTGTATACATTGTTACAGAAAGAAAATCACAACCTACAAAAAAAGCTGGAAAAAAAAATCTCATCCCTGTTTATTATTAACAATTTAAATTATTTTTAGATGAGGTAATAATTAATATTGGAATATAAATTACTTTTTAAAGTGGCAATTTTATTTATAAATATCTGTAATGTGACTGGGAAACATATGCTAATAAAAACCTGGTTTTTGCTTAAACTATAAGGTAACGACACCAGTGCTCGTCACTCTTAAGGCCTTATTTTTAAAATGTTTGATTTTTTCGCGTGGTATTCGTGTGGTATTCATGTATCAATATTATACATTGGTCAGTTATATACATTCATTCTTCTAGATGTTGTTAGACACTTTCAATTTTTCAATACATTAAGCCAAATTAAAATAATAATAATAATAATAAATATTGAACCTATAAAAATGCACCAGTGCTCGTTAATTAAAAAATGAGTGTCACCAGTAGTTGTCAGGTGTTTGCACCAGTGGTCGCCATTTAAATAAAACGCAACAATTTTCTAAATATTTTGATTTTAATTGTGCTTTTACAAAATTTAATGAAACAAAGCATCTTTGGCGCATACTTAGAACCTAAATCCATTATTAGGGTTTAAAACACAAAACATTAAATGGTAAAATTCAAAATATTGCGAATAAAACAAATTCATATACAAAATAATTTGAAAATTGTTTGCTTTTAAGAAAAGTCCTCAAAATGTTATTCGTCCTCAAAAATATCTTTACTTAAAGCAGAGGGTAAGTAGCAGGAGAAGGGGGTAATAAACTCATTTCCAAGCGTAACTTTGTTCCAAATTATCGCAGTAAGATTAATTTTACCATGTTTTTATTAACTCGTATTCTTAATTGTTTGTTTGTTTGCCCAGTACAAATCATGCAATCAATTTTCAACTAACTTCCCGACTATCTAGACATTTGAAACTTTCAGAATAGCTCAGAACACGATGACAATGCATTTTTTAAATACTTTTAGCCAAACATTTCGGGTTCCCGCTGCCTTCAGCGGCGTTTATATGATGCAATAGAAAATTTATTTAACTAACTTTCCGACTAGCTAGACATTTGAAACTTTTAGAATATTTCAAAACACGCTAACAATGCAATTTTTAAATATTTTTAGCCAATTGTTTCGGGTCTCCGCTGCATTCAGTAGCCCAACTAGCTAGACATTTGAAACTTTTAGAATAGCAAAGAACACGGTGACAATGTATTTTTTAAATACTTTTAGCCAATTGATTCGAGTCTCCGCTAGCTTCGGTAGCGTTTATATAATTCAATAGAAAATTTAAAACACAGTATATAAAAAGTTCTTTTTATCTTGCAATTAGTTTTTTATAAACATATGAATTGATTATGCGTACCTAACGCACACTATAAAGGGATTTTGCGAAATCCTTCGCTTCTCCTTCCCCACTATGTGTGGGGTGGATGCAAAAACACGTTTTCAAGAGTACTTCTGCCCCAAATTATGTCAGAAGAGCAATTTTTTGATGTGTCGATTTGTTATCCTTACCCAACACACACTATAAAAATATTTTGCGTAATTCTTTCCGACCAAATCTTGGGAAAGGGGAGCAAAAACATATTTCCATGCATAACTCTGCTCTAAATTATCTTACAAAGGTAATTTTTGATGCGTAAGTTGGTCATATGTATCCAACACCTAGTACAAGGAGATTTTGCGAAAATCGTTCGTCTACGTGTGGGTGGCAAAATAAATAAATAAATAAAATAAAAAATAAAAATAAATAAATAAATATATAAATAAAATAAATAAGTTTTCAAGCTTAACTCTACTGCAAATTATTTCAGGAACGGGATTTTTTTATGTGTTGTTGGGTTATGTGCCCTGTGGCAGAAATTTATTATGCTTTCTGCGACAAGTTTCATCAACACCAAAATCTTTCTGCAGGAATAGTTTGTGAAGTTAACATTTACGAATTCAAAATAAATTATTTTTAAACAGTAAACAATATTCAGTACAACCAATGTATTTAAATTTTAAGTAGGCACAAATGCATATATCTGCACTATTGCAAGAAAGCACTTTATTTATTTATTATTTATTTATTTATTTATTTTATTTATTTATTTATTTATTTTTTTAAGAAAGGGGAAAATAAATCTATTGATCTTAATTGCTTCAAATTTTTTGTTCACATTAATATACAATATTGTTTATAAAATATTGAATGAATTCAAAGCATAAAATGCAGTAACACATCAAAAATAATCTGCAATTTTTTTTAAGGCATTTAAATCATAAAATGCCTAAATTAAACAAATGCTACAAATACTTTTAAAATTTCATTAATTTTTTTTATACTAAACATATATATTTAAATACACAAATGCACTTATTTCATAAGGTGCAAACCAAACAACATAAAATATAATACAGAACTCAAAATTAAAATGCAACAAATTAAAAGTAAAATTAATATAGAATACTGAATATTTTAATGAAATATAAATAATTTACAACATTTATAGTTTTTGAGATTATTAGAAAGATGCACGATAACATTCTAATACACAAGATTCATTTTTTGTATTATATACAAATAGCATAAAGATGGGTATTTGAACTCTAAAAAATGTGATTTGACATTAAAGAATTCAGAATGCATAATTATACCATCATTTAAATACATAATGTAAAACAGAATACAAGATCAAAATAACACAATTATAGACAAAGCATAGTCGAAATATTTTCATAAAGATTGAGGCAAGTGAAATATTTAATTTTTAAGGAAATGTTGAAATCTGAAATGTAACAGATTTCATGGATAAAATCTATAAAAGAAAATAATGATTACAGATGAATGAAATAAATAGAAATCAATTAAAAGTAATATTTGATATTGATATCTATACGAATAAGTAAATAAAAATAAATAAATAAAAGCATTTGCTGTTTAATTAGTATTTATCCAAAACAACTACTATTAGATAAAATTCCTTTTGCTTACAAAAAAAAAAAAAAAAAAAAAAAAAAATCAACAAAATCTTTGGTTTGATTTTTATTCAAAATATGTATTTAATTTGCAATATTTCAATTAAAAAATAAACATTTTTTAAAAATTCAAATGTTTAAAAAATGAAATGAACAAGCTGTAGAAACTAATGATAAGAGTATTTTTGTAAAATAAATTAAGAATTTTTTTTAACGACTTCATACGCTTAAACAACAAAATTTAAAGCTAAGAATTTTAATCACAATTAAAATAATTAATGATTAGTAAAAAAAAAATAGAGAAGTTACCAATTTAATTACTTAAGATACCCATTAATATTTATTGCTAAGATCTTTTACGACAAATGAAATGCTAAAAATCAATAAAGTATATTTAAGGTTAATTTCTTAATTTTCTATTTTTTGACGCAAGGTTTGAAGCTTCATTTTTTATTTTGCGTATAACTACAGACGTTACAAATTTCCAAATAGTCATATTTCTGTATATATTTGTGAAATGTATTGGATAGTTTGAACCAAACATTAAAATTAATATAGCTTTAAAAAATGCACGTGTATTTACTAGCACGCACGTATGCACGCTTCGTATACATTAAGGAAAAAAAAATCACTAGATACAACTAATTTGTGGTGCGTAAATCAGGAAATGTATGTATGAAAATCAGTTCAGCAGCAATCACGCACTTAAAAAAAAAAAAAAAAAAAAAAAAAAAAAAATTATCACTGGATGCAGCTATTTTGTTATGCATGAATCTGAAAATGCATGAAATATGAAATTCGGAAAATGGTCGCAAAGCCACATTCTTTCGAAAAACATCTTTTTGCAATACAATAAATGCACACGACACGAGCGGAAAAGCGAGGAGTGAAAACAAAGTTTGGAGACACGAAAATGAAGTTCCGATGTGAAGAGGTTACCCGCGAAAAGTGTCGACACACCGAATTATATTACCGCATCACGAATCGCTAATGCATGCCGGTATCAAAGCTAACCCAAGTGAGTTACATCCGCTTTATCCCCTCTCCTTATTCAGGATTGAGGTGATCGTATCTGCAGAAACGAAAATTTGTTCTGCAGAACAGTTTATAAACCATTCTTTGAATTTCTTTCTCTCTCTTTTTATCTTTTTTTCTCTCCCTCTCTCTTAAAAAAAAAAAAAAAAAAAAAAAAAAAAAAACACAATGGCAAAATTTATTTCACTTAAGTAAAATCTTTCTGCAAGAACATTTCTGTTTCTGCGTCATTGTCGCCGTGTTTCTGCCACGGGGGTTATGTGTAACCAACTCGCATTATAACGCAATTTTGCAAAATTACCCTCTACCTCCCTTTCCACAGGCGGGCGGACCAAAAACACGTTTTTAACCTTAGCAATACTCCAAATTAACCCAGAAAGGCGAATTTGTATGTGTGGGTATTGGTTAAGTGTATGTAATATGCATTTTAGTGGGATTTCGTAAAACTTCTAAATTAATCCGCGGGAGAGGAGGAATAAAAAACGGGTAAGTCCATTCTGAAGGCAGTGGAAGCCAGTCACATATTGCCGGACGGGAAGTTATTGCAGAAGACAACGAGTACTTTACCTGCGGTTTCGACTGAATTCAAAGTTTTTTTTTTTATTTATTTTTTATTATTGATAATGATATTAAATTTTTCAGATTTTATTTAAATATTTTATTTAAATATATGAATTAAAATTAATTAATCACGGTCAATAAAAATCTTATTAACACTTAAAAGGCTTAATAAAGTGCTTACGTGGTATTTACAGTTTGTAACTAATTACTATGAAGCAACTTTAAAACATCACTTGAATACATCTTCGCAAAAGCATTACATCACAAAAATTTAAAATTCATTAGACAGATGTATAGAATAATCATGTCCGTTTTCTGAAGTATATAGCAGAAAACTAGAAAAGGCTCTTTATAACTAAATATGTTTATGTGCCATTGTTTAATTTTTCCAGAAAAATTACAATGAAAAATTGTAAGTGGTTTAATGTCAGTCTTAGTGAATTAAAGTTACCGTGATTGACTTTATTTAAACAAGCTAGACAAAAGTTACAAGTGCAATACAGGTCACGTTCTTCGGATCAAAATATGTTTGTTTACATTTAGAAATACCCCTGACGACTACTGGCGCCGGTACTCCAATTAAAGTAAAAATTATACCATCATAATTCTAAACGAAAATACAGTGTTTTTAATCATAAAAGTTACCCAATTATCAAAAATGTTAAAACACCAGTGTTCGTCAGGGATGACGAGCACTGTAAAATGTGCAAAATATGCACCAGTAGCCGCCATACCTTAAAAAACTTTATATCATGTCCAATTTTAAAAAGTGGCCAATAAATCATATTCTACATTTCATAAACATTACGCACAATGCTTTATGAACAATGTCAAATACAACAAACGGCAAAATATATCAAGAAATGCACATCTCTTTCCTTAGTCGTTTGCTTTACGTTGACTCAATCCAATTGTCATTTAAAGCATACTTCACTTATTTTGCTTCCCTTTACTCTTTCCCAATACTTGAAATCGAACTTTTTGTTTGATAAGGAGCAGAAAGCTTTGGAAAATTCAATGCGAGCGGATTCAAATTCATACAGGTTACTAAGGGCTGTATTCACCAAACTTCATTGATCGAGGATTAAACCATGGATAATCAAATCCGAGAATCAAAGCTAACACTGGATTAAATTCCTACGGTATTCACCATCAGCCGATTACGTGATCCATGGATTAACTGGAAGAGAAATAAAAGATTCGTTTTGATTGGCCAAGAACGAAGATAGCTTTTATTCACCATTCGGCTTCAATTAACTAATCAATCGGATTAGAAGTTTAGGAAGGGTAAAAAGCAAATTAGCAACACTGATACTTTTGTTTACTTCGCTTTTGTTTACGCACGGATTAAGAATCAATTTTACTTTAGAACATTTTTAAAAAGAATAATCACGCAGATGACAACTGTTTACTCTACGATTTAAAATTTTGATTGTTATAATTAAGAGAATCTTAAAGCTATTAAATTTTTTTCTGCCGAAGTTAACGCATTGTTCTTTTCTGTGGCAGATGACAACCTATTATCTAACATACATATTAGAAATTCCAAGGAATCTTTATTTAATCTATAGCGATATCGAAATGCCACATTATCCAAAGAATCGAAATCATTTACTCTAATTTGATGCACCGTCCTTTTCTTTCTATCAAGTGTTTCCAATAGTTCTAAGCTTTCAATATCATCTAGTGAGAATTGATCGGCAACGTCAGTCACGTTTGTTATTTGTTTACGAAGATGAGCTGCGGAGTGCGCAAGAGTTATGAAAAGATCCGAGAATTAACTCTGTTAATCCTGCGATATTCCAAGATTCAAAACGAAGTGTTAAAGTAGCCGGTGAACTGCGGATTTTCCTTGGAGAATACCGATTTTCGTATGATCGAGCGATTACCGCTGATCCGAGTGTTAAGAAGTTGGTGAATACAGCCCTAAATGCTTATTTTAACACTTCTTTTAAGAGGGTGACGAGCACTGGTGTCGTTACCTTAATCAAATAAATACCTCTCAGATACCATAATGCTATACACAATTCCTTTTGTGAATCTCTATACACAAACCAGTACATAATTCTGGTTGCACTATCTTAATAGATGAACTTAAAAGTTTCGAGGCATTCTAAAAATATTTACGAAAATTAGACAGCGTAGACCTGCTAACTATGCTAGTTTATCCGTAATGATATTAAGCTCCGCCTTTTTTTCACACCAGAATTGTTGTAGAGCAATAGTCTTCTTATTTAATCATGAGATAATATTGCTGGATATTATTCTACAACTATTCTGGTGTAAAAAAAAAGGCGGGGCCTAATAATATTACAGATAAACTAGCATAGTTAGCAGGTCTAACAGCGAGACGATCCGCAGTTTTGAACACTTTTCAAGTTTGCTGGAAAACGTTACACACTCAATCTGAAGTTTAAATTTTAAACAATAAAATACTAAACCATATATTTCTGCGTAATTCCACCCCCTCCCTTTCTAATAAAAAAAAAGAAAAATCATAAATGAAAGTAATGGTTTAAAACAAATTAGCAATTCAAATTGTGTCTCAATAACAAAGTTTTCTTTTCTTCATGTAAGCAGAGAGAGTGGTTATAAATGCACACAAACAAAGCAAACCGATCTCACAAAAATTTTACAATAAAATATCTCCATTGCGTTTAAATATATTTCTAAATTAATACATATGATTTTTTGTTTCCATTTCTATAATTTTGAAACTTTATCCCCTGGAAAATAAGTCTAAGGGGTAAATCCCGGATAGCAAACAAACACGACTTCCCGCTCCAGGGGCACGCCTACTTTGAAACGTCATCGCCGCCGCAGGAATTGCCTGTCAGGGGCTAGACGCCTAGTCGCATACTCAGGTAGTTGTTTCCGATCTTGCGGGAAAGTTGTACTCTCACTCTCTCCACTAGACGGTGGCGGGCCTCCAAACTCTCATCCAGGGTCCAACCCAGTATCCAATCGTGTACGATTTTACATATCTGACGAGTGAACCAATCAGACGAAGCGTTAGAATCTGTAATCTATAATAATAAATGGAAAGGTTTGTCTGTCATACGGATGCTCTGGAGTCTTTCCGATGTTTTCCTCGAAACAGAATTTAAAAATCTTAATTAGTTTCGGAGATATTAATTAAAATGTTGACCCATATCGATCGCAAAAATGACCAAAAATCCTTATTGCTTAAAAAGAGGCATTCTATCAGCATTCAGCAGACGATTTTAACGGCTGTCTCTAACGGAAACAAAACATGTGCAAGTCATAGATATAGTAATAAGACATAGATTGATCAGCGAGGCCGAAAAAGTGATGCCTTTTTTTTTCGGGAAAAGACGGCCATTTTACTCTCTTGTGGATGTCTTTCCCCGACTGAATATACACGGGAATACACACAGATAATTTAGCAAATAAAATTTATGAATAACTAGCAGGCTTTGCCCGCTTCGCTGGACACTATATTTAAATGATTTCTTTGTAACTGAATATATTTCGATTGGCGACTATTTTCGTCACAGCTTTAGTATGGGACCTCCTTGGCAATATCAAACCTTTTTTGAACTTCTCGAATCTGTACAAAAAAAAAAAAAAAAAAAAAAAAAACTACTATTAAAACAAATATTTTCGAAAATAGTCCAATAGCTGGTGTTAATTCTTCGAATATTCTGGAAACAGTTGAAGCTGTTACTCGTACAGTATAAGTCATTATTCGATGAATGATCTGGGACAGTCTAAAAAATAGTCACTTGTTCCACAGGAGTAAAGCAAATAACATCAACTACACCAGAGCAAAAATTTTCACTCACTCACGAAAAATGTCCAGTTGATTAGAGCTCAATCCCTAAAGTGCAATGACTCAGAATAGGTCTCTGAATAACTCTGGATCACAGTGACTACATACTCTTTCGCAAAAATCAACTCACACCTACTTATATCTTTTGGCGATGGGGCTTGGAGATGACTCCATCGATAATCCCTTGGTAAGCTCAAGGTCTACGATCCCGTGTGTCGGAGAGCTTCGAAACATCGGGAACCCTAAACTATCATTTTTCACCAAGACTATGCTTTCTATTCTATTAAACATATCTTTATTTAGTTATTTAAATATTAATTTGAATTAATCAAATATTTCTGCCCGACAGCGTGCAAGTGCAGTCACCCACAGCAGCTCATTTATTTGTATGTTCAATTAGCGTAGTGATTGGTATATAAAAAAGTAAATAAATAAATAAACATTATCGTGCTACACAACTTTATTGAATCTCTCCCTTGGCGGCTTTTGAATTTTTGTAGCCATATTAGCGATTTTTTTTTTTTTTTTTTTAATGTATAATTTCTTGCATAAAAATAGAAAGCGTTTTATCGGACACCTTTTCGTTAACATATAAGAACCCTTCATATTCTGTTTATTTTATTAATGGTTTTTAGGTTTAAAATAGTGCTTAATGAAATAAATTTTCTATTTTTAAAACTGCACTTTTTTTTCTATAAAATTATCTACTCAGATAAAAATAGATCATTTATGTGACTACTATTTAAGTTTTTTTTTTTTTTTTTTTTTTTTTTTCCGTTTTGTAGTATTTTATAAATTTTACATTTTTCTTGAACTACCTAGATTAAAATTGCTGTTGCTAAATTAAACCTCTTTTATATTTTTCTTGAACTACCTAGATTAAAAAATGCTAAATTAAGCCTCTTGGCGAAAAATGTTCGGTGTACTTCAACGCAACAATTTAAAAAATCACCCAGGAGGATCTACTATAAATAAAACTGATTTTAGTACAACACACATTAGCATCGTAAACTATATTAGCACTTTGTAAAAGAAATTTTAAATTAAAATCGACGTCAATTTTTTGAGATGCATAATTTATTTATTTTTTTTTTTTTTTTATTGTTCAAGTTTAGATAAATGTATTTATTTTCCTGTTGGGAAAAAAAATAAACTCGACAACAATTAAATTATGGATAATTAAATTTAATTTTGGCAACAATTAAATTATGGTTAAAATTTAAATGGCTAATTTTTTGCTATTATTAGCTTACAAAATTACTATTTTATGCATAAAAATAACAAAAAAAAAGTTTTTTTTCGGAATAAAAGGTAGCCAACTTTTTAAGTTAGGGTATAAGCTATCTCCATAACAAATTTTATCGAAATCCATCGAGCAGTTTTAGCGTGAAACTCAGTCAAATAAACGGACATTCACATTTATAATATATATAAGATTTATGTACTAAAGATGAATGAAAAAACTCCAGATACTCATTTTTCTTTCTCTCTTTTCTTCTTCTTTTCTTTTTCTTTTCTTCTTCTTCCTTTTTTTTTTTTTTTTTTTTTGTATGGAATAACGACATTTAAAGAAATTTATCGTTTCTGTCTACTATTTCTGTCTGGTTAGAAGTTTTTATGGTCGAAAGAACTATTGGACTTATCCTCATCTTTTGAGATATTAGAGTTAACCCTTTAATTGCCAATCGCAATGCAGTCGGACACTTTTGTTACCGACTGTATAGAGTAGAAATTTATGTTTACTCGGAAATGGTTATAAAGATATTAATAAAAGTTTGGGATAAGTGCTTTTTAGAGACCTAAAACAATTGGAACATCCTTAGCATCAAGAAAATTAGTGTTAACCCTTTAACTGCCAATCGCAACACGTAGTAGAAATTGAGTTTAATCAGAAATGGATATAACGATTTTGTTTAAAGTTTGGAGTTAAGTGTCTTTTTTATTTATTTATTTTTTTTTTTTTTTAAGAACTAAAACGTTTGGACATATCCTCATCTTCAGAAAAAATTGTGTTAACCCTTTAACGGCCTGTCGCAACATATAATAGAAATTAGGTTTACTCGGAAATGGATATAACGATTTTTATAAAAGTTTAGGATTAAGTGTTCTTTTGAGAGATAAAGCGAATGGACATATCCTCATCTTCAGGAAAATTCGCGTTAACCCTTTAACGACCAGTCGCAACATATAGCAGAAATTAGGTTTACTCGGAAATGGATATAATGATTTTTATAAAAGTTTGGGATTAAGTGTTCTTTAGAGAGATAAAACGAATGGACATATCCTCATCTTCAGGAAAATTCGCGTTAACACTTTAACGGCCAGTCGCAACATATAATAGAAATTAGTTTTACTCGGAAATGAATGTAATGGTTTTTATAAAAGTTTAGAATTAAGTGTTCTTTAGAGAGCTAAAATGATTAGACATATCCTCATCTTTAGTAAAATTCGAGTTAACCCTTTAACGACCAGTCGCAATATATATTAGAAATTAGGTTTACTCGGAAATGGATATAGCGATTTTTATAAAAGTTTGGGGTTAAGTGTTCTTTAGAGAGCTAAAATGATTAGACATATCCTCATCTTCAGTAAAATTTGCGTTAACCCTTTAGCGACCAGTCGCAATATATATTAGAAATTAGGTTTACTCGGAAATGGATATAACGATTTTTTATGAAAGTTTGGGGTTAAGTGTTCTTTAGAGAGCTAAAACGAATGGACATATCGTCATCTTCAGGAAAATTCGCGTTAACCCTTTAACGGCCAGTCGCAATTTATAGCATAAAATGGGTTTACTCGGAAGTGAATGTGACGATTTTGATTAAATTTTGGGGTTAAGTATTTTTTTTTTTTTTTTTTTTTTTTTTTTTAAGATAAAACAATTGCACATATTCTCATCTTCAGGAAATTTTGCTTTAAACCTTTAACTGCCAATCGTAACATATAATAGAAATTAAGTTTACTCGGAAACAAATGTAATGATTTTGATTAAATTTTGGGGTTAAATGTTTTTTTAGAGAGCTAAAACGATTGGACATATCTTCATCTTCAAGAAAATTTGCGTTAACCCTTCAACGGCCAGTCACAACATATAGCAGAAATTGGGTTTACTCGGAAATGGAGCGCGAACAGGTGGGCAAGCAGACAGGCAGAAAAACTAATTAATATCATAATATTTTCTTAAACCTTGTTCGAAACTGTAAGAAACGCTTAACACAACTATAAATGAAATTCTAGTAATTTCGAATTATAGCCCCTAATGTAAACGAAATTCGACCAAACTTGTATTCAGTTGGACCTTGACCTAAACTGGTGCTGATTAGATTTCGGAATCAATCGCTCAACAGGTGGTGCTGCCATCCTATTTTTTTTCTAAGTACTTAACATGACAGTATAGGACAAAATTTCATATAAATGTACATAATGTGAGTTATTTTTAACGCATGAATGTGAAATTTATATGAATTATTGATAATAGTAGTAATAAACTTGAAAAAAAAAAAAAATGTGTGCATGTAGGAGCATTGCTTTCCTCCTGGGAAGGAAGTGCTCTTCCCCGGGGCCTGTGTAAATTTTCAATGTGGATATTTTAGAAAGAACTCGTCAATATTTCTAAAACGAATGGTTGAACCATACATCTGTATTAATTTAAAACGAAGCTACCGATTTCTTTTATTTTTAATGTTATATATATATATATACAGTCGAACTTCGTTAACGTGAATTACTTTTAACATGAACTGTTACCACAATCCCCGTCAAAATGAAGATTACTTTAGTTATATGACGATCAGTTACTGATAGCATGAACTACTGATAAGATGAACAGATTTTTGATCCCCCTTGAGATTCACGTTAACAAAATTCGACTGTATATCTTTTCATGTCTGCACAAAAAGGATTTTTTTCAGCATTTATTATTATACTGCTTTAAGAAAAAAATCGTCTGCATTCATCATGGAAAATATCTTTAATAAATTATAACTTAATAAATAATTTGTATTGCGTAAATTGGTATAGGATTAAATAGAGAAGAAAGTCTTGTGGTAATACTAGTTATAATATATTAAAACAAGCGGGTTTTACCTCTGCCACTGCTAACTACATTTAAACGAATTTTGAAAATTCGATATTACTTACTAATATAAAAACTTAAAAAATATTAAAATTAAAAAAAAAGTATTTCATTAAAAATCAAAACAGTATTTAAACCATAATAATAACAAAGCAACTGATTATAAAGAATCATATTTTTCATAAATTAGTTAAATTTAACTTACTTATGAAAATTTATTCCACTTCTTTTCATAAATTTATTTCTACAATTAAAAACCGCGCAGTACTTCGGCATTTTCAATATATATCAACCATGTCTTATTACTATACCTATGATATCAACATTCTATTCCATTGTTGTTTTCGAGTTTTATACTCTCTCATCATGGCTGATGCCAAAAACTTTTTCGGCATCAAAAATCTTTGCACGTTAACATGGGGATGATAGATCTATGTATATTACTATATCTATGGTGCAAGTCATTAATGTCACATGATCTTGAACTGGGGTTAAAAATTGCAAATTTCAAAGTGCTTCAAATTTTATTTTTCGCACACAACACTTAATATACAAGCTATTCAGCACAAAACCAACCTGCAGTTAAAATTTCATCAATTTTCATTAATAAACAAAGCAGTTACATTTTAATTGCAAATTAAATTTTATTCTAACACGTAATCTATCTTTCAATAGACGATAGGAGTTTCCATAGCAACAAAATACATTTGAAGGAACTAAAAAATACTTTTTCTTTTTCTTTTTACTTCCATCACCCGACTACCGTGGTATATATAGGTTTTGGGGTAATAAAAAATATTTATTTTTCTTTTTACTTCCATTAATAAAACTACCGTAGATAATGGAATTAGAGATTTCACGTGATTTACATGTTTTAGAATGTCCTGATTAGGTTTTCTTCTGTATCTTATCAACTAATTAAAATAATTTCATAAGTAACACATTATTTCAGGGATGGAACACGGGCGCAGAATTCATACCGGAATCTGTTTAAGAAATTTTACTATCTATAATATCGTTGATTTAAGAAGTAGAAAATTTTCTTACATTGATAGTGGTATGAATACTGCGCCCGTGTTCCATCCCTGTTATTTGAAAGCTTTGTTGATTTGGAAATGAACAGTAGATTACAGAAATTTCTACCGCCAGATATTTTAAAATTTCGATATTTCAAATTCCAATTAAATTATTTCTAATACATCATTCGAAAGATATTTTAAAGTTCTTTTAAATTGTCGAAAGTTTTCACCAGATTTACACGTTTTGAGATCTCCTGAATTAATTATCTTTAGTATCTCAGCTACTAATTAAAATAATTTCATAAGTAATACATCATTAGAAAGCTTTTTTGATTTGGAATCGAACAGTGGAATACAGGAATTTGTACCGCCAGATGACGCTGTAATATTTTAAAATTTCAATATTTCAATTTCTAATTATGATTAAATTATTTTTAATACATCATTCGAAAGATATTTTAAAGTTCTTTTAAATTATCGAAAGTTTTCACCAGATTTACACGCTTTGAGGTGTCCTGAATCAGTTTTCTTTTATATCTCAGTTATTAATTTAAAAAATTTCATAAGTAATACATCATTTGAAAGCTTTGTTAACTTGATACACGTTTTAAAGTACTTTTACATTATCGAAAATGGAAATCGAGATTTCACCCGATTTACACGTTTTGAGGTGTCCTGATTTGGTTTTCTTTTGTATCTCAGCTACTAATTAAAATAATTTTATAAATAATACATCATTAGAAAGCTTTTTTGATTTGGAATCGAACATTGGATTAGAGAAATTTCTACCGCCAGATGGCGCTGTAATATTTTCAAATTTCAATTTCTAATTATGATTTAATTATTTTTAATTCATCATTCGAAAGATATTTTAAAGTTCTTTTATATTATCGACAGTTTTCACCATATTTACACGTTTTGAGGTCTCCTGAATTAGTTTTCTTTTGTATCTCAGCTACTAATTAAAATAATTTCGTAAGTAATACATCATTAGAAAGCTTTTTTGATTTGGAATCGAACAGTGGAATACAGAAATTTGTACCGCCAGATGGCGCTGTAATATTTCAATATTTCAATTTCTAATTACGATTAAATTATATTTAATACATCATTCGAAAGATACTTTAAAGTTCTTTTAAATTATCGAAAGTTTTCACCAGATTTACACGTTTTGAGGTCTCCTGAATTAGTTTTTTTTTTGTATCTCAGCTACTAATTAAAATAATTTCATAAGTAATACATCATTAGAAAGCTTTTTTGATTTGGAATCGAACAGTGGAATACAGAAATTTGTACCGCCAGATGGCGCTGTAATCTTTTAAAATTTCAATATTTCAATTTCTAATTATGATTAAATTATTTGTAATACATCATTCGAAAGATATTTTAAAGTTCTTTTAAATTATCGAAAGTTTTCACCATATTTACACGTTTTGAGGTGTCCTGACTCAGTTTTTTTTTTTTTTTTGTATCTCAGTTATTAATTAAAAATATTTCATAAGTAATACATCATTTGAAAGCTTATTTTGGTTGATACACATTTTAAAGTACTTTTACATTATCGAAAATGGAAATCGAGATTTCACCCGATTTACACGTTTTGATGTGTCCTGATTAGGTTTTCTTTTGTATCTCATCAACTAATTAAAATCATTTCATGAGTAATACATCATTTGAAAGCTTTGTTGATCTGGAATGGAACAATAGATTACAGAAATTTCTACCGCCAGATGGCGCTGTAATATTTTTAAATTTCAATATTTCATATTCTAATTATGATTAATTATTTCTAATACATCATTCAAAAGATTTTTTAAAGTTCTTTTACATTATCGAAAGTGGAATCCGAGATTTCACCTGATTTACAATTTAAAGTGTCCTGATCAGGTTTTCTTTTGCATCTCAGCTAATTGAGTAAGACCGTTCAAAATTGGTATATGCAAGTTAATTAGGAGGGGCTGGAACGGTGGGGAAGGAATAGGCGCGCAGCGCGCATGGGTTCGGAACTCGGTGCGAGTTTTTAATAAAAGATTTTTTATTTATTTTATTTTCTTAATAATAAAAGTTTGAGTTGAGAAAGAATATGCATGTACAGCGCACGTATACCCTCAAACGTGCGCGCGCAGCGCGTATGGGTCTGCGCTGCCGAAGGCAGTGGCGTCCCGGTGTGAGCTCTTACCCGATGCTAAATGATATATTTTTTTAATTCCTTTTCTTGAGAATGAAAGTTTATGAGTAATAACATGGAATTTTGAGAAGTCATAAGGATGGTGAAGGAATACGTGCGCGCAGCGCACAGGTCTACGCTGCCGAAGGCAGTGGGGACCCGGTGCGACATTTTTCCCGATCAGAATTTTTTTTTCTCTTTTTTTTTCTCTCACATGATAAAAATTAATGCAATTTTGAAAATTCATTAATTATTGTTATTCATTTAAAAATAGTGACCAGCGAAGCGGGCGTAGCCTGCTAGTAATTATAATAAAAATATAATAAAAATTGGTAAATTCATTTGGTTTGAATCTATTAATGTATACATTATTATTGTTACATTCTATAAATTTATTATAATAATTTTAATTACTTTTTTGTAATTGCTTCTACTTTAGTTAAATGTTTTAGACACATAATTAGACAGTTTATTACAGATCCATGAAATAAACTTGCTAGATTGTGAAATATCAGTTCTCATACAGAAAAAAAAAATACCCAATTAGATTTTGTAATGATACACAAGTATACAAAATTTAATTGATCTCAGTCCTCCCTTTCTATACAACAATATGACAAAACAAACTGACTCGCATACACACAGGTAATTCTATATAAGTAGCCAGGGAAAGGAGGGGGATTTTTGCAGATATGTGAAAATTTTGAGTTATATATCATTTTTAATACTCTATATTCTGTACTGAAGCTTAGTCCCCTCCAAAATTTTTTTCTAGCTGCAACCCAGTTTATATTATAATAGGTTTAAAATGTTCCTAAATTCTTATAAATCGGGTGTCCACTTACACTGATTCAGCGTTTTAAAATACTAGGCTTTAAACAATAAAGTATTACTTTCCAAGATCAATATATAAGCTAGCAGACACATTGAAATGTAAACAGGAATTTGGGGTTAACTGTTTAACTTAATAAGGAAATTTAGAAAAGGAACTTGTGATATATGCTTATCTTATTAAGCAATTTCAATTTTAATTGAGATCAAAGATTTAACATAAAGAAAATAATCTGGGATGTCACTCACACGACCTTCTCTTACCCTGAAATTTAATACCATAAATACAGGCTGGAGATTAAGAGGCAAGATAACGAGTACTGTTACGTGAACCTATGTTAGACAATTCAAATTAGGCTTCGGGAGAGTTTTATATGATAATTAGTTCTGTGTGAGGGGGGCTACTGCCCTCCTCAACTCCCTGTTTCATTAATGCACCTGCATTTATATAGAATTTAATTCGATTATTAAAAAATAATTCTGTTTTTAAAAAATAATTTATTAAAATTATTATTTAAACAAATTATCTTTTATGATAATGCAGACGATTTCCATATTAGAGAAGTAACACGCTAAATATCCAAACAAACAAACAAAAAAAGTTGAATTTATTCTCAATATTATATACATATTTTTTTTTTTTTTTTTTTTTTTGTTGTTGTTAAAAATGAAAAAAATCGATAACTTTATTTTAAATTATCACAGATTGATGGTTCAACCATTCGTTTTAAAGGTATTGACGAGCTCTTTTGAAAGATACCCATCATGAAAATTTACTCCCCTCGAGGGGGGACTTCCCCCCAGGGGGGAGGACGCGAGGCTCCTACATACACAATTTTTTTTCCCAGTTGACTATCTCTATTACAAAAAATATATATTCGTTTCATTTGGTTTAGTGCCATCTATAGATGTTAAACTCTACTTACCTGCAATTTCCCCCATAGACGTAATGTATTTGGATACTTTTGAGTGTCCCTGTACACGAACCATTTGCTTCATCTCAACGAAAAGCTTTCTGTAGCATCCCTATATGATACACATTTAGAATATGGAGTTTAGAATTTCTGCTACTATTTGTTCTTCAGATATGCTGATAACAGACAGACACACAGACCATTCGCTAAAAACATGATTTTCGTATTCAGGGGACCTCAGAACATGTAAATATAACAAAAACTCGCGGTCAAAAATTTGATCCTAAAACAATACTTTTTCGACCATATGGGTAAGATAAAGTAAAAAAAAGAAAGTGAAAATAAAATATTAAAAAAATAGTGCTTAGTAGCAATTATAATTAGTAACCAAAAATATTTTAATTGAATTAAAAATTATCTTTAAAATATGTACTTAAGAAAAAAGAAATTAAATTTCTGTATACATATTCCTCAATTATTAATTTTTTTTTTTTTTTTTTTTTTTTTTTTTTTTTACATATATATTAAAATAAAATAATATTACTGTATATGCTTATATTTTAAAACACGCGCGATATTTATTCATAAGTTTTTAAATGTAAATATTATGAGGATGATTATTTGAAACGATTATCCACAATATTTTATTGAAGTTTCAATAATAAATCAGTTAATCTTACAATCTTCTAAATATTTACGTGATATAACAACATTTGTAGCTGTCAGAAAGAAAAAAAAAATAGCAAATTAAGCTATTTCTTTTAGCACAGGCAGCACGCATTAAAAATTCTTAATCCGTAACATGCATACACCAACCGGATTCCCTCATTCCACATTTTCCGAGCTCGCTGTAGACATGCTAGTCAATCCATCATACACCCCCGTGTGAAAATCGTAGACTAGTCTCACGCATGCCCAAGGAGGCTTAACAGCATTCTTTCATTGAGAGCCGATTTGAGAAAGAAGCGCTAGTCTAATCGTTTATGTTCAACTTTCAAGACACTTAACAGTTTCCTAAGTTAAAAGAAACTGCTCACTAAACAGTCTTCAAATGAGTCAAAATACAGTTGTCTCTTCGTTTTTAAATTATTATGGTATTTACTGGATACTTTTTCCAGTGACAACAATATTTAAAATTTATACGAATGAAACTTTTAATGATGAAATATTTATATGGATTAAAATTTATAAATATGAACTTGAAAAACAATATTCCATATCCGCACAGTTTGCATTTCGATATGATTAGCGATATTACAAAAATAGAGATTAAAAAAAAAATAATAATGACAATAAATAAAAAATAAATAAACTATGTTGAAATAAATTAATTCTTCGTCGGAACCTCTACTGCAACTAGAACGGAACGGAACTACTGCACTTCAAAATTACATTACTTTAGGAGACCTCCTCAACAATATAATAAACGACAGTATAGCCAATAAAGATTTAAAAAAAAAAAAGCGAAAAATCTTTCTTCGGTCAATTGTAAATCTTTGTGTAAAATTCTGAGTACACATATATTGGTTGTATTTTAGAAAATAAATAATTAGTATTAATATCATTTCTAAATATGACAGACTGTTAAACCATAGCTTAAACAATTGCCTTTATATAAAGTTACTTCACAAAAATCGAATGTACTTTGTATTCATTACATGTATCTTAGATTAAGACACAATAAATATTCTTGTATCTGGTTTTCTTGTATATTTTTTATAATTTTTCTGCCCAGTATTTTGAGTGTATGTTTTTTATATCATCTTACAATTTATCCGGAGGGTTTGTAGCTAGACCAATTGCTCATGATGCGGCTTGTATTTGAACTTCTGCAGTTAACCGCGCCCTCGCAAATGCTTCACCACGCCCTCATAACGTCCTCAGTTATATACAAGCATATTGTGAAGATATACTTGAATTTACAAACAGCCTAATTTGAATAAGAGTTCAGCTCTCATTTTTTCTTTATTTCAGATATTTTTTTCATTTTAGCGCAGCGTACCAAAAGTCAATAAAACAACAACAACAATAAATAAATAAATAAATAATAAAAAGTGAAAATTTCAGAAATTCCACCCATCATAGTGCAGAAACAGGGTGGGTAGGGCCCACCATTTTATAAGGACTCTTCCATTATTGTTATTATTATTATTATTATTATTTCTTTCTTTTTAAGAAAACTTGTTTAATTCCAGAAAGTTTCTTTGAGAAAGAATTTTTTGTTAAAAAAAGTGGGGGAAGAGTCCTTACAGAAAGCAAATATAACACATCCTAAAAAAAAAAAGAATTTTTAAACATGCAATGAGAAGTAAGTTTACTTGTTAAGACTAATGAAGACATAAGATTAATGCCTGATTGATAAGATTAATAATATTAATGCTTGTAAAGGCGGGGCTATAATTTAAATGAAGCTTTCTAAATTCTCAGTGTGTTTTTATATTATGACAATTATTATTTTTTTATTAATTCTTATAAATAAATAATGCTCATCTTTCCAATGAGTGTTTAAGTAAATTCATAATTAAACACGTTTTACTATTAGTCTTTGTTTAACCTTTCTTGTGCTTAAAACACAGAATGTGGTATTAATGTATTTTACTGTTAGTGAGAATTCAAAATCCTGCAATAGACTGCCCCCCCCCCCCTCGCTTTCGAAGTGTATAATTATAATATGAAATGAAATTTAATTGTATAAAATCCTCATAATGATTCAGAATTGCACAGCATCCTCCGTCCGTAAATGTCATCATAACCTTTTAGAATGGTTTGTTTTCAATAAATTTTTAACAAATGTGGGCGGGGCTTTTCAATGTTCAATTTTTAAGGAACATATTTTTCGTGCAAATGATTACAAAGTATACATAGTAATAATGATGCTTCTAATTTATTTACTTAAAGCATTGCTTATATTAATATGAATATTGCACATGATTTCATGTAATGATGGATTATACAACATTTTAAAAGTAGGAAGAGTTACAAACAAACAAACAACAACAACAACAACAACAAAAAAAAAAAAAAAACAATTGCATTCGTAAACTTTCAATTGAGCACATGTCTTATCTATGATATTGTGTGCGTGTTTGTGTCGAGCTTCAGAGGCAATGATTAAGTATAGTTCATCAGTACGCACATTTAAATGTTATATTAAGCGGCCACAAAACATATGATAACATAAATCACAACACTATAGCATAACATTAAACTAGCAGCTCGTTCACGGGTGACGCTGCTACAACAACCGACATCGTGTTCTAACAATACAACAGTTAAAGTTGAAGTTCTTTCATCGTTCTTTTTGTGTTACAGCTGGATACCACATCTCCCTTCTTCTAAGTCTCTTGGGGGGATGAACTTCTCGATATGGTGTAGTGTGTAATAACTGCAGAGGAAGGATTGGACCCATACGCACCTTTACTGGAGGATACTACCTTTGAATCTGATGAATCGGTTTTAGTAGGACTGGATACTTTAGTTACAGGTGTATTACAGTTTACTGGATAATTTACTTCATCAGCCTCTGAGTTGAAATCTGGTGAGGGTATTAGATGCAATCTATTCCTTCTATATTGCTTCTTTCCTGATTGCACTGTATATGGTCTTGAATAGTTTAATCTTTCGGTTACTTTTTCCTGAAGTTTTCCTGTTTGTAATCCACACTGTGTCTCCTGGATTTAAGACACTCAAATCTCTTGCTCTATGTCTCTTATTGAAGTTTGTAGCTTGTTTTTCCACTATTTTCCCCTCCTTTCTCTCGAGATCAAATTTATTTTCTATTTTTGGTTGTAGCTGAGATTTTGCGATAGGGAGAGTTGTTTGTATTCTTCTATTAAAGAGTAACTCATCAGGACTTAATCCATTTTCTAGAGGAGTTGCCCTGTAATTCATCAAGGCTATATAAGTATGGAGTAATTCATAGTATTTTGAAGAGATAGCAGCACCAATTAGAGCCGAAACCTCGGTATTCCATTTTTCCCGACTATTCCACAATACCCTCCTCTCCTCTCTATATATTAATTTTAATTTAAACTGAAAATTGAATTAGATATTTTTTACTAATTTATATTGTCATTTCCTATTTCTTTTATTATGCAAATGTTGACTAATTTTTAAGTGAAAAATAATAATTGAAGAAAATTCTCATTATAAAAAGTCAATAATAAAAATAGGCAGAAGAAAAAAAAAAAAAAAAAAAGGCAAATCACGTGATTTCTATTAATTAGTAAAACTTTCCAACTGTACGTACACGTTAATGGTATAATTTTCAATTTTCTTTGGTTATGTTATTGCACAACGGACAGACAAAAGGACAGAAAAGCAGACAGATAAACTAATTGAATTTGTAATCACCATATCACATGCTATACAAAACATTATTTCAGCACATTAAAAATAAATTTCAATTTCTTTATGATTTTTGAAGAAGAAAATTATTTAAATGTAATTTATAAAAATGCTTGTCCTAAAGAGGAACACGTTGTCATTTTTTGGGGTGACCCTGTATACACATTAGCATACTTGCCAACCATCTCATTATGAACCGTACATTTATTAGAACCCGCCTTTTTTTTCACACCAATAATTTTTTAGAGTAATTTTATTCTTATTAGTACACCATTTGGAGAGAATTACTCTAAAATTATAGTGCTGTGAGAAAAGGGGCGTTTTTTCAGGGGGCGTTAACAATTGTACGGTTATTAATGAGATAGTTGGCAAGTATGCATTAGTCTTACAAGACCTATTAATGACAATTTAAATCGGGAACATTCCATAGTGAACTTGAATAACATATAATTTTTTTTTTTTCTAAAAATATTTACAGACGCTGAGGGCGCGTAGACGGACAGATAGACAGATGGACAGCCGAACAGACAGATATACAAAGTGAAATCATATTCACACTTAAAAGTTGTTAGAAAGTGTTAAAAATACTTAATGTAAACGAAAGTGCAATTCCAGCATATTTCCAATAACAGCCCTTAATGTAACTTAATTATTTTTGTGTAGCCCTGTAAATCTAATGCTAATTAAATTTCATTCTATAGAAAGCATTCTTCTGTGCATATAAATAAAGTACTTCAATTTCATTAAGATTTGTGTAAAGTAAAGTTATTAAAATCAGGTTTATAGAAATATCTCTCATAGAACGCAGTGCTTTGGAATATTTTCGGGTGTCCCTGTACACAAAACAGTAGAGGTTTTATTCTGTCTTCAATAAAGAACATCCAACAGTGAACTTGAATAACATATATAAGTTTCAAGGAATTCCATGAATATTTACGGTAGTTAGAGCGTGAACAGATGGACAAACAGACTGACAGACAGACGAACGGACAGATAGACAGAAAAACCGAAATCGTTAAGTCTTTTCAACCTTGTTAGAAATTATTAAAAAGCAAGAGAAAAAAATAAATGCCTGCGCATACATTAAATATATATAGGGTAAAGACACCAGTGCTCGTCACCCCTAAAATCTGCACCAGTAGTCGTCACCCTCTTAAAAAATGTGAATAAGCGTTTTATAACCTGTATGGATTTGAATCTACCCGTACAAGATTCTCCAAAGCCTTTTGCTTCTTATAACATAAAAAGTTCGATTTCAAGTATTGGGGAAGAGTAGGGAGGAGCAAAATAAGGGAAGTATACGCTAAATTACGATTGGATTGAGTCAACGTAAAGGGAAGATAAGGGAATAGATATGCATTTCTTGATATATTTTGTTGTTTGCTGCATTTGACATTGCTCATAAAGCATTGTATGTAATGTTTATGAAATGCAGAATACGATTTATGTGCAACTTTTTAATATTTGACATAATATAAAGGTTTTTAAGGTATGACGACTACTGGTGCATATTTTTGCACGTTTTACCAGTGCTCGTCACCCCTGACGAACACTGGTGTTTTAACATTTTTAATAACTGGGTAACTTTTTTGATGAAAAATACTTTATTTTCGTTTAGATTTATGATGGTATAATTTTTACTGTAATTAGACTATCGGCACCAGTAGTCGTCAGGGGTATTCGTAAATGTAAACAAATGTATTTTAACCTCAAGTACGTGAACTTTATTGCACTTGTAACTTTTATATAGCTTGTTTAAATAAAGTCAGTCATGGTATCTTTAATTCACTATGACTGATTTTAAACCACCTAAAATTTTCCATATTATTTTGCTGGAAAAATTAAACAATGGCACATAAACATATATAATTATAAAGAGCTTTTTCTAGTTTTCTGTTATATACTTTAGAAAAGCAGACATGATTACTCCATGCATCTGTCTAATGTATTTTAAATTTTTATGATGTCATGCTTTTGCGAAGATGTATTTAAGTGATGTTTTAAAATTGCTTCATACTAATTAATTATAAACTATACGTACCATTTAAGCACTTTTTAAGCATTTTATATAAGTTTTTTATTGACCGTGATAATTTAATTTTAATTCATATGCATTTCGAAAATAATAAAATACAAAGGCTTAATTTCATAGTTAGCATGACTGTGAGTCGGTTCAAAATTATGTTAAGGCTATTTTGTTATGTTAGATGCAGGTGAATAAAAATTTATATAGAAAATATTAAACATTAAAAACATTTCTTAAGCAAGTTTTTTGTTTATGCATTATATTAATTATGTAAAATAAACAAACAGTTAAAATGTTGATCAAAATTACCCTGTTGACTGATGTTCTTAAATAATTACAATTGTAAGATACAGATCCATAATATTTAATAACATTAGCTTGATGTGTAGAATAATACTAGCAAGCTTTGCCACATTCGCTGGTCCCTATATTTAAATAAAATAGTAAAAAATCCATTTCATTATATATATATAAACACTTTGAAATCTTTCGAAACCGCAGTTAATGTTCCCGCTGGATTCTGTAATATCTTTCCGTGCCGCAATATGAGGATTGGCTTCTACTGCCTTCGGCATAGACTTAACCGCTTTTTATCCCCCCCCCCTCTCCGACGGGCAAATTTAGAATTTTAACGAAATATTGGGTTGTTCGGAAAGTCATTTCGTTTTTTTCAGCAGAGGACTTAATTGTATTTTTTTCACACCTTCTTCACATTTAAGTTGCATTGCCATTACATATTGTGACAGCTGATATAGCAAGGCTTGCTTGTGAAAAAGGTCGTTTTATTCTGCTCAATAGTTTTTGATTGGTGCCCTATCAAATAAAGAAAATCAGAAGCGACATTTTCGGCATATTTTGTTTTTGCCATCAAAAATGCGAAAATACTATTCAAACAAGGAAAAAAAGTATACGATGTGTGCACAGAAAATTTATTTAAAGAACGCTATTGTCAAAACTGGTTTACCAAATTTTGTTGTGGCAATTTTGAGTTGAAGATTAACGTTCTGGAAAACCAGTTTGTGCTAATGAAGACAAAATAAAGTATTGATTTATGAAAATCTGCCAAATAACAACTCGTGAGATCGCTAAGAAACCGATCAAAGTGGAGAATATATAATTCATTAAAATATTTATACAATATAAGAAAATCGTCTTTCATTTTCGAAGGAAAAAACGAAATTACTTTCCGAACAACCCAATATTATCAAATTACATATTGCGTACTTTTAACCAATACCCACACATCAAAACTCACCTTTCTGAGTCAATTTGGAGTAGAGCTAAGGTTAAAAGCGTGTTTTTTGTCCGCTTGCCCGAGGGAAGAGGGGATGGGTAATTTTGCAAAATCGCCTTATAATGCGTGTTGGGTACACACAACCAACCAACGCATAAAAAAAATCCCCTCCCGAAAATAATTTGCAGCAGGCATTAAGCTTGAAAACATATTTTTTTTCCACTTTTACATAGACGAAAGTTCTCCGCAAAATCTCTTTATACTAGGTGTTGGATGCATATGACCAATTCACACATCAGAAATCGCCTTTGTAAGATTATTTTGAGCAGAGTTATGCATAGAATATGTTTTTTGCCCGCCTTTCCCAAAATTTGGTCAGAAAGAATTACGCAAAATCCCTTTACAATATTTTTGGGTACGCATAACCAATCAACGCATCAAAAAATTGTTTTCCTGATATAATTTGTCCTGATATAATTTGGAGAATAATTACTATTGAAAATGTGTTTTTGCATTCACCCCATTCTTAATGAGGAAGGAGAAGCGAAGGATTTCTCAAAATTCCTTTATGGTGTGTGTTAGGTACGCATAATCAAACCATACTTTAAACAAAAATGATTGCAATATAAAAAAAAGTTTTTATATACCGTGTTTTAAAATTTTTTGTTGAATCATACAAATACTATTGAAGGCAGCGAGAACCCGGAACAATTGGCTAAAAGTTATTTAAAAGTGCATCGTCATTGTGTTCGGAGCTATTCTGAAAATTTCAAAAGTCTAGGTAGTCGGGAAGGTTGATGATCGGGATAAGTATATGATTGTTGAATCATATAAACGCTAACGAAGGCAGCGAGGACCCGAAACAATTGGCTAAAAGTATTAAAAATGCATTGTTATCGTGTTTTGAGCTGTTCTAAAAGTTTCAAATGTCTAGCTAGTCGAGAAGTTAGTTAAATAAATTTTCTGTTGAATCATATGAACACTACCGAAGGCAGCGGGGACCGGAAACAGCTTGCTAAAAGTATTTAAAATATGCATTGTTACCGTGTTTTGAGCTATTCTGAAAGTTTCAAATGTCTGGCTAGTCGGGAAGTTAGTTAAAAATCGATTGCAAAATTTGTACTGATAACGCTGTCAAAGACTGCAGGGACCCAGAGCAGTTGGCTAAAAGTATTTAAAAAATGCATTTTCATCGTGTTCTGAACTATTCTGAAAGTTTCAAATGTCTAGGTAGTCGGGAAGTTAGTTAAAAATCAATTGTAAGATTTGTACTGGTCAAACAAACAATAACTCTAGTTAATAAAAAGCATGGTAAAATCAATCTTACTGCGATAATTTGGAACAAAGTCACTCTTAAAAACGAGATTATTACCCCCCTCTGTTTTAAGTTAAGATATTTTTGAGAACGAATAAAATTTTGAGAACTTTTCTTAAAAGCAAAGAATTTTCAAATTATTTCACATATGAATTTGTTTTATTCGCAATATTTTGAATTTTACCATTTAGTGTTTTGTGTTTTAAACCCTAAGAATGGATTTAGGTTCTAAGTATGCGCCAAATATGTTTCGTTTCATTAATTTTTGTAAAATCGCAATTAAAATCAAACTAGTCAGCAAATTGTTGCGTTTTATTTACATGACGACCACTGGTGCAAACACCTGACGACTACTGGTGAAACTCATTTTTCAAGTGACGAGCACTGGTCCATTTTTATAGTTTCAATTTTTATTTTATTTTTCAATTTGGCTTAATGTATTGAAAATTTGAAAGTATCTAACAACAACTAGAAGAATCAGTGTATAAAATAGACCAAAGTATAATATTGATACATGAATACCACACGAATACCAAGCGAAAAAAAACAAACATTTTAAAAATAAGGCCTTAAGAGTGACGAGCAATGGTGTCGTTACCCTATATAAAATTTCAGTTTCTTCCTTTTTGAGTTGTCAACTATTCTTAAAATTCTAATCATGCTATTAAACACCATGTAATCAATCAGTGAATTTCATTGTTGCTTCGTGGTTTCATTGTTATTCATCTGCTTTGAAATTTTGCTTTTTTAAATTCATATGACTCCTATTCTGGTCGTGGCAGGCTGGGTGAGTGTTGCAGGCGTGAAACTAGTTTAACCCCACAGGCAAGTCACAAGTCTTGCCGCCTGCCTCCTTCCTTCCTATAATAAGTTTCTTAAATTATTTTTTCATAAATTTTGATAAAGTTTATGGTTTTAAGTTAAGATTTGTTGTGTTACTTTATTGATTAGTTTGTTTTGCAGGTTGTTAATTAATAAATCTGGTTTCTTTACATTAGTATAGTTCATCCACTGATTTTTTTTTTTTTTTAAATCTTATCGGTCACTGGTGCTTCAGTGATCTTGTATCTGTTGCTTGGCTTCTACTATGCTTAATAGTTCATCATTATTATATATATCTATATATATTATAGTAGAAAATAAAAATCTTCCTTAAATTTTCAGTACGATAGAGAAAATAAATAAACTAAGCGAATCCAATCTGAAAGAACAAAAATTAGATTATATTTTTAAAACTTTGTTGAAACATTAATTTATTAAATTTAATCTTGAGCTTTGAAAGCTATTTTTGTCTTATTGAGAATATTTTGACCTACTTTTAACAGCACTTTTAAAATTGAAACAGTACTTTTTATCAAAAAACAAGTAAAATAACATGAAAGATATGTATTTTAACTTTGCTTTATAAATTGGACTGTAAAAAATTTTACAACATGAAAGAGTAATATTTTCAGTTGCGATCCTTCTACATTTTGCAGAAAGATCAAGTTATTTTATTATTTTAGATTAATCTAAATTTTAAAATAGCAGTTCAATAACAATTTGAAACATTTCACAAAGAACATAATGCATAACGAAATAATGATTTTCTTCTAAATCACTTAATAAATAAAAATTTAATTACAGCATGTTTAGCATATAGTTATAAACATTTGCTTTACTTGCGCTAAACCATTTTAAAATGTGTTTAGCAGAATATCTGAAATTTTAAGCACCAGAAAAATTCAATGCTTTATTCACACTCATTTTTAACTATATTTAATAAAATTCAAATTAAAATTCTTGCATTAAAAGGCTTCTTAAGACTGAATATTTCAAACTGTAACGCGCTAAGTTCAAACTCTTACGAATATATTAAATAGCCTATCGATATTGAGACATCTTACCTATCTTTTAAAAATAATATAGACGGCGCTGTTGCCATTCTTGGCAAAATATCTAATGATATTTTGCCAATCCGTAAAGTGAAGTGAAAACATTTTGATTTCTGAAGTCAGTCAGAAGTTAATCGGTTCTTGCTAAAAGATGTGGCTGTTTTTCGTATTAATTGCCGGTGGCCATGGGCCACACGCAGTGTCCTGTATGGAGTTATAGTCGTCTTATGTAACCTACATTCAACTATTCTGTTTACTGCGCGCGATGTATATATTTAAATAAGTACTCGTACACCTGTATGTAGTATAGTGAATTGTTATTAAAGTTTTTTGTATCGAACCAGGTGTAATTATTTCGTCTATCTGGGTCCTGGTTCCTTATAAAACTATTTAATTTTTTGTGTTTTAATTTATCGCTCTTTGTTTCCAATTTTACAAATGAATAAAATGTAATTCCTTGCTCTTATATCGAGAAAGCTAAAACAAACATTAAGAAAAACAAATGAAATTTACAAAGTAGGAAAGTCAATGGTGAAACGCTACAAGTGCATATTATGTCGACATAGCATCTCGGACTTTTCGACTACCTGTATCTCAGCTCCCTGATCCCCAAGACATATGATTTTTTGCACAGACCTTGAGACAAAACATACAAATTTGCATGTCGTTTCGAATTAAGGGACCTGAGTTATATAACTTTGAAAACCCGAAATTTGCCGGTTATATTCTTCTTCTTCTCCTTCTTCTTGTTATTGTTAAAATTGACAGCGAGTGAGCCTAGAGTTCTGCAGCTAATGAGCTGAAAATTTGCATGGACATTCCTTCTGACCTGTAGTAGTGCCTTTTGCAATCAAAAATTTTTTTGGTCAATATACAGATTAGTTATTTTCAATTTTGTGATATTTAACCCAAAAATTTCGTGAATTCGTCAAGAGAAGGCGCTCGTTTTCAATGAATTTAATTTTGTCATTTAATAAGATATTAAATAGTAATAAATTCTGTTTTTATTTTTCTTTCTTTCTTTACTTTTTTTTTTTTTTTTTTTTTTTTTACAAAACCGGATTGAAATAAATTAAAAGACAATTTTTTTCTTAAGATTTTTAAAATTTTTACAAGAAACATGTTTATTATTAAAAAAAAAAATAATTGATAAATTTGGATTTCGTAATAAATAAATGCGCTAAACAGATTTTTAACAAAAGTAATGTGGCAGATTAAATAAAAGAGCTATTCGCTAACTTTATAAAATTACGGTTGATGGAAGAATACATATAATTAAATTCCGATCATATATTATATAAGAGAAATATTATCATGGAAAAATTCAAATTTGACATTTTTGTGTTTCTATGAGTTTTGAGGTCTTCTGAATTAATTTTTCATTTTTTATAATAAAGAGGTATGCATGTATGTGTATCAATGAATACGATAGCATCTAAACGCTGCATTTGATATGTATGCTGGAGGTGACCCACAACTAATGATTTTAATGATGTAGAACTTAGTTTTCTTTTTAACCATGTTTTTATTAACTTCGTTTCTTGTTTGTTTGTTTGTTTTTACAGTGCAAATCTTGCAATCGATTTTTAACTAACTTCCCAACTAGCTAGACATTTGAAACTTTCAGAATAGCTCAGAACACGGTAAAAATGCATTTTTTAAATACTTTTAGCCAACTGTTTCGGGTTCCTGCTGCCATCGGCAGCGTTACCAGTACGAATCTTGCAATCGATTTTTAACTAACTTCTCGACTAGCTAGACATTTGAAACTTTCAGCATATCTCAGAACACGGTAAAAATGTATTTTTTAAATACTTTTAGTCAACTGTTTCAGATCCCTACTGCCTTCGGCAGCGTTTATATGATTCGACAAAAACTTTATTTAATTAACTTCCCGACTAGCTAGACATTTGAAATTTTCAGAATAGTTCAGAACACGGTGAAAATGCATTTTTAAAATACTTTTAGCCAACTGTTTCGGGTTCCTGCTGTCTTCGGCAGCGTTACCAGCACAAAGCTTGCAATCGATTTTTGACTAACTTCCCGACTAGTTAGGCATTTGAATCTTTCAGTATACCTCAAAACACGGCGACAATACATTTTTAAAACTTTTAGTCTACTGTTTCAGGTCCCTACTGTCTTCGGCAGCGTTTATATGATTCAAGAGAAAATTTATTTAACTAACTTCCCGAGTAGCTAGACATTTGAAACTTTCAGAATAATTCAGAACACGGTGAAAATGCATTTTTAAAATACCTTTAGCCAACTTGTGGTCGCGGAAGCATTAACATTCTTTTATGGCCCATGCGATAAAAGAAACTACCAAATTAAATTTGAAACATTTATCTTTATTCAAGGTCGTAGCTAAGGGAAGGATATTTGGGGATTTTAAAAACTCAGAGAAATTTTGCAGATTCGTCGAAAAATTTTTTGATTATGTTTCATTTTAAACACTTAATATTACGTACTAAATATTAAACCTACTCTGAATATTTTATCTGGCTACAATCTTGGCTGTATTTGTCAAGGCCATGGTGCTTTTTACAATTTTATTTATTTACTTTTGAGTGGCAACAGAGGTTTTTTTTTTTTTTTTTTTTTTTTTTTTTTTTGGTTTGTGTTCGAATGTATAAATGGTCTGATGCTAATAGTTTGAATTCTGTGATGTTTTTCCCTTTTGAATAAACCCTTTTTTTTCTGATTTTGCATTTACAGTCCTTTGATATGCGGATAGCATAATAGATATTCTTTATCAAAAAAGGAATAACGTAAAATTTTTGGTACCCTCGGCGGGACTGTAAATGCAGTTAATTGTGAATATGGCTAATTTAGAAAATTTGAAAAAAGCTAAAAAGGCTGAAAGAGCAGCTTTCTCGAAAGCATATAATAAAGTTGAAGAATTGATAGCCTCACAAGATATTGACCTTGCAGAACTGGAATCAGAATTGAGTGTTTTTAAATCGAAAGTTGATCGCCTGGAAGTAACGCATGCAAGTATTCTTGAAGTTCTCTCTGAAAAAGAATTTGACACAGAATTCGAAATAATTGAAGATTATCGTGATAAAGCAATAAGAATTGAAACAAAAGTAAGAAGAATAATTGATAGCCATCAAACTGTAAGTACTGTTTTTAGTCCAATTCAGAGTGAATCTGTTATTGCTAATTCTGTAGAAAATATTAATGAGAAAAGAAGGTTTAAATTACCAAGATTAGAATTACGACGGTTTGCTGGTAATGTTAAAGAATGGCTTTATTTTTGGAGCCAATTTGAAAAAATTCATAACGATTCTACTATAGTTAATTCTGATAAATTTCAGTATCTATTACAAGCTACTGTTGAAGGATACCGAGCTAGAGAGGTTATTGAAAGTTTTCCGCCAACTGGCGATAATTATATAAAAGCAATTGATTGTTTGAAAACCCGTTTCGGTCGTGATGACTTACAAATTGAAATTTATATTAGAGAATTATTAAAATTAGTTTTGAAGAATGCCAATTCAAAATTTTGTTCAAAGAATTTATGTGTACTGTATGATAGTCTCGAACAGCAAATTCGTGCACTGGAAACACTTGGTGTTACAACTGATAAATGTGCAGCATTACTTTATCCTTTGGTTGAATCGTGTATGCCTGAAGATTTCCCTAGAGCTTGGCAGAGAAGCTCACACTTTGATCATGGCAATGATCCAAAAAAAAGGCTTGACAGTTTGTTAGCCTTCTTAAAAACGGAAGTAGAATCTGAGGAAAAAATTAACTTAGCTATGGCTGGTTTTGATTTGAATGATTCTTCTTGTAAAGGGAATAAAGAAAACAGAGAAAAAATTTGTACTGCTGCTAGTTTGTTAACTACTAATGCACGTGCAGAGAAGTTGTGCACTTTCTGCAATGGAAAACATGAATCGATGAATTGCTTTAAAACACGAAAAATGTCATATAATGAAAAAATAAAAATTTTAAAAGATAAAGGTTGTTGTTTTAGATGTTTAAAAGTTGGCCATAGAGCAGAAAAATGCCGATGTTTTGTGAAATGTACTATTTGTAACAGAACACATTTTGCTATTATGTGTACAGAATCAAACAAAAGTGTAAATAAGTCTACATCAAATAATCCGGAAAAGGAAATTAAAGAGCAGAATAAATCTGTGAATTTGGCAACCATATCCAAATCTCCGCAAGTTTTGCTGCAAACTTCGAAAGTTAATTTAAAATATAAGAACAGTATTTTAGTTGGGAGAGCACTGTGTGATTCCGGATCTCAAAAATCGTACGTTAGAAGAGAGATAGCATCTAAGTTAAATTTGAAACCTCTGCGTCAGCTACGTTTGTCTCATTCACTTTTTGGAGGTGAAAAGAGCAACAACGAACTTCATAATATATATAAAATTAAACTAGGAAGCTTAAATGGAAATTTTTACTGCAATTTTGATGTAGTTGATCAAGAAACTATTTGCAATGATGTTTCCTCTGTTTCGTGTGGCCCATGGATTGATGAATTAAGATCTATGAATATACACATTTTTGATACAGAAGATAATTCGGGTCCAATTGATGTTCTCATTGGAGCAGATGTTGCTGGTAGACTTTTTACTGGAAAGAGAAAAGTTCTATCTAGTGGGCTAGTAGCTGTAGAATCCTATCTAGGATGGACACTTATGGGGAAAATCAATTCACATTCTCTTAAAGAAGTTGCTGCTATGACGGTAATTTCATTGTTTGTTAGAGAAGCAACTATTTCCGATCTTTTTAGTCTGGAACTTTTAGGAATAAGGGATCCTGTCGAAATGAAGACCAAAAAAGAGAAAGAGCATTTGACCAAGCTATATTTTGAAGAAACATTAAGAATTAATGAAGATGGAAGATATGAAATTGCTCTTCCATTGAAAGAGGATCATCTTCCCCTACCCACCAATAAAGAACTAGCCATGAAAAGATTAATAACATCAACTAGAAAATTACATCAAGAAAATTTGTATATAGCTTATGATAATGTGTTTAAGGAATGGGCTTCATTAGGTATAATTGAAGATGACCCAATCAAATCATCATCTCACCCTTTTGAACACTACTTACCTCATAGACCTGTTGTGAAACAACATGGAACTACGAAAGTGCGTCCAGTTTTTGATGCATCTGCAAGACAAGTCGAATCACCATCATTGAATCAATGTTTAGAATCTGGACCTAATTTATTAGAATTAATCCCTGATCTTCTTCTTAGATTTAGAGAACATAAATGTGGAATTGTTGCTGATATCGAAAAAGCATTTCTACAGATAAGTGTACGACCAGAAGATATAAATTACCTTAAGTTTTTTTGGTGGAATGAAAAAGAAAATAACGATCCTAAGGTAATGCGGCATTCTCGTGTGGTGTTTGGTGTAAAAAGTAGCCTTTTTCTTTTAGGAGCTGTGTTAGAGCATCATTTGAAAAAATATCTGAATAATTCAAAATATAATCAAAAATATGTTGAGATTATTCTTCGATGTTTTTATGTAGATGATCCATTTACAAGTTTAAATAACAAATCAGAAATATTACCATTTGTTGAAGAGTCTCGTCATATTTTGACTGAAGGAAAATTCAATTTAAGAGGATGGAAGTATACAGGAGATGAAGATTCAGAACAGGTTGTTTCTCTTTTAGGATTGCTTTGGAATCGCAGAGAAGACGAACTGAAGATCAATTTGGATTGGTTGTATACATACAGACTTGAAATTGTATCGAAGAGAGTAATTCTTTCTGTTACGCAAAGAGTTTTTGACCCAATTGTGTTTTTATGCCCTGTCCTCTTAGTTCCCAAGCTAATGTTACAAAAAATGTGGAAAGACAATACCCGGTGGGATAAGGAAGTTGAAGATAGTATGAGACGAGAATTTGTAAGATGGTTTGAAGGTTTGAATATCTTGAAGAATTTGACTATTGTTCGTTATTTTTTTCCTGGTGTAACTAGTCAATATAGTATTAGCATTCATACGTTTTGCGATGCTAGTCAATTTGCTTACGCAGCAACTGTTTTCATTCGCATCGAATATGCTGATGTTTATGTAACTCTTTTGGCAGCGAAATCAAGGGTTGCCCCAGTTAAACTCATCACTTTTCTTCGTCTCGAATTACTAGCTGCAACGGTGAGAGCTCGATTATGTAAATCCGTACTCAGTGCACTCCAGTGGGAAGGTATTGAACAACATTTCTGGACAGATTCAACTACTGTATTGAGCTGGATTCAGCGTGAAGAAAATTGGGCTGTTTTTGTCAATTATAGAATACAAGAGATCAGAAAATTAACTGATTCTACCCTTTGGAAACATCTTCCTGGAGCTCAAAATCCAGCCGACTTGCCTTCAAGGGGGTGCTCTGCCCAACAACTCTCAGACAGTAAATGGTGGGAGGGACCTACTTGGCTTCGAGAAACTAAAGATAAATGGCCTGTCACCAAACCCATTTTCGATGAACAAGCTATTCTAAAAGAAAGAAGAAAAACGAGCCCAACGTCCAATAGCATGCCTATCATTTGTTTTTTGAATCAAACTGAAAATGATAAATGCAGCAATAAAAAACATGAAGAAGAAGAGTATTTGAATAGAAATAGTTCAGGTTGGTACTATTTTTATTTTTCGAGTTATGATAAAATGCTAAGAATGGTTGTCTGGATGAAAAGATTCATTTTCAACTGTAGAAATTCAACTTCACGAATCATTGGTGAATTGTCATATAGAGAAATAAAATGTGCAGAACTAAAGATAATCAAGATGATACAAGACGAATATTTTGCTTCTGACGTCAATAGAAAAAAACTGAATTCTTTAATATCGTACCAAGATGGAGAAGGGATTTTTAGAGTGAAAACGAAAATAATGTATCGAAAAGATTCAGAAGATTTTAAAAACCCTATCATTTTACCATCACGTCACCAAGTCATCGAGAGGCTCATAATTACTGAACATAAAAAGAATTCGCATGCAGGATCACAAATATTGTTAAATATTTTGCGTGAACATTATTGGATTTTAAATACAAAGAATTTTCCCACTTGAAGTTTCCTCATCTTGGTTCAAAGATCGCTGCAGGGAAACAAAACATAAAATTGTGAACAATGAAGGTTTTTGTGGAACTCAAAACAATGAGACAGCATCTGTTACTTTAAAAACTAGAAGTGGGAGAGTGGTTAAACCTCCTCTAAAACTGGACTTATAAAACTTTATTTATCTTCTGAACTTTAAAATTGTTGTGAAAGTCCTTGAAATATCAAGTAGAAATGTGTTGTTTTATTGTATTTTGAAATTTTCATTTTATTATTTGTTTTGTTATATAGTTAAGTTGCCTTCCGCCAACTTAAGGTGGGAGGATGTCAAGGCCATGGTGCATTTTACAATTTCATTTATTTACTTTTGAGTGGCAACAGAGGTTTTTTTTTATTTTTTGGTTTGTGTTCGAATGTAAAAATGGTTTGATGCTAATAGTTTGAATTCTGTGATGTTTTTCCCTTTTGAATAAACCTTTTTTTCTGATGTTGCATTTACAGTCCTTTGATATGCGGATAGCATAATAGATATTCTTTATCAAAAAAGGAATAACGTAAAAGTATTAAAGGCAAAATTTTTACACTTGTTTATGAATTGCACGTGTTGAATTACACTAGTGGAAAGCATCTGAAATACTTTATTCCTTAGACTGAATTACCGTTGGGTCTCGTTGTGAGCATCAATCGCCGAATGTGCCAAATGGCATGACCGTTTTCTAATGAAAAAGTTTTCACATTCGGTCTTACTAAATTATTCTTCCGATTTAACCTTTTTAAACATCACTAATTACTAAATGTTTAGAAAGTCGAGTGAAGTCAATTCAGATTTTTAATTATGAAATTACACGAAATAAAAATGACGCAAGTGTCTTTAAGTAGAATTTAAAGAAATAAATACAATGCACATTCATTCGAATGTCAATATGAAACACACGCATCATATAAATACATAATCATAAACATGGATTCCCTAAGAATTACAAACTGACATAATATATACGCATTAGACAAACATATTGTTGCGCACTCGGGTCTTGTGAAATTTCTGTGAATGAAAGACGAACCTTGATGAAGTTTTAAATTTTATTTACGAATATTTCGAAAGATTACAGGTCTGTTAAACCCAGTATCAACTTTAGTTTCATCAGAACACGCAGCATAAATAACAGCTGACAACATAAAAATCACAGCACAAACGATACCATAATCACAACATACAGAAATAGGCTGCAATTCAATGGTAGAGACTTAGTCAAGCAGAACTTTCTATTCCGTAAAGTCTTAGGGAGAAACTCATCTCAGTGGTTGGAACGGGACCCCTTTTATAGCCAGCCATTAATCCAGAATTTTACAGTAACTTCCGTAATAATCAAGTTACAGCTTGGACAATGGGTATATCGATAATAAAGGTTTTTTCACCAAGTTCCTCAAAATAGTTGTCAAGGAGCGATAAAAACCCAAATTCGTCGCCAAGTCCATTACGTGCCCTGATACAGCGTGTTTTTAACGGAGAAGGAGATTTTTTAACGCGGAAACAAGCTAGAAATGCGGAAAATTGACATTTTATAATCTGACTAAGTCTCTTAGAAAGAAATCACATAAAAATAACTAGTACTATTTAGATATTTGTAACACTATATTTACATCTATGCACAACACACTATTTTTATTATCTATTACACAAATATATTCATTATGCATACGTATTTTACTTTTTAAAAGCATACACATAACCTGCAAAAAGAAGTGATATCTCATAAAAACAATACTATTGTAAAAGTCACCCCTCCCAGCAAAAACTCTTATCTTTCTTAAGCAGCCAAAAAAAGAATTGATATCAAATTTCGCCGACATTGAATCCGGAGAACTCAATGGCTAGTTAATGAAGATCTGCCAATAACACTGCATGTATCTTTCTAATAAATCCTAATCTCTTTCAATATTCTTGTTATCTGTGTTAGTTTTTTGGCTGCATTATAAAGTTATAATTTAAAGTATTTTTACGGCGAGGTGCGTAATAATATTTTAATCTTTACTAACTAAATCTTTTATTAATAAAAGACGTAAAAACTTCTACATAGGGGACGCACCCCACCGTAAAAATACTTTAAATTATAACTTTATAATGCAGCCAAAAAACTAACACAGATAACAAGAATATTGAAAGAGATTAGGATTTATTAGAAAGGTACATGCAGTGTTATTGGCAGATCTTCATTAAGCTAGCCATTGAGTTCTCGGGATTCAATAGCGGCGGCGAAATATGATATTAATCCTTTTTTTTTGGCTGCTTAAGAAAGGAAAGAGTTTTTGCTGGGAGGGGTGACTTTTACAATAGTTTTGTTTTTATGAGATATGTGCAAATACACAGAAATACGTCTTGGACTATTTAAGATGAGCAACGTGATTTCTTATGTAAAAGTAGAAATTTTACACGTTTTCACACACACACAAAATGTACTTATCCTCAAGACTTTAAATTCCACATATTAATATATATTAAGGTCCATATGTGTTGTTAATTAATATTTTTGCGAAAAGATTTCATTAAAACAGTTCGTTAGTCCTTTTTTTTTGGTTAGTTTGTTTGATCAATACTATTATTTTTACTAGTTTCGAGGACCGCCTATATCTCGAATAATCCAGACCACAAGTCCGCAAACGTCTAACATTTCTTTCCCCATTTTTTTTTTTTTTTTTTTTTTAAACGAGAACTATTACTTATATACACACAAGGACAGGATATGCATTTATGCCTGACCGGTGATTCGACCTCGGTAACTGATGATCCCTTAAAAAGGTAAATTTCTGATTTGTTTCACAAATACTTCTAATGTACAGAAGACTCCCGTACATTTGGGGGTCAGTCGGGGTGCCAGATGAGTACTACAATTACCACAACTTTATTTTTTAACACATCTAATTTTATATCAAAGCAACCACTTCATACACAAAATAAATGAAACGTAAATGAACCAACGGACTGATACTCTAAACATTTAGTGGTGTTAAAAATAAAAAAAAATAAAAAAATATATATATATATATATACATTGTGTTTAATTGGCAGCCCTGCCCCCGCGTTGTACGGGAGTCTACTATATTATATATTACATAATATTACTTACAAACTTAAATGCGTTTAATTCTTTTTAACTTCGTGACAATATTTATATACAGAAAGCTGAACAAAATCGGAATCTGTTGACTTTTTACGTGTTGTGATATAGTTAATATTAACAACAGAATTGTCTAATTTTATTATGCCATACAAAGACACGTAGCTAGTCACTTCCGAATGTTAATCAGAAGTACATCGAAGAGTGAACTGTGAACAAAATAATCTCCAATTCGAATCTAGACAAGAGAACTCTATAAAATACCTTCTATATTTTATTTATACTTTAGATGGTTTTAGAACTTTCTTTTAAATATTTTTCATTATTTATTCTGGAATATTAATCAAGTGCATACATACTGAGTCTATGAAGCTATGTCATATTTGCTCTTAATCTACTTATTATTATTATTATTTCTTAGATATGGTCTGAATCCGTGAGATTAGGTTGAAGATTAGAAACAACAATAAAAACTTTTATTTTTTTTCATTAATAAATCTCCATAGTACTTAAAATGCGTTTAATTCTTTTTAACTTCGTGACAATATTTATATACAAAGAGCTGAACAAAATCGGAATCTGTTGATTTTTTACGTGTTGTGATATAGTCAATATTAACAACAGAATTGTCTAATTTTATAATTTACTTCAGAACACTGTTAGTATCCGCCTTCTTTTCATACCTTTTTTTTTTCTTTTTTTTTTGAAGAGTAATATTTTCCTTATTTTATCTTAGTTACATATTGGAGAAAATGACTCTTAAGAAAAAAATGATGTGAAATAAAGGTGGAACCAGCAATGCTCCGAAATCAATTTATAAAAATTGGAAACTCTGTATTGTTTTGAATATTTTACCAATAACTCACAACTGAAAAAAAAAATGTGTGAATTAAAAAAATATATTTATATTATTACCACGTTGAGCGCCATGTCAGACGTTCTAGATTCTAGACATTTTGTCATATATCTCTAAGTAGTAAAGGAATCATCTTGAAACTTTAGGAGTGTGCAGAACTTGTTATACTTCAAACATTTCAGTGAAAGTTTTACCCCGAAAGTAAAAGCAGTACCAATAAAAAATTAAAACGTTGAGCGCCCTGTCAGCCATCGGTGGCTGACAGTGTCAAATATGATACAACCATCGGTGGCGGATATAAAATAGGATATAAAACTAAAAATATTACATTTAATGATTCAAAATTTATTAAAAATTTGCTTAATTTTTATTTATTACAGGAGGAATCATTATGGAATTTTAATGGATTTTAAGAATTTGCGTGGCGCTCACCGTGTTAAACAACTGTAATAAAATTATATACTATTTGAATTGTATTCCAACTATTATAATTTTTCAGGAAATTATGTGTATTGGTTGTATTCCAATTTTACCAAAAAAAAAAAAAAAAAAAAAAAAAAAAAATGGAAATGTCAGTTGTTCAAGAAAGCAAGTTCATAGCTGCCAACATCCTAATAATTATTCCGTAGTATTGTTTGTACTCGACTTTATTTCTCACCAGTCTTTTTTTAGAATATTTTCCTTCTTATTTCACCGTAATCATATTCAGAAAGAATTACTCTATGCCTTTTACGATAAACTGGTTTGCCAATAGCATTAATTCTTCAAAGACCATGGTAAATGTGTGAAAATATAACATGTGTTTAGCGTTTTTAATAGCTTTGTATATCTCTTTGTTCATATAAGTAAACATTCTCTCCTTGTTTTCTCCAAGGACTTGTTTCCGTGCTTTTTGAACCGCTCTCGTATTAAAAATATTTCATTGTTTACTGTTAATTTTTCTATTTTTTTACTATTTGTTAATACGTAATTTTTAATTGAAAATATATAAGTGAAACAAGATTTATATTTATAAACACTTAAGATTTAATGGAAGTCGTGTGACTGTTATACACTAGATATTTTAATAATAATAAAAAAATGTGACAGAATATGCATTTTGTATAGTTTATTGCACAATTAATATGTAGTATCTCCGAAATTTAAATCACTGCTGAAAAGTAATTAAATCAAACTGATGACTTTTAGTTAACTTTTACTATTACAGAGAAAAATGCAAATGCTTAAAAAAGAAATGCATAGGTATGTGTTTAAAGGTATAAAATATATACATATATTTAAATATATTTGTGAATAAAACAGTGTAAAGGTGTTCTGTTTCCTTTTAAAATAAAATGAATGCTTGAGAAAAGGTTGGCTAAATTTTAGGTAATATTTTCTTTTTAAAATTTTTTCTTTTACACTTTTCAACTTTGTTCAAAAGTGTTTATGATTTCGGTCCGTCTGTCTGTCCAGTTACATCGACATTTATTATACTTACCCTAAAAGATATTTTATTTGGAATAGGATATGTTTAGCATTAATATTTACATTACATATTGTATTTACATGATTTTTCGTCCTTGTTTTTAATATATTGCAATTTATTAAAAATTGAATGAGAGTTTTCTTTCTTTTTTTTTTTTTTTTTTTTTTCAATTTTATTTGAATCATTTTTTTTTTTCTGTACGCGAATCATTTGATTTTCCAGGAAATTCTGAGATTAAAGCAATCTTTACTATGATTGTTGAATTTATTCAACAAAATTTAACTTTTTTAAGTATCAGATACACTGCTCGGCATGAAAATTGCCCCAACTACATTTTGGCAAATTCTTATGTAAAATGACTTCCAGATTTCGAATATGACGCCCATTTTTCACTATCACCCACAGTTTTTTAGAGATGCCCCCTATTTTTATCACTTTTTGGTGATTTTGTGGCTATAAATTTGATTTTTAGGGAGGGGGATTATTTTAACTGTAAAATATCTTCTGAGGGGCTACAGAGTTGGAAAATTCTAAAGCATGAACATTTGCGGCAAGGAGAAAATTTAGGGGGGATTTGTCATTGAAATTATGTATTACATTTCTTACATTTTTTAAATCTCTTATTAATGTTATTAAATAAACATTATTTTTTTGTTTTTGTTTTCAGGTGTTAAATTAATTCTTTCACATTCTCCAAATCAAATTCATGGTCATAAAATTACCGAACAGTGATAAAATTTGAGGGAGGGGGTGGTGTTTCTAGAAAACGGTGTGTGACTGAGCAAAATGGAAGTCATATTTGGATTCAGGTGGTCATTTTACATAAGAATCAGTAAAAATGGTATCAGAGCTATATATATATATATGTACATATATATATATATATATATATATATATATATATTTGCAGCGCAGTGATACCCAATGCATACGCATATGGATTGTTTTAACGTTTGTAGTAATTAAAGCGAATGTGAAATTTCAAAATGGCAAAATTAGATTAAGAGTCCATTATCCCAATTTTTCTAAAATATGAAACTACATAGGAATACTAATGTTTAGCAAGTAATTTTTTCAATTCCCATCATTCTATGCTGAGCTATCGGTAAGTGTTTGTATTAGTAAAGTAATACTTAATATAATGTAAAAGGAAATCTTTAAGCATTATTTACTTAAAAAGTAGTTGCATCAAGTTTTAAATGTTGCATGTGTCTTATTTTTGTTGAATCTACAAGAAATTAATTTTTTTTTGTATATATTAACACAATTTTTATACGCAATCTTACATTTTTGATTTTTAAAACTTTGGAAAAAAAAAAAAAAGAATAATGAAAATTTTTAAAGAAAAGTGTTTCCTTTTTTTCACATAATTATGTTTGTAAATAAAAATTTTCAAATCAATTTTGTTAAAATGATCTAAAGCTTCCTGCAAAAATAGAATTAGGAAATCAAAATTTGGAAAATTAAGTCAAAAAATAAAGCACGAGGAGAACTTTGAGTTTTAATAATTAATTAATAATTTTAATCAATATCCTAATTTCAATGTTATGTTAATTTAATAGAGAATTATTCCTCTTTAAATAAGACTATACGAAGCTATAACTTTTTACAATAATGGACTTATAGTTTTTTATTTTAAATGTCTACCATCGTTTTAAAGTAATGCTATATTACAAAAGCTTCATCAGGTTATTTAAATGCTAAAAAGATAACAAATTTTAAGATAACTTCCGAAATTCTGAATCAATCCAACCAAGTGGAGCTTGTTTTAGAAATATCTTGGATGTATCCGTTTGTCGACCAACTTGTTTCACAATCGTGTCCACTCAAAAATTTCAAAATCATGGAAGAAATACGTTTATGTTTTGATTTATATAAAATCTTTGCAAACATAGCCTATAATAAGTTTTAATCAAGATTATTCAGGTACTCGATGCACCATCTTGTTTCAAAATGGCGAATATTTTAATATTTCAAACTCATACTAAAAGGCATATTTATGAAACGATTTAGATAAAACTTGGTAAGTACACAAAGGATATCATAGTTTGAACTATGTTTAGAAATACAGCTTAAAAAAATAATTAACAACTAAAATTTAATAAGAAAAAATCAACCTGTTTTTCCTGCTAAGCTGGAAACACCATTCTTGCTTCATTAAAAATATAAGTTTGATCTTTGTTTTAAATTTTAAATAAATAAATAAATAAATAAGTTTGATCATTTTGTGAAAATGAAGATTCTTTGGAGATTTCCTTCTTTTCACACAAAATAATATTTTAATTGATAATCATATGATTTACATATTGTATATTTAACCTATTATATATATTTATAATTCTTCTGTAGCAAAACTTCCCTAATCTTTTCTGTTCCTAAAAATAATGTATCTAAAGAATAAAAATATATTTATAGCATTTTTGAAAACATATTTCTAAGTACTATTTTTCTTACAAGCATTAGTAAAAAAGTAATAAAATATTTTCTGCATTAACTTTCTCATCAAAAAATTTCTGTCATTACTGAAATCATTACGAAACATTGTAACTAACTCAGTTTAATATTTCATAGCCTGTTTTTTTTGCTTTTTTTCTTCTTTTTAGTATGTATCTTTAATATTTTCGTGCAGCTAGAATTTCTAATGCAAGAATTTTAAATTTAACGTTATTCCTGGATTTCTCAATTTTCATTGAAATAAAATTAAAAATCATATTTTAAGTAATTCTTTCTGCTTCAAATACTGTATTTCTTGCAATATTTTCCCTTCGTGTTTTATAAATTTAAATCATTTTTTCTTATTGGCTGTTTGTCAATGTATAGAAATAAAAAACTTCTTAACACATTAGTTATTGATTATTCAATCAAGAAACCATAATTGGACAAGACTATAATGGAACTCATTAAAATACTTTTACAATTTCAGTTTTCTAAATTAAGTGAAAAATACATTTTCAGAAATATATGTATGTATTATATATATATCTTAATATATGAAACGTTTTTTTCTAAAATTCAAATTTTATTGAAAAATTATGTCTATTTGTTAATTACAAAATATACGTTTTGCTCAATATTTCATCGAAACAGATAAAACACTTTCGCATTATTACAAAGAAAAAATTAAAAATAAAAAATCTTAGAACTTACCTTCGAAATTTAGTTACTGATATGCTGTAAATGAAACGGAAATATAAGAAAATTTTACTTTATTTCAAGACGCAGTTTAAAAAATATTATTTCTAATTTTGTGTTTTTGAGTAGATACTTAATTATTTATTTTATTTTGAAAAATGGCTTTTGGTAACATTTAGTTTCTCCATTTAAATAAAAATTACTTGGATGGCCGAGTTCACTCGATATGCCATTGTAAAAATCAATCATAATGTAAATACAGTGACTTGTTTTAAAAAATATTCCTTATCGGTTATGCCATGGCGATCGTGGGATACAACTAAAAGCTAATTAACTTGAAGATTAAAAAATAAATAAATAAAAAAATAAAAAAAAATGAAATCCAGTTATCATCTCAAATCTCTATTTATCGATTTTTTATCATAGTTCATCAAATTGATTTCTAGAAAACCAGGTTTATGCTATATTTTAAGCTATATTGTTAATCTTCCTAGAAATGAAGATAAATCAAATGGATTTGTTATCTCAAAATACCCTCAACACTATATTTTTATGAAAATCATTAGACCCATTTCTGAGAAAAACAAGTTTTTGTCATAATTTGCAACTGACAGTGTAAGGGTGAACACAGGTTACTAATTTTTCTGAAAATAAACTTAAATGAGATGGTTTTGTCTTCTTAAAAAAAGCTTTATTCCTATGTTTTTATCAAAATCGTTTGAGCCATTCTCGAGAAAATCAAGTTTCTGATTTATTTTCCGACGTGTTAATTGAGGGTTCACAAAGAGCACTTTTTTTCTTAATTATAAGAAAAAGCCAGATTAATTTGTCAATTCAAGCAAGTTTTAGCTCTTAATTTTTGCTAAAATCTTTAGATTCATTTAAAAAAAAATCAGATTTTCGTCCTATTTTTCAACCAGCAGATAAAGGGTTAACAGAAAACGCAAATTTTATGAAGATGAAGATAAGTCCAACTGAATTTTCATCCCCCCCCCCAAAAAGAAAAAAAAAAAAAAAAAAAAAAACTGAAACTTGCATTAAATCTTCCATTTTCGAGTAAACCGAACCGCTGCCATAATTTGCAAACGATGCGAAAGTAACTGGATAGCAGTGAACGTGAATTTTCTTGAAAATCGTGAAGATGAGTACATCGATATTTTTCATTCTAAAATCCCTTAACCACAAACTTTTATCAGCAACGTTATATTCTTTGTCGAGTATACCCAGTTTCTGCCATATTATATAACCAGCGGATAAAGGGTTAAGTGCGAACGTAAGTTTTTCTGAAAATGAATATAACTCCATTGAGTTTTCTTCCCAAAAACCCTTAAATGCAAATTTTAATCAAAATCGTTATATCCATTTCCAAGTAAACTCAATTTTAGCCATACTGCGTAACCGATGGAAAAGGATTAACTCCAAATGCAAATTTAATTGAAGATTAGGATAAGTAAACGATTTTCCCCCCAAAAAACCTAAACCACAAACTTTCATGAAAATCGTCAAATTCATTTCTAAGAAAACCAAGACAGTATATACATACGTATATATATATATATATATATATATATAGAGAGAGATAGATAGATAGATATAGATATGTCATGGGATTAATTGGTCGAATATAAGCAAAGGATATTTACGAATTAAAACTTTTGAAGATAGTTATCTTAAATATCTATCTATCTATCTATGTATACATATATATTAGAAGTTGATAAATTTGACATATTCTATTACTCAGATTACAAACTTTATCTCATTAATTCTTGTTTAGATTTTTGTGTTTAAGAGGTCAATTACTGGCTTGCGGTTAATTATTGATAAATTACGCTTTCCATAAATGTGTATGTAACTTATATATATGTGTGCGCGTGTGTGCATGTTTTGATTTCCAAGAATATTTCAGAAACAGATTCCCAAACTTCGAAAAGAAACATAATATATCTAGACGAGCTGAAACCACATGTGGGTAATATGAACATGGATATGCAGTAATGCACACAGAAAACGTAATGCAACGTTAGTAGATATGAGATTCACTATTTGATTAATATTAATAATATTTATTAGAGAAGTTATCTACTTCTCTAATAAATATTATTAATATTAATCAAATAGTGAATCTCATATCTACTAACGTTGCATTACGTTTGCTTGCATTACGTTTGTTTATTGCAAATGTTAACTGTCAGAAAAAGTAAAAAAAAAAAAAAAAAAAAAAAAAAAAAAAAAATGTTAAGATGTTTTTCCAAAAATTCTTATTCAGACCTAAAATTCCCGACGAAGAGCTGGACAATGTCTGAATCCCGGTCGTGTCTTGAACGTATATGAAGCAGATGATGGATTGCGTGACACATGAGTATCGATGTCTTCAATATAACTGCAGAAGCGTTAGTCAATGCAGTTGTTTAAAAACTTAATTTCAAGAACTGCATGGAAATTTCTACACTGCAAGGCCATGTATCAAATCTGCATATAATTTCCTATGACTTGCCTTTGTGTTACCAATTCATGATGTTGTACGTAAAGTAAAACATAAGAAAAACTAAATTTGGAACTAAATGCTGTTATATCCTATAAAGCGTAATTTATTCTGTCATATTGTTTTTCAACTGTTCATGAAATTTTTATTTTAGAGCAATTTACTTTTAAATTTCTATATTTTCTTTGCTATGCATATTTAATTAAATAAATTAGAAAAATAAAAATAAATTTCAGGTTAATTCATAATAATAACGTTTTAATATTATTATAACGTTAATAATAATTTATGTTTAAGAATCGACATGCAATAAATTACTTTACAAAATTGTATAAAGTACAAAACTTGAATAGTAATTTTACTTTTAGTTTTTAAATTAAATTACTCTACTACAAAATTCGTGATGTAATAAAACTGCTAAAGATTTTTGAAAAAAATATTTTGAATTAAAAAATTTCTAAGGCTTCAAAAGTTCTTCAAAACTGTAAATTAATTATGTTAGCAATTCCTGACAAAACATGACTTCTTAACAAAGTGCTTTAATTATGTTTAGTTTAATAACTTAGGTATATGTTAGTGCAGCAAAAAAAACTAATAAGTTTATTTATAGACTCCATTTAAGCGTCAGAATTGGGAAAAGTCATACATAAAAGTACCACATAAATATCACGAAAGCAGTGTTTTATTCTGTTCAGGAAGTCGGTCAAATTGCTTTGACATTCATAAATCACACAATTAAATATTACTTAGTTGTTTAAACAAATGCTTGCGCTATAAATATTTTTGAATGGCTTTCAATCACTAATATTCAATTTAAATATGTATTTTCTCTGAAATTTGCAATGTGCTTCCTATATTTGGATTTATTGATGAAGAAGTTATTTTGAAATAGTATTACACAAACAAAAAACACAATACACATCTGATTTATTTTTAGTGAAGAAATGAAATGTGGTTTAATAGTGAATTTTCCTTAGTGAAATATTAAATTTTAAAATCTTAAGATGTGTTTATGTACGTTCTATTAAATGTACCATATATATATATATATATATATATATATATATATATACATATAAAACAAAACCAGATAAAAATAAGTATCGACTCAATAAATATTAAATTAAAATTTAAATTGAATATTTTGTATTTTTCTATTTTAATATACATTCTTCGATATAAAAGAAAATTTTATATATGATTTCTTTTAGTTTTATGACAAAAAAAAAAATCATAACATCATAGTAATTTTTATATTCATTTTATGACACTGAATCAATTAAATCAGTAGTGTCAATCAGACAGCATCAATTAAATCATTCAGTTTTTCAATATTTAATAACAGATGTTAAAACATTAGATTGAAACTATAACCTATGTTATAGTTTCAAACAAATTTAGTAATGTTTTTTACAAAACATGAAAAAATAAATAAGTAATAAAATAAAATAAATAAAACTTATTCTATAATGCAAGAATTAAAACATTGTTAGAATACGGAGTTTCATTTGCATACATTTAAATTTATTAAAGCATTTTGCAACAAACAGTTTTATTATTCTCTAAATATTTATAAATTTCAATGTAATTTTTTTAAATTTAAATTGGAAAATATGTATAAGCATATGTTTAATGACGAAACAATTTTTTATTTTATTTTATTTCATTTTGCAACAAAGTTTTTATTTAAACATAATTATATATGTAAACCCGGTTAAAATAAAATAAATTTTCTAGGATGAATATGCTCCACAGTATCATTAAATATTAAGTTGGTGCTTGCATGATAAAGCATTTAAGACTTTTAATTACGTACTCAGCTGTTACTTATTTATTTATTTATTATTATTATTTATTTATTATTATTTTTTTTTTTAAAGTATGGTTATCTTAAATTAAATCAATAATATTAGTCATAGATGCAAAATTGATAAATTCCTTTCGGTTATGGTCAGAAATATTGTCCCAATACTGAAAAAAAAGGGGGAGGGGGACAAATGTGTTTTATTAAAATTAAATTAAATTAAAATAAATGTATGTATAAGTAACACAAACCTCAATCCGGCAAGAAAAGTGACACTAAATAAAAAAAAATTGCAGTTTTGAGTTTAAGAGATTGAAAAATGTATATGAAGTGTCCAAACTGGCACCAAAAGTGCCGCATATCAATTTCACAATTTTTCGATCTGCGAGGCAGCTGTACTGATAAGTTGTGTTCATAAGTAAAAGTTGGTGAAAATTTAAGATATAAATATTTTAAATATTTTTAAATGTGTTGCGAGCTGACACACAAACCAGGAACACTGAAAAAAAAAACATTAAAATTTAATAATAATAATACAAAAAAAATTCTATTAGAACGAAAAAACTGTTTATTCCCTTAGACAAATTGCAATTAAACTTATGAAATAGTTATTATTATTTGTAGATTTTTTTTTTTTTTTTTTTGAGGAATATAAAAATTGTTTAATTTAAGAAATACAAGAATTGTTTTATTTATTTTTATTTTTTAAAGAGGGGACCTCTGCTCTCGAAATAGGTAGCAGGAGACCCCATGTTTGAAACCAGATCGAACAGAACACGTCATAGCTGTTCGGGGGGTTTTCTGCAGTTTTCTATGAAACTCCTTTGCTTACGACAAGGGACAGTAAAGTAATGCCCGACAGAGTGCTTACCACCCACACTTAGCTTACTCATACAGACAATAAGCCTTGATAAAATGTCAAAGGCGGTATAAATCACATGAGTAAGTAAGGGGATGCTTCTGAAAATTGTAAAAATATCCTGATTCAATGGAAACAATGAATTATATTCATAAAGTTGAAATACGTTTAATAGTTGTCGGAAAATAGCATAATATTCCAATATATTTTCTTGCAGAAAATCTGAAAAAATGAAATAAAAATAAAAATAAAAATAAAAATAAAAATAAAAATAAAAATAAAATAAAATAAAATAAATAAACAGAAAATAATAATATATTAAAAAAAAAAAAAAAATACATTGTTTTTTTAATACATATATAGTAAGATGCTTCAACTGATAAGAATTAATTGAAAATTTTGGGTCGATAGGAATGTTAATGTTAAGCTCGTTGTTACAGTTGTTCAAGATTTTCAATTGTTTTCTTAGAAATTCGTTTAAATACGGCCAAAGATCATTAACCCTTTGCGGCGCAAAACATTTTGAAACATTTAAATTATACTGCCACCGGAATTCATGAACTAAATTAAACTAAAAGAAATTTTAAATTTTAAGGTTTAAAAAACCGGCCTTTTCTGATATGTTATAAACGTGAATTTTTGCTAAAGAATTTCCGGGATGAATTTTTGCATCTAGGACGCAGCGAGGACAGCGCGCGTTAAGGGGTTAAAGAAATCCCCCAACAGAGAACTTACCATCCATTCCTAACATATTAGTATAGTGTAACCACGTTTCCTAAAATAGCAATGAGGATGAGTGAAATGTCTTGGAGGGATGCCAAATTGACGGACAAGTCGGGATTCGGAAAACATCCATTCATTCGACGCTCTCTTATCGCTTATTTTCTTTTAATCAGATGACTATCACCCCTATTTTAACACTGGACTATTTCAGTCAGCACTTGCACAGAGTCTTCCATGGTTTCCAGAAATGTGAGTGAAGAACAAAGACACATGGACTTGATCCACACTCCAAAGGAAGTGTGTATCAATAATAAACAAAAGGCGAATGTTTCTAAGAATTGTAAAGACATCAAAGCTCAGTGGAAACGGTCAATTATATTCATAAAATGAGAATACTGTCAGTAGTTGTATGGAAATGCTTAAAATTCCAACTTTTTTCGTCGTAGAATATTTGAAATAAAAATTTTTAGAAAAGTAATAATATCTTTCGAAGAAACGCGAAAGCTGTATATGATGAAATCTTTAACTGATAATAATTAAAAACATAAATTTATTTAAGATGCGAATAATAATTTTTTTATATTAATAGTATCATGTTTTTATTAACTTTTATTCTTGTTTGTTTGTATGTTTGTTTGTCCGGTACAAATCTTGCAATCGAATTTTAACTCACTTCCCTACTAGCTAGACATTAGAAACTTTCACAGTAGCTCAGAACCCGGTGAAACACAATACTTTGGAGTCCGATTTTCGAATTTTTGATTAGTTTTCTTATAATTAATTAAAATATTAAAATAATAACATCCTAGTAGCGTTAAAATAGCCATTAAAATATTAGCTATAATTTAATTATTGCCCCAAAAAAATTACGAGTTTATTTTCTTTCGACATAAAAATAAATACATTTAATTAAACGTAAACTTAAAAAATTATAAAAGTTAAATTGTGCATCTCACAAAAATTGACGTCATATCACTTTAAAAATTTTATGCACATTGGTAAGAGTTCTATGATTCATCAGAAAATTTAAAACATAGTATATAAAAAGTTTTTTTTTATCTTATAATTATTTTTTAAAATGATAAAAATTAATTCAGAATTTTAGGTAGATATATAAGAATGCTAAAATAAAATTAAAACTAATAATTTTGTATTTCATTTTATAAAGTTAAAGCATTTTACTATATTGTCTTTATCACCTTTCTTTATTTTATTTTATATTCTACTATTTATTTTATATTATTTTATTTTGTTTAATTTATTTGTCTAATGTGATTCAAAACATATTCTGATTAAGAGTCCTCAATCTAAAGCTTACAAAAAAGTTTAAATTTCTTTCGTCAATGCTGAATCCTTTTTCTCAGTTTTTGCAATATTAAATGGTATAATTTAGTATGAATGCTGCTGAGTTTATATTACATTTTTAAAATTAGTTTCACGCATAAAAATCATGATAGCAAAACTAAAATATAATTTCGGAGAAATATATATATATATGTGTGTGTGTATGGAAAATTTACGATTTTGCATCTTAAATATCTTCTACGGTAAAAAGGAAAGAAATTGGAATTTTCTATTTCTGTTTCTAAGATAGTTTCTTTTACAAGAAATCAGAAATGTCTTTCCTCGTAGAAATTATTTGTACACTTTCGTTGCTATGGAAGCACTGGTGCAATTACACGTGTAAGAAAATATTCAGAGAGTATATTTCCAATCGTTAAAGTGAGTTTTTAAATTAAGAATTGAAATATTAATTTTAAACGAATAAGGAAATTATACATTGCTTTAATTTAAATAATTTGTAACAAGTAATTGTCTTTTAAATCATTAATTTTTTCTCCCCTCTAAAGAGGAAAGCGGGAAATTTTACAAAATTCATTTATAGGGTGTTTTAGACACACATAACCAATTAATACACTGCAAAATAACCTTTCTGAGATAAATTAGAATAAAGTTACAATTGAAAACGTGTTCTTTATCTCCCATCCCCAAGAAGAGAAGAGGGATTATTTTATAAAAGCTTCGCAAAATTCTTTTTTAATGCGTGTTGGGTGCACATAGCCAAAACAGATACCAAAAAAAATTGTCGTTCTGAGATAATTTGAGACAGAGCTACACTTGGAAAACTGTGTTTTGCCCCCCTCCCCCCACTCCCATGAGCGGAAAAAGGGGTAATTTCGCAAAATCCTGTCAGAGTTGGAGTTTGATGCAAATAATCAATCCGCACATAAAAATTCGGGAAGGCAGACCCCTTACATTCCTCAGGACAAATTTAACGTAAAAAGGGGGCTCTCGAATCTGCCCCGTCGTAAATTTCTCCCTAAAAAAGATAGAAATCGAAAATCACGAAACATCTTAAATTGTTTTTTAGAAATACATTCCAGAAGACACACAGCCAATTTCAATTTCTATGTTCCATTTTTGAAACAGTTCTATGTAAAATATGGATTTTGCAAATCCCCCCCTCCCCTCGAGAAAAAAAAAAAAAAAAAAAAAATCCACTTCCTTCCTTAAAATCAGAAGTTTAGAAATCGATAAATTTGTTTTTATTTATTTATTTATTTTTTGAAAATGAGTTTGTCTCCCCATGGGCAATTTCTTTACCTTAAAGCAATTTGTAGCCGTGTTATGCTCTTAAGCGTGTTATTACCGTCCGACCCCTAGAAGGAAAAGTAGGAATTTTTCCAAAACACTGTCTTATTATAAAAGCTCTAGATCCAAGCTTCACATAAAAACTCGTGACTCAGTCCCACACTGAATCGCCACAGCAATGTCGACTTAGTGGTGGATGTACTCTTTTATATGTATCATTTTATGGTAATGTGAAATCACGTTTTGCTCCCTCCCCCCATTGGGGCTGAATTTCTGAAATTCCAGAAATTGGTTTTTTGGTGTTTGTATTAGCTGTATTTAAAAGCAATAATCCTGCGGATATTTGGTTCTTTCATTGATATATGAAGAATTATGTGAAATGACTTTGTTGACTCCCATGAAAACACGCTTTGCTCCCTCTCCTTGGGGCCGAATACCTAATATTCCAAAACTTGTTTTTTGGTATTTGTGTTTCTTATATTTTAAAGTAAAAATAATACAGATATCTATTTTTTTGTTTGATATATAGAGGGTTATGTGAAATCACGTGTTTCCACCTAAACCTCCTCCCCCCACATTTCTAAAAGTCCAGAAATTTATTTTTAAATATTTGTGTTAGCTATATTTTACGGCAAAAAGCTCACGTGTATCTGGCTTTTCTTTGAGATATGGATTTTGTTTTGTGAAATCACGATTTGGGCATGCGAGATCACGTTTTGTCCTCCGCCCTCTCAGTGGCCGAATTTCTAAAGATTCGATTGGTTTATTTGATTTCCATTGATTTAAGAGTATTTTACGTTGAACTAGAGCTACGTTATGAGAAATTACGACAGATTTGATTGGTTTATTTGATTTTCATTGATTTGAGTGTATTTTACGATAAACTAAAGCTACGTTTTGAGGAATTACGAGAGATTTGATTGGTTTATTTGATTTTCATTAATTTGAGTGTATTTTACTTTGAACTAGAGCTACGTTTTGAGGAATTACGGGAGATTTGATTGGTTTATTTGATTTCCATTGATTTGAGTGTATTTTACGTTGAACTAGAGCGATGTTTTGAAGAATTACGAAAGATTTGATTGGTTTATTTGATTTCCATTGATTTGAGTGTATTTTACGTTGAACTAGAGCTACGTTTTGAGGAATTACGAGAGATTTGATTGGTTTATTTGATTTTCATTGATTTGAGTGTATTTTACGTTGAACTAGAGCTACGTTATGAGGAATTACCAAAGATTCGATTGGTTTATTTGATTTCCATTCATTTGAGTGTATTTTACGTTGAACTAGAGCTACGTTATGAGGAATTACGAAATATTAGATTGGTTTATTTGATTTTCATTGATTTGAGTGTATTTTACGATGAACTAGAGCTGCGTTTTGAGGAATTAAGAGAGATTTGATTTGTTTATTTGATTTCAATTGATTTGAGTGTATCTTACGTTGAACTAGAGCTACGTTTTGAGGAATTACGAGAGATTTGTTTGGTTTATTTGATTTTCATTGATTTGAGTGTATTTTACGTTGAACTAGAGCTACGTTATGAGGAATTACGAAAGATTTGATTGGTTTATTTGATTTTCATTGACTTGAGTGTATTTTACGTTGAACTAGAGCTACGTTATAAGGAATTACAAAAGATTTGATTGGTTTATTTAATTTACATTGATTTGAGTGTATTTTACGATGAACTAGAGCTGCGTTTTGAGGAATTACGAGAGATTTGATTTATTTATTTGATTTTCATTGATTTGAGTGTATTTTACGATGAACTAGAGCTACGTTATGAGGAATTACGAAAGATTCGATTGGTTTATTTGATTTCCATTGTTTGAGTGTATTTTACGTTGAACTAGAACTACGTTTTGAGGAATTGCGAGAGATTTGATTGGTTTATTTGATTTTCGTTGACTTGAGTGTATTTTAAGTTGAACTAGAGCTACGTTATGAGGAATTACGAAAGATTGGATTGATTTATTTGATTTTCATTGACTGTAGTGTATTTTACGTTGAACTAGAGCTACGTCATGAGGAATTACGAGAGATTTGATTGGTTTATTTTATTTTCATTGATTTGAGTGTATTTTACGACGAACTAATGCTACGTTTTGAGGAATTACGAGATATTTGATTGGATTGGTTTATTTAATTTTCATTGACTTAAGTGTATTTTACGTTGAACTAGAGCTACGTTTTGAGGAATTACGAGAGATTTGATTGGTTTATTTTATTTTTATTGATTAGGTGTATTTTATGTTGAACTAGAGCTACGTTTTGAGGAATTACGACAGATTTGATTTGTTTATTTGCTTTTCATTGATTAGGTGTATTTTACATTGAAGTAGAGCTACGTTATGAGGAATTACGAAACATTGGATTGGTTTATTTGATTTCTATTAATTTGAGTGTATTTTTCGTTGAACTAGAGCTACGTTATGAGGAATTACAAGAGATTGGTTTGGTTTGTTTGATTTTCATTGATTTGAGGTAGGGGTGTCCACTGATTTTTTTTTTTTTTTTTTAAACATGCTTGGCAGTGATTGCTGCGAAACCAGATTCATGCACAGCGTGGTAGGGTGTTCAGTGATGTTTTTTTGGTTTTAACATGCGTGATAGAGATTGTCGCGGAACCGAGTTTCTTGTGTTCTGAGATTCATGCGCAGCGATGTAGGGCTGTCCAGTGATTTTTTTCTTTTTCATGTGCGTGAAGCGTACATACGTGCGTTATAGTGATTGCTGCAAAAACGACTTACATGCGTTCTCTGATTCGACCATTCATCGAATAGTGACTTTTACTGTACGAGTAACAGCTTCAACTGTTTCCAGAATATTCGAAAAATTAACATTTCTATTTGACTTTTGTCGAGAAGAATTCGTTTTAGTAATAGTTTTGTTGCACAGATTCAAGAAGTTCAAAAAATATTTGATATTGTCAAGGAGATCCCATACTAAAACCGTGAAGAAAATAAACGCCAATCGAAATATATTTATTTAAACGTTTCTTTTATCCAATTAAAAATAAATCCTTTAAATATTGTTCCCAGCAAAGTGGGCGAAACCTGCTAGTAAGAAATTACTTTAGCAATTTAAACTATTGTTTTTTAAGTATTGTGTTAAAATGATATTAAAATAATCATAATAATAATAGATCCAATAATTTTCACTTGTCTGAACCATCGTTTTAAAATAAAGAATTAATAAAAAATAAATACTTGAAGAGAATAATAATATTAAAAGTGTAAGATATGTTTTAATAAATACTGCAATTTCAGTTATAAGAATGAAGATAGTTTCAATTTCAAGTTCTTATATTAAAAAATTGTAGAAAACTTATTTTATTAAAGAAGCTTTTTAAATACTTATATAAAGTTTAACTGCAGAAATAGAGAACATTCAATGAAAAAAAAAAAAAAAAATCCATATCTCAACTGAAATTATTGTACTGAAGTGTTTTATGTATTGAGAATTTTTTTTAAATTCAATTCGAGTTTATATAAAAAATAAAAAATGTAATGATAATATAAACTTGAGAAAAACTTTGTGATATTCCATTCAAGAAGTTTGCTAATAATATGGAAATTTGTATCTTAAAAAAAAAAAAAAAAAAAAAAAAAAAAAGGAAAAAAAAAAAACTGATTTTGATTTCTTTTAATCGAAAATGGTGAAAAGATATTCTGCAGATTTACTTTCTTTCGCAGTAAACATTTAAGAAGTAAATATTTATTTATCAATTTTTTGTATTTCATAAAAAATGTGAAAATTTAATCGACGTTTTCTTATTTCGTATCGAATTTATATGCAAATTTATTTTCTGCTCCCGCGTTTTTCATAATAATATTTCTATTCTCATTTTTTAATAAAATCTGAGAATGAGCTGAACTTTTATACTTTCAGACAAATATTTCAAAAGAAACTCGCTTTGCAAATATTTAAATTGTAAATTTGCATTTAGTTGCAATACTACTATAGATTTTATGTTGCTGAAGACAGATAACTAGAGAAAGTAAATTTAAAAACATTCACTTAATTAGTTATGGCTCTTCAAATTCAGGTTAAATAATGCAGTATTTAAACTTTATTCTGCAAAAAACCGATATTAAAACTTTAAGAAAGGAACTATTTAAACTGTAACATTACTTTCAAAAGAATTTATTCGAGACTTACAATTTAAATAGGTACATGAATAAAAATACTTCTTGAAAACAGGCTAGAAAGCATATATTTATTAGAAAATGAATGCTTTTTTTTTAAGTAGTTTTTTATTTAATTGAATTAAAATTAAACAATATGAAAGAATAAAACTTAAAGAGTAGGAAATGGTTATACTTTTAGTAACTTTAACAATACCTATTTTATTTCGACACATTTAATCTTAAAAAATAACAACTGAACTATAAAATATTCTGAGAGTGAACTGCCTAGAAAATTGCCCCATTAAAGAAAATGCATCCATTAAAATAGTTATATTAATTTCTTAGAATTAAATTTAAACATCGCAAAAATATTATCATATTAATTTCCTAGAAAAAAAAAAAAAAAAAAAAAGTTAAACAATGTGAAAAATTTAAACTATAGGGAGGGATTATATACGTATAAGAACTTAACACTAGTGTCAAATCAAATCAAGACTTTCAACATTAAAATAAAAATAAAAAGTAAGGAAACATTCGTGAAGAACTATCTAAAAAGTTTGTCGATATAAGAAATGCATACATTAAAAAAAGTTATCTTGTTCCCTTTTGCTCTTTGAATTTTTGTTTAGAGGATTGTTTTCAAAGTCCACCAATGTTTCTCATACAAATAGCTTCTAGGTATGATCTGAAAATTTTTCCCTTGAACGTTATTTGATTTACCAAAGGCAGTAAACCAGTATATATGCAACAAAAGTAATGTTTACCATGTTTTCAGATATTGGATTTTCTTCAATTTATCAAAGAAGTGATGGTCTCTTCCTTTTATGCAGGAAAGTTATCATGCCATCTTTTGGATTAAATGTCATTTGAATTTTTTTTTTTTTTCAAGTATTTAGATATTAGTCGAAAATTGGTGTTGTTTGATTTTTTATAGCGTTATTTCAGATTAAATTCCTTGTTTGAAACTTTTGACATTGATTTAAGTTGGTTTTGTGCGGTTTTGTGCAAAACAAATATATTATTTTTCTAACACATATATCAGTTATCACTTTCTATATGCACACTTAATGTAACAATCGAATTTTTAAATATATATTTTTGCAGGTCTTGAAAAAGTTTGTTGTTTTTAGAAACATATATTTTGAATTAACTAACAGTAAAATTTAATAAATTATTATTATCATCATTATTATTATTTTTTTAAAGAAATTATTGCCAAGCAGTTGTTGAGAAATAATTGACAAATAAATTTAAATAAATTTATTTAATTATTTTAAATTGATTGTGTTGAACTAAATAACAGAGTTCCTAATATTATAAATCGAAATAGAAACTTTTCGGACAATCTCAACTATATTTAAACTTGTATAGTTTTAAAGAGAACAAAAAGAAAACTAGTATGCAGTGGCCATTACAAAACTATCGTTTATATCATATCATGCGATATGACAATAACTCTTACGGGTGAACATGAAAAAAAAATTTCATCAATATAACTTCTCACAATAAAGATTTTATATGCAGGTTGATGCAATTTTAAACGATAGTTGCTGATATATAGCCATATGAAAAATTGCATACGTATTTTGAGAAGATATATTGATTAATTTTTTGTTCATTTTAACCGTTAGGCTACGTTGTTATGTAATATAATGTAAAAGAAAGTATTCGTTTCGTGAAACGTTTCAACGTTAGGTTTTCGATGAATTTACATGTTTTTCTATGTCTTAAACACAATTCATCTATTTTAAGAAAATGGTTATTTGTATGTGAATGATGTGTTAGGAAAATATTATATCTCATGAACCAATCAACGGAATTTAAGCACAATGGATGATTGGTTAAATCTTGATTTAAATTGGTGCTGATTAGCTTCTGGAATATATCTCACAATAGGTAACTCTGCTATGTTGTTACTCATTCCATTTAAATAAAGACTATATCTTAACTTCTGTTGTACATAAACGCACAAGACCTTGTATATGAGATAGATATTATGTAAAAGTATGGTGCTTTTATTTAGGTGCATATATGAGCCGGCGCGTAGCGTTGCTGTGCTGCAATTTAATTCAGTTTACTAAGAATTTTACACTGGTATCGAGGTTAATTCAATATTTAATTGTGTACGTGAATTTCTGTCACTGCCATTATAAAATAAATCTTTAAAAAATTCACAAGTATTTCGCAATTGTAAAAGTTAAATAGAATTTTGCACGACTATATAGGGTAATATAAGTAAGAAATTGGGCACATGAACTTCTACTTCAGCCATTTTAAAACGAATAATTTTTATGCTTTCTAATTTTTCTTTCTAATTTTGACTTCAGCAGTTATAAAATTGTGTTCAAAGTATATAGTTTTTATTGAAATTTGCTGTTTTTTTTTGAAATTATAAAATATTATTTGCATTTGCTTAATTATGTTTATTTCATGTTTCTTTCTTTCTTTTTTTTTTTTTACGAATTTTGTAAAAGATAATTTTTTTTATATAGAAGGAAGTTATATAACTTAATTATAAAATAATTATTTAGTGTAAAATACCAACTATTACAGCAATATTTTACTTTGTCAAAAGTATATGTAAATCTCTATAAAAGTTTAGTAATAATAATAAAAAAAAATGATCAAGTTTAAAATTTTAATAATTAATAATTATTAATAGTAATGATAGTTTTAATAATGATTAAGTTTTAAGTTTTTAAGTTATATTATGTACGCATTGTCCAAAACACCCTTTAATATTCTAGAGAAAATTGAAACCGTATATTTATACTTCACAGACGTAATGATTTCATTTCATTATATCATACATTCTTAATTACTTAATATACGCACTGCTTCAATTAAATCCCCCCTTCATTTATTATATGCGTTTATTCATTAAATTGCATAGTTGAAGATAAATAAATATATATATAATAATTTGTTTTTTCCTCATTTTACCATGTTTTTATTAACTTCGATTCTTGTTTGTTTCTTTGTGTGTTTGTCAGGGACAAATCTTGCAATCGATTTTTAACTAACTTCCCGACTAGCTAGATGTTTGAAATTTTCAGGACATCTCACAACACGGTGACAATACATTTTTCTAATAATTTTAGTCAACTATTTCAATTCCCGCTGCCTTCGGCAGCGCTTATATGATTCGACAGAAAATTTATTTAACTAACTTCCCGACTAGCTAGACATTTGAAACTTTCAGAATAGTTCAGAACACGGTGAAAATGCATTTTCTTAATATCTTTAGCCAACTGTTTCGGGTTCCTGCTGCCTTCGGTAGCGTTATTAGTACTAAGCTTGCAATCGATTTTTCACTAACTTTCCGACTATCTGGACATTTGAAACTTTTAGGACAGCTCATAACACGGTGACAATACATTTTTCTAATAATTTTAGTCAACTATTTCAGGTCCCACTGCCTTCGGCAAAGCTTATATTATTCGACAGAAAATTTATTTAACTAACTTCCCGACTAGCTAGACATTTGAAACTTTCAGAATAGTTTAGAACACGCTGAAAATGCATTTTTTAAAATACTGTTTCGGGTTCCTGCTGCCTTCGGCAGCGTTACCAGTACAAAGCTTGCAATCGATTTTTCACTAACTTCCCGACTAGCTAGATATTTGAAACTTTCAGGATAGCTCAGAACACGGTGGCAATACATTTTTTTAAATACTTTTAGTCAACTGTTTCAGGTCCCTACTGCCTTCGGCAGCGTTCATATGATTCAACAGAAAATTTATTTAACTAACATCCCGAGTAGCTAGACATTTGAAACTTTCGGAATAGTTCAGAATACGGTGAAAATGCTTTTTAAAAATATTTTTATCCAATTCTTCGGGACCCTGCTGCCTTCGGCAGCGTTTCCAGTACAAAACTTGCAATCAATTTTTAACTAACTTCCCGGCTAGATAGCCATTTGAAACTTTTATAATAGCTCAAAATATGATAGCAAGGAATATTTTTAATACTTTTATCCAATTGCTGGGGTTCCGGCTGCCTTCAGTAGCGTTTATATGATTTAACAGAAAATTTAAAAACATGGTTTATAAAATTTTTTTTATCTTATAATTATTTAGATGCTTATCACTATTATGTATTTTTGTAAAAGCATATTTCTGAAAATGTTTCATTCTTAATTAAAAAATGTAAGTATATTCATGCCGTAGAAAACTTAATAAAATAGAAATATTTTTTTACATATTCTCTTTTAAAGATATACATTTAGAATCAAATTGTCAGTTTATATAAATGTCTTGTACCAAATAATTGCATTTCATCATCATTTTTATTTTTTTATTTAGTCGAAGCATTCTTATCAGATCTATTCTGTTTTAAAAATAAAAACCTCTAAAATGCTATTTTCCTCTAAAGTTACTAATATATATCAAATAAAACAGGTCTGTAAAATATATATTCAACTGCATGTAATTTTAGGGTAAACTTTGTTTTCGAGGATGCTAAATCTAAAATTAATCTTCATTTCCGTTCCATGGCCTACGTCTTTTTACTTTCCGAACATACATATGTAAGGAAAGCATTGTAATCATGTCAAAAATCCGAATTTGAGATTTTGATGTTTCTATATGTTTTGAGACCCCCTGAGTCCGTTTTCACTATTTTTACGATGATGTATGTTTGTGTGTTTGTGTTTGTGTGTGTGTGTGTGTATGTGTGCGTGCGTGCGTGTGTGTGTGTGTCTGTGTGTGTGTGTGTGTGCGTGAGTGAGTGTACACACTAGCGTCTGAACGCTTTGCTCAAATGAACCGAAAGTTGGTACGTATGTTGTAAATCACCGTTGCACGAACCCTATTGATTTTAGTGAATCTAGCACTTATAGTGTTTTCACATGGACGCCAAAAAAAAATTCTTTATCATTACAGCCTATGGGGCCAAAATTTTAAAAGTATGATAGCGTCTAAACGCTTTGTTAAACTGAGCAAAAAATTTGTACACATGTTATAGGTCACAGTTGCACGAACAGTATAGATTTTGATGAATTTAGCACTTTCAGTTTTTTTTACAGGGACACAAAGAAAAATTCTTAATCATTATGGCCTATGGGATAAAATTTTTAAAAGTGCGATAGTGCCTAAAAGCCTTATTCAATTGAGCTGAAAGCTTATATGAATATTATAAGTCATTGTTTCACTAACTATAAGCAAGCATTTTGGTTAATCTAGCATTTATAGGTTTTTACAGGGATACAGCGAAGAATTCTTTATCGTTATGATCTATGGGCTCAAAGTTCAGTAGCGTTAAATAAAACTTCACGTATTATATGGAGAAAAATACTCAAACACTGTATTATGATCTCCTCTCTTTTGCTTATTAAACAACTCCTCTTTCTTAACTTTATCTACAAAACTGTTAATTACTCAATGTTCGGAAAGTCGAGTAGAGTCACTCCAGATTTTTTTCTTTTAATCATTATAAATGTAAATTTATTTATTTAATTATAATCTACTACTTGGATTAAAAAAAGTCTTGGAAAATTTTTATTAGTTTGTGAGTAGAAATAATCAATAATAGTTATAAGCATTATGATAGAACTATAATGTTTTTTTAATTTACGTATTCTATTATAAAACTGCTATAATTAATATATCTGATACTTTGATACGTGCTTTCCAAATTTTTTTTTTCTTTTTCTTTGCGTAAAATAAGAAGAGTTTACAATAAAAAATCGCTAATCTTATTACGTTAAACTAAACGCATTCTTTCTCATAATGAAACGAACAATTCTTTATTTAAAATTCTATGTTCATTCTTTTAGTCTATAAAATTTTTTTCTTCTTTTATTTTTCCTACAGACTTTCGCTTGAAACCCGTTTCACTACTTACCGTGTAGCTCTGCGGTCTGCCGTTTTCCTAAAAAGTTCTGAACATACATACACAATGACACACACGTACAAACATGTTATTTTATTTTATGCATAGGTAGAAGAAGCTAGAAATCTAGGTTATATAGTTCAGCAATTAAATTTTACAGTGCGAAAATCTGATACTCAATATTTAAAGAAGAACTATACTTTTTAAGAAATTTTACACTATTTTCAAAATAATTCATTAGAGAGACATTCAAATTCTACAAATAAATAAATAAATAAAATACTTGTATAAACCGTCTGGAAAGAAAATGTCCAATTTAGAAACTGCATTCATTAAAAAAGTTATATTCATTTCACAGGATCAAGATGAAACAGTATGAAAGAGTAAAACTAAAAAATTGTGGAAGAGTTATATATTTAGTAATTTTACTATTAAACTTCATATTAATTATTTGAGACTTTCAATCAAAATAAATAAATAAATAAAGTATGAAATATTTGTAGAGAATTTTCTTGAAAATGTTGTCCCTATAAAGAAAAACATGCATTAAAAATCGATACATTTATTCCCTATAATGAAGCTTAAATAGTCTGAAAAATGAACAATGGAAAATTATAGACCTGAAATATACATATAGGAACACTACTTTCCAAATCATTCATTTGAGACTTTCAATCTTAGAAGAAAAGTGTTAAGAAATAAGACATTGGCGAAAAATATCTGGAAATTTTGTCTACATAAGAAAAGGTATACATTAGAGAAGGTCATACTCGTTTCCTTTGCTATTTCAATATCTGTTTAAGCGACTGTTTTCAAAGTTCACCAATGTTTTTCATACAAATAGCTTCTAGGTATGATCTGAAATTTTTTCCTTCGGACATTATTTGATTTCCCAAGTGCAAGTAAATCAGTATATGTGCTACAAAAGTAGTATTTACTATATTTTCAGATATTGCATTTTCTTCTATTTATCAAAGAAATGATGGTCTCTCCCTTTTGTATATATAAGCTATCCTGTCTTCTTTTAGATGAAATTTTCCTTTGAAAAAAAAAAAAAAAAAAAAAAAAAAAATCAGAAACTATTTAGAGGAATTTTGTTTGATCTTCTGTGGCGTTATTTGAGATTTAATTCCTTTTTTCATTTTTATGACTTAGATTGAAGTTTATGCTAAAAAAGTATATTTATTATTATTTTTTTAAATTTAAATATAAGTAAACATTTTCTGAATATTTAATTAATGTAAAACTCAAATTTTCAATTAGTCATTTTTGAGGTTCTTCAAGATATTTTTTTTTCTTTGAGTTCTTAGAAATAATTTTCATTGTATTTAATTTGTTCTTAAATAATATTTTTTTCAAATCAGGTGTTCAAAAATATTTGTCAAGATATCCTAAAGAAATTTAGTTGAGTATCTTAAACTGATTGTAGTAAAATTAGATTAGAAACTTTTAAACAAAGTTAATCGTATTATTAACCATTCGATTCAACGTCATTTGAAATTGTGCAGATGAAGAGGAAAAAAAAAAATTTCTAAAATCGGACGTATTATGTTCATTTGAATACGTTTAAATCCTCTAAAAATCGGAAGTCCAAAGAATTCACGAATGCGATACATTCCTCTTCTATATGTTGAAGACAATAAAAAGACATGGAAAAATGTTGATATTAACAATAAACACACTTATGTGAATATAAAAAAAAATGTAGTTATTGCCAGGTCCTATAGAAAAAACCTCTAGATTTTTTTAAATAAAAAATAATCTCTTTTCATATATGTTTTTTGACTCTATTCTTATACCTACTTTAAATCAGTCTGTGTTTTTCTTTTAAATAGTTGAAAGTAAAAACTAAATTTTTCTCATAAAAATTCTTTTAATTATACAATTACAGTTTTCGTTGCCTGCATAATAATTACATCTAAATTTTACTAAGTTATTTGTTGTGCTCTGCCTAAGTATCACTATCCATATCAAATTATGCCAATTCATCTCTATGGGTACGCTAACTAACCTATATGCGGAGTAAGTTTGCATAGTTACAAGCTCTTATGAAAAGTGCTTTCAGAGTTATTTAAACAAGTATTAAATTATAAGTTTTACATGAATTTGTAGCCAAAGAGTTAAGCTTTCCGATGAATTCACCAGAGTTTCTCTAAGCATTGCATTAAAAAGAAAGAAAAAAGAAAAACCAAAAGAAAAAAATCAAAATGTATGTCAACTATACCCAATATCCCCTACCTCTCAGTGACGGAAGCTTAATTTATTCTGTCACTTAGCATTTCTGAATCCTGCTTTGATACCAATTTCCCTTTCGCGGAAAAAAAAAAAAAAAAAAAAAAAAAAAAAATTCTGGTGTGAAACAACCGACTTCCATTACCCACTATTACACTATGCTTTTTTTTTTTTTTTTTTGAGATAATATGATCAGAAGACATAAAATTGACCAAACGAAGTAGAAACTTCAAATTTTTCCGGTATGAGAAACTTAATGCACGTGTAAAAACATGTTAAACAAAGTTTACATGGCAAGTTATAAAATAACAGAAAAAATGATTGAGTTACCTTTTGAAACACCAATTTACGAGATCTAAAATTAACCTACAGTCGATAACAAAAGTCTCCGAACACTAGCAAAAATTTCTATGTAAAAAAAGTACACTTAATAGAGTTTTGTTAAATAAATCCTTGTCGAATCCTGTTCATAGTCAGTCTAAAAAAAAGGATTCGACAAGGATTTATTTAACAAAGCTGTATTAAGAGTACTTTTTTTTACATAGGAATTTTTGCTAGTGTTCGGAAACTTTTGTTACCGACTGCACCTAAGCAGGATGACTGTTAATTTTCCTGTAATAGCCATGTAATACATGAGAAAGGATATCTAAAATTGATTTATGCAAAAATTTTGAAGAAAATCCTTAGAGCCATTTTTAAGATACAGGATTTCACCAAAACTTGACAAACTCAATTGTCAACCAAAAAACAACAATTACAAATAAAAGGATATCTAAAAAATAGCTTTTATGCCGAGTTTGGGAAAAAGAAAGAATCCGTGCCGCCGTTTAATGGAACGCACTTGCGAGACCTGGAATTGAGCTATACAGGACACCTATCAATTTTCCTGAACTAACCAACTGTATCATTCTAAAGGACATCTAATAGAGTATTTATATAGCAATTTCGAAGAAAATCGTTAGAGCCGTTTTTGAGACACGAACTTACGATCGTATGGGATTCAAGAGACCTTAAAACGTGTAAATCATTTGAAAACTCGATATCGAATTTTTGGACCGAATACAATGCGTCTATTACCTACGGTAGTAGGGTAATAGAAGTAAAAGTGTAACCAACAGATGAAATCAGTATCAAAGGTTACAAATTTTACCTGGTTACAGTTTTTTTTTTTTTTTTTTTTGGGGGGGGGGTAGGGATAGGGGGACAGATTGAGATGTTATTTTAATCTAAATACTTATAGTTTAAGTAAAAATAAATTTTCATGTAGGAATTTTTGGATTTTTACAAAAAATTTCAATTCTTTAACAAATGTTTTTTTTACATTGTGGAACGTTAATTAGCAGTTGTTAAAAATCAATATAAAACATTTCCGTAAAAATAAAGAATTTTATTTATTTTGCAAATTCATTGAATATACATGAATTTCTACATCTGCTACACTACTAAACAGATTAATTATCATGCTTCTCTAAACATTTACAAAATGATAAATTTAGCACTTTACTCAACTATACTTAAAATATACAAATATTCTGTAATTTTTTTTTTTTTTTTTTTTTTTTTTATATATATACTAGCAGGCTTTGCCCGCTTCGCTGGACGTTAAACTTAAATGATTTGTCAAAATGCCATATCTTTATTAACAACCTAAGTTCTCGCTGTGATTGGTAGAGGTTTTCTCGCTCCCAATGTGAGGAGTCTGGGTCCCCACTGTCTTCGGCACAACTTACCCACTTCTTACTTCCGCACCCTCAGCGGGTGAGTTCGAAGTTTTGCAAAATCCCACTAATGTACATAATGCGTACACTTAATCAATATCCACACACCAAAATTCGCCTTTCTAAGATAATTCAAAGCGAATTCAAACGGAAAACATGTTTTTACACATTTTTATTGCCATCCGACTCCGAGAAGGGGGGGGGGGATTTCGAATTTCGTGAAATGCAGTTACAATAAGTGCCGGATACATACAAACAATTTACGCACCAAATTTCGTGACCACAGAAGTCTTTAATAGACAGTATTATAAATAAAAATAAAAAAAATAAAAATTATACAGACAGGACATTATTTCATTATTTAAAACATGAAAATCTGACATTGACAGATTTTAATTTAGTGCCAGAGGCCTACTGCTAAACTTGTTAATATCGACAAATTCTTCTTTAGTTAATTCGTGACGATCTAAATTCCATGATAAAGTTTTCATTAAATCAAACCAATGTGTTTCAGCTGCAGATATTGTAACAAATAACGTTGGAAGTCCAAACTGTCTTATAGCCGCAAAACAACGTTTTTTCTCTTTTTCCCAATGAGGGGGAGGTGTGCCTTGGGGGGACTCATGTCAAAGGTGTGCCTTGGGGGGGGGAACTCATGTCAAAGTTGTACCTTGGGGGGGACTCATGCCAAAGTTGGGCCTTGGGGGGACTCATGTCAAAGTTGGGCCTGGGGGAGACTCATGTCAAAGTTGGGCCTTGGGGGGACTCATGTCAAAGGTGTGCCTTGGGGGACTCATGTCAAAGTTGTACCTTGGGGGGGACTCATGTCAAAGTTGGGCCTGGGGGGGATTCATGTCAAAGTTGGACCTTGGGGGGACTCATGTCAAAGGTGTGCCTTGGGGGGGGACTCATGTCAAAGTTGTACCTTGGGGGGGACTCATGTCAAAGTTGGGCCTTGGGGGGGCTCATGTCAAAGTTGGGCCTGGGGGGGGGACTCAAGTCAAAGTTGGGCCTTGGGGGGACTCATGTCAAAGTTGGGCCTGGGGGGGACTCATGTCAAAGTTGTGCCTTGGGGGGACTTCATTCAATAAATCCCCATTCAATAAACCGACTGAAATAGGCCCTTAGCACTATTAAGAGTGTATTATAAAAATTCGACAACGCTGTACCGACTGAAATAGGGGTACCTTGGGGGGGACTCATGTCAAAGTTGTGCCTTGGGGGGACTTCATTCAATAAATCCCCATTCAATAAACCGACTGAAATAGGTCCTTAGCACTATTAAGAGTGTATTATAAAAATTAGACAACGCTGTACCGACTGAAATCGGGGTACCTTGGGGGGACTCATGTCAAAGTTGTGCCTTGGGGGGACTTCATTCAATAAATCCCCATTCAATAAACCGACTGAAATAGGCCCTTAGCACTATTAAGAGTGTATTATAAAAATTCGAGCGCGCTGTACCGACTGAAATAGGGGTACCTTGGGGGGGACTCATTTCAAAGTTGTGCCTTGGGGGGACTTCATTCAATAAATCCCCATTCAATAAACCGACTGAAATAGGTCCTTAGCACTATTAAGAGTGTATTATAAAAATTCGACAACGCTGTACCGACTGAAATAGGGGTACCTTGGGGGGACTCATGTCAAAGTTGTGCCTTGGGGGGACTTCATTCAATAAATCCCCATTCAATAAACCGACTGAATTAGGCCCTTAGCACTATTAAGAGTGTATTATAAAAATTCGACAACGCTGTACCGACTGAAATAGGGGTATCTTGGGGGGGAGTCATGTCAAAGTTGTGCTTTGGGGGGATTTCATTCAATAAAACCCCATTTAATAAACCGACTGAAATAGGCCCTTAGCACTATTAAGAGTGCATTATAAAAATTCGACAACGCTGTACCGACTGAAATAGGGGTACCTTGGGGGGGACTCATGTCAAAGTTGTGCCTTGGGGGGACTTCATTCAATAAATCCCCATTCAATAAACCGACTGAAATAGGCCCTTAGCACTATTAAGAGTGTATTATAAAAATTCGACAACGCTGTACCGACTGAAATAGGGGTACCTTGGGGGGGACTCATGTCAAAGTTGTGCCTTGGGGGGACTTCATTCAATAAATCCCCATTCAATAAACCGACTGAAATAGGCCCTTAGCACTATTAACAGTGTATTATAAAAATTCGAGCGCGCTGTACCGACTGAAATAGGGGTACCTTGGGGGGGGACTCATGTCAAAGTTGTACCTTGGGGGGACTTCATTCAATAAATCCCCATTCAATAAACCGACTGAAATAGGCCCTTAGGACTATTAAGAGTGTATTATAAAAATTCGACAACGCTGTACCGACTGAAATAGGGGTACTTTGGGGGGGAGTCATGTCAAAGTTGGGCCTGGGGGGGGGACTCATGTCAAAGTTGTGCCTTGGGGGGACTTCCTTCAATAAATCCCCATTCAATAAACCGACTGAAATAGGCCTCTAGCACTAATTAAGAGTGACCTATAAAAATTCGACAACTGTACCGACTGAAATAGGCCTCTAGCACTAATAAATACAAAAAGCACAGCTTAAGTATCGGAACCCTTTGGTGACTTTAAATATTTTAATCCATTTTTGCGATGAACTGAATTGGCTATCTCAATTGTGCAATTAAAGATCTTGGCGAGAAACGTCCGAGCTATTCGGTGCCGAATTTCAAATTTTGCCAAAGGGATCGAATACTAAAGCTGTTCCATATCGAATCTCGGTTGAAAACGGAAAAAGGGTAAAATAAATTAGAAATATCAGACCTATATTTATAAATTTGATACCGAATGAAAGGGGCGATTTTGCTGAATCCAGGGGTTCAAACAATTTTTCGATGCGACAATTAGATTTTTAAAAAATAACTAAAGTATGAAATTTAAGTGGCAACGGAAAAACGGATAAAGGGAAAAATAAATTAGAAATATCGGACCTATCATTACAAAATCAGTACCAAATGAAAGAAGTGATTTTTCTGAATCCTGGGGTGTAAACAGTTTTTCGATACGACAATTAGATTTTTTAAAATTAACTAAAGTATGAAACTTAGATGGCAACACTTCATTTCAATCTTTTCATAATTTGTAGTGAAAATCACGCGAATACAAAAGTCTTTAACTTAAAAATTTATTTTTATATTTCATTTTTTCATTCAAACCATTTTAGTAAAAGATATTTATGGCGCATGCGCAGGCGTTTTTTACCCACAATTTAAACACTAATTATAATTTTGAAAATTTCTATATATATAATTTCAAGTTGGGTGAAGACCTAAGTTTCTGCCAAGCGCCGTTGAATTCCGTCCAGCCGTTCTCGAGTGATGCCCGGACAAAATGTTTTAGTCTTTTACCCCCTAGAGGGGAACGGGGGGGAATTTCAGAAAAGTTGATAGATATAATTTTAAGTTGGGTGAAGATCTAAATTCCTGCCGAGCATCGTTGAATTCCATCCAGCCGTTCTCAAGTGATGCCCGGACAAACGTGTTTTAGTCTTTTACCCCCTAGGGGGGGAACGGGGGGTAATTTCTGAAAAGTTGATAGATATAATTTTAAGTTGGGTGAATACCTAAATTCCTGCCAAGCGCCGTTGAATTCCGTCGAGCCGTTCTCAAGTGATGCCCGGACAAAAAAAGCGACATTCGGACACGATGACATACACACAGACACACACACACACACACAGGCAAAATTTTCTGAAGTCATTTTCGGCTTTCATGGGGTGTGAAACGTGAAGATATCGCAAAATTTTTCGATTCCGACAAATTTACAGACAAAACTCTGATTTTATTAATATAGATATCTTTCTTTCTTTTTTCATTTGAATTTTTAAAACGTTCTTTATATACAATTTTTTCTCTGTTTCCCTTATAATTTCTTCTTTGAAATTATGTAAAAAAATGCTTTATTTATTTTTTTCATATTGAAGTTTTATGTAGCAGGCAATTTCAGAACTTAGTTCTGAAATAAATATTCAATATAAAATACCAATAGTTACAGTATTACTTTGCTTTCCAAACATATCCGTAAAATCTTTGTAAAAATTAAATTAAAACCAATTTATGCAGTTTAATTATATTAATTACTCGTATTGTATTATGTTATTGATATTTATTACAGTATGTAATGATTGTCTAAAACATACTTTATTCTTCTTGCGGGGAAAAAAAAGATGAAACCATACATTAAAGATATTTTAGATGCGAAATGATTCCATTTATCTTACAATTTCTTTTTCTAAGTACTTAAAGCACGCACTACTTTAATTAAATTTCACCCTGTTTAATTATATTATATGTATTTTTCATTAAATTTCCCAAATAAATGAAATAAAAAGCGTATTTTAATTTTGTTCTCCCAGAAATTTTAATTGCTTCTCTCCTTTTTTTGTATTTTTGGAAAAGTATATTTCTGAAAATGTTTCATTATAAATTCAGAAATGTAAGTGTAATCAACGAGGCATATGAATTCTAATAAAATAAAAATATCATGTGTTTTAAACGGGCACTTTCAAGATCAAGTTGACAATAGTCATATATATATATATTTTTTTTTGCTTAAACAATTGTAGTGCTGCTTTATTGTTATTATTTCTTCAGATAGTCATTCCATTCTCATCCCGTCACTTAGCAGCATTCTGTTTAATCCATAAATATGAAATTCAATCATAAACATGGGCTACTTCATCGAAGGAGGAAAAAAAAACAAAAAAAAAAACACGACATTTATACTGTTTTGTCTTGAAAAGCTATTTCAGATTTTAATAATGTTTAAAAGACTAAAATAAGCAGTTTGGTTATGTAAATACTGTAACTTTGCACTATAAGAATATCTTGTTATATAACAGAAAGTTTTTGGCACCAAAATCGCCTGAGGAAATATCTGTATGCTATGAAAAAAGTAAGTTGACTGGTATTTTCCGTAACAAACAGAAAATATTCGTACGCAACAGATATTTTCCATAGGGCACATTTTGGAAGAAAAGGACTCTCATTAAATAAAATTTTTCAGTTCTATCAGTCAGGATCGAAAAAGTGTCTTCTACATAGTAGGTGACGATGCTACCTCTCGACTCTGGAATGAATATTTTCGGCGGTTACTTAACACTCCCCAATCTTTCCTAAAAAAAAAAAAAAAAAAAAAAAAAAAAATACAGACCAGATAAAATCTTTTTTAATAATTACAGATCTTATTTCTTTACAGAAAGGAAAAAAATATGTGTCTTTTGACAGATTGAGATATAATTCCAAAGTAAATTTCTGTATATTTAGAAAACAGAATATTTTGTAGGAGAGTTACCGAATTTGTTTTATTATTTTAACGACACACACACACACACATACGTGTATGTATGTATAGTTACAGTGTATTCGTAAATTCAATCCAAAATATATCTTCAAATCTTTCAATTTTTTAGGATAAACTAGACGTACTAGAATTAAGCATTAAAGTACCTGTTATGTTCCAGGTTGTACTAATCTGATTTCTTTATTGCGAATTTTTTTCATAAAAGAAAATCCTATATATTCAAAACAAATGCTTATTTTCCGTGAAAACTGGTGAAAAATATCCTAAATGAGGGAGAGTTGCACGACACCTAGCTTTGCACATTATTTATATTTAATTTATCAGGAATTTAAAAAGAAAAATAAATATTAATAATTTAAATACAGGGTACAAAATTATTTTTTTTAGAAGGTTTTTATTTTCGCAACCATTTGCTAAAAGGATATGCTTCCGATTGCAAAAATGTTTAATATATTATGTCGCAGAAAAGTCTAAAAAATCACTTTTATAAAAATACAAAATGTAACAATGGTGTCTACAAAATAAATTTTGTAAAAACTACAAAATTACTAAATTTTACTAAAGCCTCTATAGTTACATTTGTTAAAACACCCTTGTTGCTTTTACAACAAAACAAAATTAAATATTTCCACATATCATTAAAACACACCGAGTAATTTCTTCCTGTGATTTAAACTGAATTTTTTGGATGGTATATAGAGTGATGAATTAAAAATTGAAGTTAAACAGAAAAATTGCCGAGCCGAATAAAATATATTTATTAATGGACCTCTTGATGGAAAATAAAAACATCTTTAACAATCTCTTAAATTAAAAAATTAAATAACTCGGGCAATTTTGTGTATAGGACGATGCTTCTTGTTCGTTTTTTATCATAGTTGATCAAGATTTATAATACCAATATGTTTCTAATATTTATACTATAAAATTAACATAGTGACCTGGGAACCATAAAATAGTTTTATGTTGCTGGCTAGCTTGGTAGAACACTTAATATAGACATAAGATAAACTATATTTGCTTTTCCCTAAACCCAATTTAATTTGATGCATCGAATAAGAAGATGAAAGCTCAGAAATTCTGCAACCGTTTTAGCACACGACAAAGTTTAATGAAGATATAAACACAATATATACAAAATACATGCATTGAATTTTAACTATAGAACATTTCAAAACTAGTATGATGTGGCCACCACATGACTTTCTTCTATATAATTGTACACAAATTTTGTTCAATACAAATTTTTTATTAAATAATTAAATTATTTTCCATTATAAATGCAGACGATTTTTATCTGACAGAATTATATCACTAAATGCCGAAATAAAATCAATTTTTGGAAATTATCAGAAGAAATACGATTTCTTATCGTCAAAAAATAAAAAAAAATCGATAACTTTGCTTTAAATTATCCCAGATCTATAACTCAACCATTCGTTTTTAAGGCGCTGGCGATATCTTTCGAAAGATACCCATATTGAAAGTTTACTATACCCGAGGGGGTAGTTACCCCAAGGGGGAAGGGATGCTCCGACATGCACAAAATTTCCCCCCTAGTTTCTACTACTATTATCAATAATTCATATTAATTTCGCAATCAAACGTTAAAAATAACTCTCATTCTGCACGTTTATACAAAATTTTGTCCTATACTGCCATGTTAAAAATAAAAAATATTCTATGACAGCGCCACCTGTTGAGCAATTGATCCTCATATCTAATCAGCACCAGTTTATGTCAGGGCCCAACTAAATACTGAGTTTGGTTAAGTTTCGTTCATTAGTTCGTGAGGTACAGTGTCCACAAAATTTGTGATATACACACGCAGACACACAGACAGACTGACAGACAGACAGATATTTTCTAAAAACAGTCGAGTAGTGTCCAGGACATCCCAAAACGTGTAAATACATCGAAAACTGTTCGAAAATTTTTACGAATCCAATACTTTCTCTATAATATATACATATAGAAGAAAATAAAAAGAATAATCACGCAGACGAAAACTCTGCGATCCTTTTTTGGAAGAAGGACAGACTGACTACTACGTTTTTCTAAATTTCATTGGGTGCGAGGTCACGTGGGTTTGATGACGCAACAGTCGCACAGGTATTAAAGTTTAAATTTTGTAATATTTACAAAATGAATGTTATTGTTTCTTTTCACGTCTTGATGTCGTTATTTAATTCATTAATAATATTTTTGCATTCGGATGCATGCCCTTTAAAGAAAATGTTACGGTTGGAAATTTGGGCCATATAATGATCACTTTGCACCCCATCTATATTAATAAAATCAGAGTTTTGTCTGTAAATTTGTCAGAATCGAAAAATTTTGCGATATCTTCACGTTTCACACCCCATGAAAGCCGAAAATGACTTCAGAAAATTTTGCCTGTGTGTGTGTGTGTGTGTGTGTCATCGTGTCTGTATGTCGCTTTTTTTGTCCGGGCATCACTTGAGAACGGCTGGGCGGAATTCAACGGCGCTTGGCAGGAATTTAGGTCTTCACCCAACTTAAAATTATATCTATCAACTTTTCAGAAATTCCCCCCCATTCCCCCCTGGGGGGGTAAAAGACTAAAATACGTTTGTCCGGGCATCACTCGAGAACGGCTGGACGGAATTCAACGGCGCTTAGCAGAAACTTAGGTCTTCACCCAACTTAAAATTATATCTATAGAAATTTTCAAAATTATGATTAGTGTTTAAATTGTGGGTATAAAACGCCTACGCATGCGCCATAAATATTTTTTCACTAAAACGCTTTGAATGGAAAAATAAAATATAAAAATAAATTTTTAAGTTAAAGACTTTTTTATTCACGTGATTCGCACTACAAATTATGAAAAGATTGAAATGAAGTTTTGCCATCTAAGTTTCATACTTTAGTTAATTTTAAAAAATCTATTTGTCGTATCGAAAACTGTTTACACCCCAGGATTCAGAAAAATCACCCCTTTCATTTGGTACTGAATTTGTAAGGATAGGTCTGATACTTCTAATTTATTTTTCCCTTTTTACGTTTTTTCGTTGCCACTTAAATTTCATACTTTAGTTATTTGTAAAAAATCTAATTGTCGCATCGAAAAACTGTTTGCACCCCTGGATTCAGAAAAATCGCCCCTTTCATTTGGTATCAAATTTATAAATATAGGTCAGATATTTCTAATTTATTTTACCCTTTTTCCGTTTTTAACCCAGATTCGATAAAAGGTTTTATATTTATATATAGGCATCTATATATATATAAATGAATTGCTGTTCGTTAGTCTCACTAAAACTCGAGAACGGCTGAACGGATTTATCTTATCTTAGTCTTGAAATGTTCGTGGAGGTCTAGGAAAGGTTTAAAAGGCGAGAAAAAATCGAATAATTTCCGGAAAAACCCTAAAAACAGCCTTTTTCTATTTCCCATACAAACGTTTTCTAGAGTCAATTTGAACTTTATTGCTATTCAATAAAGTTTAGGTGTGTTCCTAACGGCTGATGGCTGAGCTACAAAAATTTGCATGTTGATTCGTAATGACCTCCCCTGATGCACCTCGAAGCCGGATTTTCGAATTTTGTTTTAGTTTTCTTTTAATTAATTAAAATGTTAAAATAAAAACCTTCTAATAACTGATAAATTGGCCATTTAATTTTAATCCTTAATTTAATTGTTGCCAAAAAAAATTATTCTTTTTTGGACAGAAAAAAAGAAAAAAAAACCTGAACAATAAAAATTACATTTATTTAAAATATTTAATTTTATTCCTTAATTTAATTGTTGCCAAAAAAATTATTATTTTTTCGACGAAAAAAAAAAAAAAAGAAAAAAAAAACCGTGAACAATAAAAATTACATGTATTTAAAATGAGGAAAGTAAATTAAAAAAATTAGAAATATCAGTCGTATCGTTACAAATAAGATACCAAATAAAAGATGCAATTTTTATGAATCCAACGGATTAAACAGCTTATCGATCGGACAATTAGATTTTTTAAAATTAACTAATGTATGTATTTTATAAATTTTCTTTCACAAACACAAACGTGTAGTATACAGCCTGTACAACACTAGACCAAATTGAAGTTCAAATTTCATCAATATTTAAATAAATAAATGAAAATAAAAATATGCTTAATGGGAAATATATATAATCATTAAAAGTTTAGTTGTCTAAAATATGTCAGAAATAGCGCTCATAGCATATTGTTACAAGGTATTAAGTCTTATTTTTACAAGGGATAAAATCTAAAATCAAAAATTCAAAAGTCGCCAAAGAGAGCTATATTAAGGCGGTACTATGATCATGCTTACAAACCATGAATACTAATAACCACAAAAAATTAATTGTCTCATGCAACAGACGTAGCCGGTCATAGCATATTATAATATTTAGCGTGAAATTGTTATCATTTTTATGGTTGATCGGGGATAAACAAAATAAACATAGGAAATAACGTAAAAGCAAATATTATGTGCACCACGTATAGTGTTGTTCATATGTAACTGGGATTCAAATATAAAGGGGATACTTCATTTTTTTTTTCGATACTATCTATTTCGAAACTGTTATCTAATAAGGACTTAATGCATTATTGGTATCATTTTTATGGTTGATCGGGGATAAACAAAATAAACATAGGAAATAACGTAAAAGCAAATATTATGTGCACCACGTATAGTGTTGTTCATATGTAACTGGGATTCAAATATAAAGGGGATACTTCATTTTTTTTTTCGATACTATCTATTTCGAAACTGTTATCTAATAAGGACTTAATGCCTATTGGTAAACCATTGTCTCAGGTAATAGGGACAAGCGCCCGAGTTTTAGCGGATGACCAAATCGCTACCGAAGGCAGCAGGGATCCGAAGCGAGCTTTTGAGCAATTTTAGTATTTTATTTTATTTTTATAAAGTTATATAGAAAAGAGTTTCCTTTAAATTTAGTGACCAGCGAAGCGGGCAAAGCCTGCTAGTATTATATATATTTGTTTTAACCAGTTTTTGTATAACTTTAAGATTGGACCCTTAATAAAATTGGTATTAATCATAACAATTTTCTTTAACATCAAATACTTACAGTTCTCCATTTTTCTATTAATTCTTCTCAATAATTATTTACACACACATGCAAAAATAAATAAATAAATAAATGAAATAATAATAATAATAATAATAATAATAATAATAATCGCAATCTAATATTTTATAGCAAGTCTAGATTTTCATATACGGACAGTTCAGTATTTAAATCATTTAACAGTGTATTCTCATTTCTTTATGTGAACACACAGCTTTATTTGTTTTGATGTATAGAGAATGCCTTTGGAAAGCAAATTTCCAAGACAATATATAATTCCATAGCACGCATTAAAATATTGTCGAGTACATTGATTATTCGCAAGAAAGTAGCAAATAATAAAAACGAAAATGCATTACTAAAGTAAAAATCTGCATATGAGCTAACGGTTTACCAAGGATTGGGCCATCAACCTAGCCAACATCCATTTATAACTGTTGGCTAACAAAAAACTCATCGTTGTTTCAATGTTGGCCCATATAAATTTTGTTTGTGGGGTACTATTGCATGATCTACCAAATAAATATTTCAAAAGAAAGTTTTGTTTTAATACCATTTTACGCTACTTTATAAATTATGCAGGACATAATGATAATATAGATTCTCATTTTAATAGCATTATACAATTTGAATGACTTTGTATAGAAATAGAAATTTGGAATCATTTTTAAATTATTTAGCAACAAACGGATATATATATATAATTAAAATTAGAATGGTGCTTTTAATAAAAATCTCTAGATAAGTGTATTATAAAGAACCTCTCTTAAGATAATTTTATTGCGTTGTGTTGGACAACTCTTAACTCAAGTTCTGTCTTTTACGTATTTAAAGTTAACATCAACTATAAAAACAAAAATAATTTTTGTATAAAAATATTAACTGTTCAAAATAAATCTTTTATTCCTTAAATGAAAATAACGATGCAAATAAAAAATTAATTTCTTTTAATTTGCATTTAATCTACAGTTTTACATCAATTATAAAACATAATGATTTTCATTCTTAATTTTTTACATTTTGATTAAAATCATTTTAAGACTATGCGCAATTATAGTATTTTAATTATAATGAGGTAGGGCGCTTGGAATTGTATTAAATGTTAAACGAGTAAAATATTTAAATTTTCTCATTCACACTTGTATTGCAGAAGATTGGTTTATGTTTAGTGAGTTTTACCTCGCACTAATGCTATACTATCGACAGTTTAACATCGTTTGGGACTGAGCTTTAAGAATGGTCTGGAGACATGCCATTACAATTTTGATCCTCCAACATGGCTCCCCATCCTTTTATTGCAAAGAGATTTCTTTTAAAATCTTCAGGCTTAGAACCACTTACGTTATTTTGTACACCATCCGATCATGGTGTGGAGATTTATCACGGGAAATTAGGCAGTATTACTAATTTAATCATAACTCACCAGGCTTGTCCAGACTTTTTGTCATTCAGAGACGAAACCTATACCAGAAAAATCACCAGATCCATGGCTCAACTGCATTTAGGAGAATTTCTTTCACTGAACCATTTTCTAGGAGAACTTTTTGTCGACTCTCTGAAAAAATCATTGTCTTCTTCTTTTTCTTTTCTTCGGAAGAAAATAGTCTTGGAATTTGGGACAGAATTATTTGTCAGAATAAAGCTGTTCCGAAGTATAATTTCAATTGTTTTAATATAGGGTTATGTTACAGCACCCGCTATCTTACCCCTTAATCTGAAATCTGTATTTATAGTATTAAATTTCAGGGTAAGAGAAAGTCGTGTAAGTGACACACCAGATTATTTGCTATCTTAACATTAGACTTCTCTTTACCTTGTCTTTTTTGTTTCATTTACTTGTGGTCTAAATTAGCCTTTTGTGGTTATCGGAACCTATCATAAAATTTATGAATGTACCATATATATTTTTACCTTTGTGTCACTGCATTTTTTATGTCACTTTGGCTTCATTCATATGTATCTTGTTCATCTACTATGTTACTTAAAGCATTTCCTGAAATCATTTTTAAAAACCTATAAATTAGATATTACTTTTTTAATTATCACATAAATATTAAACTATTTAAATTAAAAAATATTTTTCAAAAAATATATAGCTATTAAGATATACGCATGATAAAGTGAATAAATGTTTAAAAATATTTTTTACGGCGAAATTTTTGAGAATCTTCTCAACAATAAGAAAACATTACATATTTTCATCGGAAAAAACTTAAAAATATCTTACTTTAATTGATAACTCCGATTCCAGCAATGGGATTTTGACATTTTTTCAGATTTTGGAATCAATGTTTTTTACGATAACTGTGCACTGCAAAAAATCAAAAAATCAAAAAAAAAAAAAAAAAAAAAAAAAAAAAAATATATATATATATATAATTTTAGAATGGCAGTTGCATCAAACATATATCTAGTATAATTAATTCTAAATAATTATATACACAATGCAAATTCTTTTTTTTTTTTTTTCAGTAAGCATGTGTAGATTTTTTTTTTTTAAATATAGCAGTTTATAATACGAACACAAGCATAATGCATTTTTGATAATAAACTGAATAGTTTCACGGCGATTGTTAAGACACGTAAAAATTCTTTTAAGGGGTGAAAAATTAAATATTATTTCATGTTAAGAAAGTCATTTAAGAAAAGGACGATTGAGATAATTCGCAGAAATAACAGCAACGTATTATTGTAGCATTCGCTAATTCCTTTTTCCAAATTATGTTCATTCAACGTAACTAATTTGTTTCATTACTCGATCCGTCCTGCATTCCGTTGATCGTAATTAAGTTAAAGATGCAGGCGTCAAAGAGAAAAGAGAAAATATAAGAAAGTATTTCATGACAGAAAGAGTAATTTCACTATAGTTTAACTGTTGTTTTTTATAAACTATAGAATCAATTACAAATAACAATTCCATGCATAGCTATTAAATAATATTACTGAAATTCTGATATATAATAATAATAATAATAATTCGTTAAGTTTTATTATTGATATAGCATATCCTATGATACTGAAGCCATATTATGTAGACTGCGCATAGTACATATATATATATATATATATATATATACAGTCAGTAACGAAAGTATCCAAACACTAGCAAAAATTCCTATGTAAAAAAAGTAGAGTTAATATTGTTTTGTTAAATAAATCCTTCTCGAATCATGTTCTTAGGCAGTCTAAAAACATGATTCGACAAGGATTAATTTAACAAAACAGTATTAAATCTATTTTTTTTTTACATAGGAATTTTTGCTAGTGCTCGGATACTTTTGTTACCGAATGTATATATATATATATATAGAGAGAGAGAGAGAGAAAGAGAGTATATAAAATTTAAATATACCTTATGAATATACCGGATGGGCCAAAGTTTCCTAACGCATTTTTAACTTTAACCCTTTAACGGTTCATTTATTTCTAGTAATGGTATGTTAAAATATTTTAGGGTTTCAAAATAATTCAAGGGAAGAAATTCATTTAGCTTATTACATAAAATTAATTTGATTTTTAATCCTTTATGTTGTCATGATGATTACACTTATCACCAAATTCATTAATTTTAAATAAATAAAATCTTTTTGTAAAAAAATAGAACGGACTCCAAAAAGCAACTATTATTCAAACAGTTAAAAATAAATTGTAAATTGCGCCTAGAAGTATTAAATAAATTCCTTCGGCAAACAACATAAACACTACAATTAATCATAACGTTTCAAGTCGATGCAAAATTGACCCTGCTGTTCTGTTCCAATTTACTATATATTACATTTGTACCATTTTTAAAAATAAAAAACTATATAAATAAAATAAAAATATTTTCGGGAAATTAATATATGTCCCACACTAACAAAGACACAAAATGGCTAAAAAATATTTCTAAACTGTCATTTCTTTATAAAGAATTGAAAAACGTTTTGGGTCAAATAGAGCCGAACAGAACAGCAGGGTTAAATAAAATTTGATTCCTTTTCTTTTTACAGATTTGTTTTTAGATCGAAAAGCGGTTGTCTTGAATGATCCATCTTCATAGTTTACTTTATTCTTTTATCACTGCATACAATTGGTCTATTAGGAACATCAACATAAAACAGTAAATGTACTTCGGTATTTGCATTTCTATGAAGTTACTAGAGTTTTGTTTGCAAACTTGGTATAGCTTTAATGTGTGTCGTCCTGGCGGTTTTTTGATTTGGCGATAAAGTAGTAATACAAAAATATACATGCGATATGTATATTTTCGTAATATGTATTGTACAAAATAATATTTCATACTATTCATTGCTCTCTTAATGTACCTTATTAAAATTACCATGATTTTTGAAATGAATTAAATAAGTTCGAGAGATCATTTGGCGATCTTCTTCTTCTTCTTCTTCTTCTTCTTCTTCTTTCCGTCAAAGACGACATATACCAAGTCATCTCCATAAATTTTTTAGCTTATGAAATTTTAATTGTTTATTTGAATCAATGAGGTTTTTCGGCTGAGTTTTGCAGATGCTAAAGTGAGATATATATTTTGAATAGAACTTGATTTTTCTATTGATTAAAAATATTATTTTTTATTTAATTTTGCGCCGACTTCAAAAGTTATGATTAATTGTAGTGTTTATGTTGTTTGCCGAAGGAATTTATTTAATACTTCTAGGCGCAATTTACAATTTCATTTTATTTTTAGTTGTTTGAATAATAGTTGCTTTTTGGAGTCGGCTCTATTTTTTTACAAAAAGGTTTAAGGGAAGTATACCTGCCATGTTAAATTAATGTACCTTTTCTCAAAAACTATCAAAGATATTTATTTGAAAATTTTTTTATGTATAATATAAATAATTCTTAATAAAGTGAAGTTAAATTTATAAACATATATTCTTCAGTTTTTTTTTTTTTTTTTTTTTTTAAATCTGGAATAAAAGCCACTTTAAAATATCAGCGATATATGGAAAATATTCAGGCAAAATTACAAACAATAATATGCAGTAGTTTCTACGAAAAGGTATATCAAAGTTCAAAAAACAACATTTTGAAAAAATTGAGTTTAAAGTTTTAAAGCATACCTAATTAAAACATCCCTGATCCATAGTATTTATTTTTGTTTTTTTCTTGCTCAATTTCCTCTTATCTTTTCCTTTTAAATCTTAACACTCTTTTTTTCTTTAGATTGCTGTAAATGGCTAAATTTCGCTCGCATAAAGCGTTCACGGTCAAGACATTTTAAAGTCTTTTGGCAATATAGGCCTGGATCTATACCTAAATTTTCCATCACATTCATCTTAATACAATTTCCTTTGTTAAAACAAACCACAACTATCATACACACCTAATAGACGGAAGTCAAAATGTGTAAATGTATTTTTAGGTACACGAGTCCATGTTACATTATATACACTTTCATTTGGATTTTGCGTCTTTCCATGAAGACACTTTTTCAAGAGATCGGGATCTCGAAATATTGGCCTCATAGCTTCAACGACAGCCACTGGGAGACTGCTTTTATGTTTATAAGGTTTTTCTAAAGCCTCGGTTTTTTTTAAATTTACACCACGATTCTTTTCCAGGCAGCAGTGGATAATTTATGAAGAAAGATAATCCATACAGCTTGGTGGATGCTTTTCAGATTTGTATCATTTCGCCTTATGGCTTATTCATAATAAGTTTGTATTTGATCAATTATTTTATCAGTAAAACGATTTTTGCCTGTTAATGTTTTACCATCACTTAACTTTTCATTTTTCATTAACGCCTTCAGTTTACGAAGACGCGTTCCCATTCTTTTCATGTCCTATGCATTCTAATTTTTCTATAGGGTATTCATCTCCATAAATATTCATACTCTTGACGTGATTAAATGCTTCTGAATCCCCATCCCCCAGGTATTTTACATAGCGAATGCCATATTTCTTTGCAGAACGTTGAAATATGGAAGAAACATAACCCACTTCCATTTTGCCACTATAACCATCAAAATTGTTTTTACAGTTTGGTTCATGGGAATTTTCATTCCTACATGTACAATATTTTGACATAACTTCAACATCAATTACTTTTCCATTATCAATACTTGTTGCAGTTACAACACCATTCAATGAAGAAACCTCCCTCTTTTGCCACGTACCATCGAAAGCAATTCCAATATTTTTTGAATCATTATTTTCTTCAACGGCTTCTTTAACCCGCCTCCTTCATTGTATTATTACACACGTCTTTCACTACGTATAAAAGTAGTTGGTTGTATTTAGCAAATTTTGTCGGTGGGTTTTGCAGATTCATGACACCACAAAACAGTCGCCCTGCTTCTGCTCCTTTTCCAATAGATCGCATGTCATATATAAATCATGTGTTTACAGCAGAAGAATCTCCGTTGACACTTTGATGAACACTATAATTCATAAAATTATGTTTGTAATCACAATTATTACATGAAAGTTCAAATTCCAGTGCCAAACCACTATTCTTAATATTTACGTTCAGTGATAATCCGTAAGAATCAAACGTTTTACATTTTACACATGTTTAAAAAACAGAAGCTAATATATTTAACTGTATTATAATATTTCTGCTTCTACTTTCTGAGTATGATGAATAACTTTCATCCAAATCACCTAATTTCTTTTCTGTGGTACACATAGAAACATCATCGTTGTTTTCAAATTCTATATCACTAGCCTGATAAGAAGACTCATTCAATGATTTTCTTGGATAATGTTTACCCTTTCGCTTTTTGATCTTTGCATTAAATTACAATTATAAAGAAAGAAAATAAATGCATCAAAATAGAAATAAACCTTTGTAACATATAAATTAATCAAGCACAGCAAGAAAAGCACGAGCAACAAACTCCAACTCCTCCAACTATAAACAAACTAACCATGCTGAATTTATTCCAAGATACAGCAACAGTCACAGTTGCAGTACAACTGGAAAAAGCTTATCACTGGTAATTCATGGAGAAAATAATTTAAAGACTGAAATGATCGCAAAAGATCGTATGCACTCGTATGTTTTCACGATCGTCTGCACATCGAACTAGTGAACAAACAATGTTATTTTATTTATTCTGCATCCAATAATTGACTAAATTTTTTAACTTCCCGTTGTTGTTGAAGTTGTTGTTGTTGTTGTACAAAAGTAATATACCATTCGAAAGGGGAAAAAAAGTTTTCAAAGTATCGAAAAATCAAAAAATCGATTTTAATTCACGAAATTGCGTTCTAACTCCCCTTAACTTTTTTATTTTCAGTGAAAATGTGTTCATCAGAACATAAGACGTTCGACGGCGGTTTCACATATTGCAACCCGCAAGAAAAGTGACTCAAATAAAAAGGGGTAATTTCGAGTTTATGTCACTGAAAAATACATGGGGTGCCTCAATTTGCACAGAAAATGTTACAACTCCATCTTGAAAATTATCTGCTACAGAGGCAGTTGTCTCAGTTTTATTCTAATTAGTGCCTTATTCTTAAGTTCATTTTTCTCAACTATTACTGCATTTTAAAGTTATGTCAATTTTCTTGCTTTTATGCGATATGAGAAAAAAAAAAAAAACTATTTATCTCCAATTATTAAATTATAAAAGTTTTAGAAAGGTAAGGAACGTATGCGCTTCATTCGTAACAAAAAATCATGTTAGTGACGTAGTATAAAAATATCCAATATCAGTAAATATATTAAATAAAAACGTTGAAAGGAGAAGCAGCATGAAAAGAATCGATGACTCTCCTTTAATCGTATTAGGTTATAAAATGAGGCTCTAGAGAAAAAAATACAGCGTATATCTTTAATAAATGAAAACTGACTTAGAAACGGTATAACGATAACGTCAATTGAAATAGACATCTGAATTCTGATTGAATTTTACAGAACGTACATGTCACGCGTAAAGTTCAAACGAGGATCCAAACATGCATTGCAGCTGACGGACATAATTTTAAACATCGAAATAAAGGTCCTTTTGATTACTAAGATCGTTTGGGCCCGTTACAGTGTAGGAAACTACGAACAAACATATGGACATTTAAACGTTCTATTTTAAAGATTCCTGTTTATAAGGGGACATTCCGTACTAAATCGATGATGCTCTACAACTTTGTAATTTACTTTTTCTCCTAACTTCTTCTGTTTTCGAGATAGAAACGCTAATTCCGCTATTTTGCACGAGGTGGCGCTGTATTCGGTCGTATCTCGTAGCGCATGGCTACCTTACTATGCTTACATACTACATTTACAAGTGTAGCTGACGCCATTCAGCAGTTAAAAGAGTGAGAACGAACTTTTGTGAGTACCCTGTAATTTGTTTAGGTCTTAATGAAAGTAGGCCTATTTCAGATCAAGATATTTCCAAAACAACAACAACAACAAAAAAGTATTAAAATCGGAGCATGTCTTATGCAATTATACGCACACAAAAAGAACTACAACAACAACAAAAAAGTATTTAAATCGGAGCATGTCTTATGAAATTATACGCACACAAAAAGAACAACACCAACAAAAACAAAAACAAAAACACATGGTTTGAATTGATCCTTTGTTTTGTGGAGTCGTTTGAAAATGACTATGTGCTAATTCATTTGAATGCTAGCAGTGACTGTACATTAAATTTTACATAGCATACATGTCATCCACTACGCTACAACGTGTGCAATTTAGTTCAATTGTGCACAGTATAGGAAATTGCTAACAAATAAATGCACGGTTTACGCGTTCTATTTTTAGCATTAATGTCTACAAACTGTCTTTTCGTACTAAATCGATAATCCTCTTCAACTTTGTAATGCACTTTCCCCCTATCTTGAATCGTTGTAGAGATAGGAACACTAACGCCGCTTTCTTCCACCAGGTTGCGCTGTAAGCGGGTGAATCTCGTAGCGCATGGTTACTTTGCTATACCTACATATCACTTATATGACTACAGCTGTAATCGTTCAGTATTTAAAAAAAAAAAATTGGGACTGACTATCTTGGGCATCCTGTATTTTCTTTAGATCGTAAAAATATTATAGTGAGACCTATTTCAGACCAAGACCTTTACAACAAAATAAAAAGTATCAAAATCGGAGCATCCGTTCAGAAGTTATGAGCTAATAAACAAACAAACAAGAAAAAAAGATACTGTTTGAATTAGAACCTCCTTCTTTTTGAAGTCGGCTAAAAAGACATGACAAGCTACTTTTTCAAGCCTACTATTTTTAGTGCCCATTTTTGTGGTAAAATTGCTTACCATAGCCATGGAAAGAAAAGTTAAGAAACCGGAATTGAAACACAGTGTGTCACTTTGCTCTTTTATTTCGCTCTTTCATGTATTTTAGTAGAGAGTAAAACGGAAGGTGTCGTAGAGTAGTTACCATGCCTTTTCCATTTAAAAATGAATGATTTTAGTGGTAAGTATACTTACCACGGCCCGTTATAAGGTTGATATAAATCAAATATACGAGAAAGAGTTTTGCACTTCAGTGTTTATTAAAATTATTTTAACTACAATGTTTCTTTAAAAGTTTGGCTGAAGCAAGTAAAAAAAAAAAATACAGTGAAACCACTGTGAAAGTCATTAGTTACACGAAAAAAATAAAAAAATAAAAAACAAATAAATAAAAATAAAAATCAATATATAAAAACTTTGATGCATGGAAACGATCTTTTGTGAATATCAACTACAGAAGTACATTTCGTCAATAAGTGTTGTTCATATATACGCGTAATTAAAAACAAGAAAAAATAAATTGAACACTTGTAAACTTCTTTATTTATTTCTTTATTTATTTTAGTTCAGTAGCGTCGTTCTTCAATACGGCAAGCGCGGATGCACACTTGTTATCGGTAAGGGAGGGTGGAATAGTTGTATCTTTACAATGTTAATTGTATCTGAATCAGGATTTATTTGTACAAAAAATTCAATATATAGAAATTTATTCAACATATATAAAGAGGTTTTTATTTAATGACGATAGAAGTTCGTCAGAGATATAAAGAATTTCGATTTATAGACGTTCCATATACGGGGGTTCGTTTATATTTCCAACAATTTCCCTTAGACGGCGCGACGTGTTATTTTATTTTGTATATCTAGCGTTTCGTGAATTTTTACTATGGTCACCCCGATTCTCACAACTCATTTTGTTTTTTTCTTCTAAGTCTATGGAAGAACATTAAAGAATTTAAGACACGAATAGCGCATATAATTCATTATCTTCCACAACCAATACTAGAAAATACGTGGCTTGAATCAGATTACTGTTTGAATGTATTTCGCACTATAAAAGACACAAATATTGAAATATTGATGTTCTTCAATAGCTTGCATTACGTTTTCAATTTTGTTGTCTATTTATAAGGTACAGCACGAGCTATTCAGAATTTTTTTTTTTTTTTTTTAATTGACTTTTTTATTTTCTTAACCAAACCTTTTTATCGTGAGATGCTTTGTATTCAAATCTCACTTTCGTTCGGCAATTACTTAATTTTATATTAAAGTTTAAAATGTGTTAAAGGGCTTTTTGGTTATTATAAAATAATTCTAATTAATATAATTCTAATTGATTTGGTTAATATAAATTAAGTTTCTGGTTAATATATACCATTTGTTTACGACAAGGGGATATTCGAATAAGCAGACACACATACATTTTATCAGCATCTCTCACACTTTACTACATTTATCTTAATTATGGAACACGTGATGGTTCTTTTGATGCTAATGTGCAGAGTTTTCTTTTTTCATTTAAACAAATTATTACTTTATTTCATAGGGCAATAAGAGTTTATAAAATATTAAATTAGTTTTGAATATTTTTGATCTTTCTTAATCTAATTTAACGTGTGTCGGGCAGAAAAATGCAGCAAAGCAAAAATACAAATGGAATCCTAATTTAATAATAATAAGGATTTATATCGGTAAATTTTCCTGTTTCTTATGAATTTATTAAAAAAAGAAAAAAAAATACTAGAAAGAAAAAAAAATACTGATTGAAAGTTTTATCAAATAAAAATTTTTGTTAAATTTTATTTGAAACTTTTTTAGTTTAAAACTTTGTTATTAACTGAATTACTTTTATTATGAGATTTTTGTAGCGTTTTGTTCAAAAGTCTGTTCAAAGTGAGAAGTTTTATAATACTCTTGAAAATGAATGAAACCATATACATTTGTCTGGAGACAGAAAATTAATATATTGTAAGGTTTCTCAAAAAATAAGTGACTTTTACAAGTGACAGAAGTGTATATCCATCATTTGTTCTCGTTACTTTTATAATGTTTTCTAATGTTGAAAGAGAATTAAATATCTGGAGAAATATTTAATATATATATATATATTTTTTATTGTGTAAAATTCTTTTTTTTTTTTATAAAATGTAATTTCTTTACGAAAAGTTTTTATGTAACATTATTGCCAAAACATCATTCAAAAAACTTTTAACGTAACATTTAAAAATTTAAATTTTAATTCTATTTTTAGATACTACTACTTTTCATCATACATTCGTTTCAATATTTTGCTTACGTAACAAAGATATGAGTATACATTAGGAAATTTCTTTATAAGTATTTCATTATCTTCATGACAAAAAAAGCCAGAACTTTGTCGGCAATGTAGAACGATTCTGATATTAACCATTCTGAAACGGAGGTCGCCCATTCTTTATATATATATATATTAGAAAAAAAATTATAATGAATTAAATAAGACTACTACACAAATATTATAAACGTCTTTGAAAGAAGTAAAAAAACTAATAATTTTGTATGTGCTTACTGTATACGTTAAGTTATAATTTCGCAGGTATTTACGTTTCATAATCCAAGAAATATTAGCTGTTTTATCTTAAATATATGTGTATATATATATATATATATACATATATAGACTTTGTATAAAAAAAATACTAAATACGGTATTGAAAAATTATGAATAACTTTCTAAAAACCATTCGGTTTGAAGTTGAAAGCGCATAAATTCATCATTAATAATGTATGATTTGTGAAGACTCTATCTTAAGAATGGTATAATTAAATGGTATAGTTTAGTGGTAACTTAGAAATATATAGCTTACAAAGCTTCTGCCAACTTTTCGGCAGTACCACGATTCGGTTCTGGTTATGACAAAATATTCTTTCATATATATATATATATATATATATATATATATATATATATATAGAGAGAGAGAGAGAGAGAGATATTTAAAAAAATGTTTAATTCAAGAAAATTAATAATATGAATAATAGTAAGATGGTCAGCCAGTGACTCTGATTCCAAAGTTGGTAGACGGAAGTGCCTAATTTGCAAAGCTTCTGCCAACTTTTTGGCAGTACCCTAACTCGGTTCCGGCTATGAAAAAATATCCTTATATATGTGTGTATATATATTAAGACAAAAAATGTTTAATTCACGAAAATTAATAATGTGAATAATAGTAAGATGATCAACCAGTGACTCTGATCAGAGCCTGATTAAGGGGGAAGCACACATTATTTATACTTACACCGTTATTTTTTAACAAGTACTTTCCTCCTATAATAAACAGAAAATTCTCATTAAAAATTATTTTAAAAGAATTCTGGTGTCTAATAACGGTGAGTAAATTGGATTGTTTTACACCGTTAATTTTTTATAAAAAATATTTCCTCGTCAAAGCGTGGAATTTCTATGACATAAAATAAAAAATAATTGTAAAAATATTCCGGTGAGAACGGAGATAATGTGTGCTTCCCCCTTAATCAGGCTCTGACTCTGATTCCAAATCAAGTAGATGGAAGTGGCCTGGACGGAAGTGCCCAGTTTGCATACGTCTCTCTTGCCATTCAAAGTATTATTTGTTTTCCTTCAATAAATTCGGCCCAGGAACCCTTAAAAGACTCCGCATAAGACTCTGTTTAATCAAATGGGTTTGCCTCTAATGCGAACACCAACGTACTATGACCGAGAAAGAATGATAAAACAAAACCACTCACTTTTAATATTTCTTATTTCATTATGTATTGTCATAATTATATCCTTCATTTTTCGATAAAAAACAAGTTACACTTAATTTTTAAATGAAGGATCATTTTGTTCTTAGGTAGGGATAGAATGTGGACCCTTTTTCAAAAATCTATTTTTTTTTTTTATTACTCATTTCGGGTTTAAAATATTATTAAAATATATTTATGATGTAAAATATAGTGTAAAACATTCTAGCAAACGGCCAAAGTTTTATTTAAATAGTTATGTTATTTTAGATAAGTTTTTTTTTCCTTAAGGTAATCATTTTAGACCGCCTTCCCCTAACTTTTATTATCGCAAGTAGACATTTTTCTTAATATTTTTGCTAAATTTTCACTAGAACGAAGTCGTAATAAAAGACAGTATAAAATATAATGTATATTTATAAGTTATGTTTCCATAAACTAATAAAAATGATTAAGCTTTTAGAATTTTGAAATTTAACTATGTAACGTCTCCGTAATAAAATCATGGATCTTTTTTTTTTTTTTTTTTAAACCAAAAGGGTATTGACAGTTTCAAAAATTAGTTTTGAAGAAAACGAGTTCTTAGTTCCGAAAATATTGGATGAGAAATGATAGGGGAAGCCGGGGTAATAAGAGAACCCCTGTGGTTATAAGAGACACAGTCAAAAAACCCACCCTAAAAAATACTTAGGCAACTTTAAAAATATGTAATATTAAGTATCATGTGTATTCTTTACTACAATACACTTATTGAGAAGTTTATAACACATTTTGAATTCTTTTTATACAAGGGAAAAAAACTTCACTTTGAACTTACCCTAAAAGTTCGTGACTTTTTCTAAATATTTCTTTATTTTTCTTTCTAGGTATGATGTTTGGGATTTATTAATGTGTAACTTTTTGACCAAGACTATGACTTTTGATGTACAATTTTTTAAAACCTTGAAAGCATTCTTTATTTACATGTTCTAGACATGTTTCTTATTACCCCATTTTTATTTTTTGTGGGGGTAATAAGAGACACGAGTCTCTTATTACCCCCAGTGTTAATTCTTGTGTCTGCCCCATTGTAGTTCTTGTTAATTCTGCCTGACTAGTTTACGAAGAGTTTACCTAGTGTTAGGCCTAGTCTAAGTTTACCAAGAGAACATTTTTTTTCTTTTTTACTTTAAAACAAAAAGTAGTTAGGCTCATTAGGCTAGACCCTCTTTAGTTGTTACAATTATGTAAATTTATGTTTAGGATGTGTGTAAGCTAGTATTTAGTTATTAATACTTCATCACATAATAAATAAGTTAATTTATAATTACTAGAAAAATCTTTCATAACATTTTGTTCGCTTGTATACACTTCAAAGATACGGTTTTTTTGCCTATTGTCGACTACACTTCAGAAAATGCGTAAAATATTTTCTGCACATTTTAAAAATTATATTGATGTTTTGGGTTAATGCCTAGGTTATGTTTATTATGTAGAACTATCATTAAGTACAATATTATATTATTTAGGACCTAATAATAAAAGAAATGAATTTCACAAACACATTTATGACAGTAAATTTCCGAGAAAACATATTTTTTGAAAGGATGAAAATAATAAAAATTAAAAACTATTGGCTGATTCAGAATTGTTTCCAGATTTTTTTTATTACCCCACATGATTTTATATTGATATAGCTGGACAGTTACAAGCCTGGTCTCTTCTTACCCCGCGTGGGGTTATTAGAGACAAGGATTTAATGAAAATTTAAAAATAAAATTTAACAAAAAATTTAAGTTAAAAAATTACCTAAAAAATCAAGAGGAGTTCATTTAATGAAATTAATACGAGACATTTATTTCAAGTTATTTAGATTAATAGTATAAATTTTATTAATATTTTTTGTCTCGTATAAGCCCTTTTGTCTCTTATTACTCCGACTTCCCCTACAGTTTTAAATCCATTTTATTAATAGTTTAAATCCATTTTATTAATAGATATAAATAACTCCATCTCAAAGTTGATAATATTCTAAAACTAACACCAGAATATTGTTATTTAGAATTTCTTAAATTTGTAAATTTAGAAATTAATACTATTTCACCTCAAGACGCTATAATGCTATCCCAATGACAAAGTGTCATAATACATTTAAGGAATTTTAGTGCACTGTTAAAAATGGTTTCTTAAAAATGAGCTAAATTGTCTCAAAATAGCTCCGAAACAATATACACTTAAATTTGAAAACACGTGTACCCATTTTTGAGTATATTGACAAGTCAAACAAGGGGATATTGGGATTCTTATTGGTTAATCCCATTTTTGAGCATTTCAATATACTCAAAATGAGCACATGGGTTTTCAAATTTAAGTATATATTGTTTCGGAGCTAGTTTGAGACAATTTAGATCATTTTTAAGAAACTAATTATTACAGTGTGAGATGACACTTGGTCATCACATCATCCTTTTTTATTTATTACACTGCTGTTGTGTAAGTAGAATATAAATCTTATGGTATATAAAAAGAAGTATGTATTTATACACATTGAAATAGATACACAGATTTGGTCCAAAAATTTTTCAGCAAAGCCACTGACGCGTCTCCCGAATGACAGTTTATTTGTCACGATATGTGATCTTTTTCTGACTAATAATAATAAAGCAAACTTAAATGCATGCATCCGAATGTATTTCAAAGGAATTTTCTTTTATTACTATATTTTGTTTTTAACTTACTTCAGTATTAGAGGGTCAAATATCTATGTCTTATTGTCACAAAGCATTATTTTAAAATTCATATTCTGCATAGAAATAACTTTAATTCAGTGTATGAAAAAATGATTAACAAATTTGTAGATTTAACATCTATGTTCTATTTTACGGATAATGTCAATAAAATAGATATATACATGATTAGATTTATTCTGCATAAAAGAACGGACCGAAGACCTTTAAACAATCTTACACAAATTTATTATTTTTAATTTTTAAAGGAATATCTAAGTTTAAAATGCAAACGCAAATTCTTAGAAAATCGTTACAGAAAATTTATTTGCGTTCTTTTAGTTCTTTTTAAGCATTTGCGTGTTAATGTATTTTTTTTTTCTTTTTTGAGAAACACAGAAGAATATTTCTAAATTTATATCATGCTTATTATTTATCTTTTAAAACTGCGTAACTGTACGTGTAATTTAGTTGAAATGAATAATTGGGCAATTTGCGGTATTTATGTAGTACTATTTTAAATGCTCACTGTAACTAACAAAAACAGCTAATAAATATTACAAAGAATTATATCTTTAAAAGGTAGATACTTTGAGGAAAACAGCTTGCATTTCCTATAACATAATAATAAATAACCTTTATAAAAACCGTTTCCAATAAAACAATTGATTTGCTTTTCGAAATATTCTCTTGCTATTTTATTTATAATACATGCTATTTATTTATTTATTTTAAATTTTTAGATTCATTTTTAAAGTAACCAGCTATAGTGATATAAATGGAAAATAATTAAAATAACCATTGTTTTTAAATGTACTTTTTTTTATATATTTGTTTATCATCAGTATATAAATCTTCAATTAAAATTACATTTTGTAATTTCTTAAAAAGTAATGAATTTTATTACAATGAAAATTCTTTATTTCCAAAATGAGCTGCTGAAATTTTCCAAAATAGTTTTTTTTCCAAAATGTGTATTATATATGCATGTTTCTACTTATTTATTGTAACTACATTAAAAAAAAATAAAAAAAAAAATAAATAAAAAAAGAGGAAAACAATTACATCCTAAAAGCTTTCGTAACGTTATTCTTTTATTAGAAATATTTCTGATTTTTGAAAATGCTCCTAAGAATAACAGAATTTTGTCCGTGAAGTGAATTTAAAAGATTTTTTATGTAATTGATAATTCATGTATAATTGATAATTATTTATATATTCAAGTAACATTATCAAATATACTAATATTTTAATTTATTCTGGAGAATTGTTAATTACTGGCTTTTTTTTTTTACAAAACTTTTCTTAGAGAGCACTTTTCTCCTTATTTAGTTGTAATTAAATATAGAAAAAAATCCTTTACAAATAAAATGGAGTAAAAAAGAAAAAGGTGAAAACTATCTGTGCTTGGAAATAAATTTAAATATTGGTACGTCTTCATTACTACTAAATATTTGACAGTTATTTGTCCCAAATTTTCCAGGAATATTCCCTTTTTTTTATAGCATATGAATGATATAAATCGAATTAGTTTGTAAAGCTGTTGTGCTCATTTTTGATTGATAAACCGAAAAAAGTTTTAATGATTTTTTTATATCTCAGTGTTAATCTAACTGTTTATAGTAAAACGTTAAGATAGGCGAGTAGTGAAAATTTTTTCACCTGTTTAGATATAATAACTGCTAAAATCTATCTATTTCTGAATAGAAGATAATCATGTTCAGAGATGTTTTTGATATAAATCTGTGGTTAAAAGTACATTTAATACATTTATATGCATAAAAATAGAAAATTTGGAAAAATAAAAATAAGTCTTTATAGTTTCCAAATAAAGTAAGAGGAAATTTCTAGAAGTATGCGGAATGAAATTAGATAGAATCTTATGTTATATATTCACGAGTAACTTGGTTATTCTTTATAGCATCAAATATGGATGTTGAGTAATAAATTAGAAATCTAACATAATTTATGTAAAAATAAACAACATTCTTTACTACTTCTTATGTGCTAATAATAATTTATTCACCTTCTACGAGGAAACTGCTTTTTTATACCGCCAAATATTTTAACCATAGCTGCCAATATTTTAATTTATTCCGGAGCACTTTTAACCCCTAACTTTATTTATAGAAAAATTTTCTTCAGCACATAACTACGATAAAATATGAAGAAAAAAAATCTTAAAAAAAAAAGTGGTGTGAAATAAAGGCGGGGGCTAAAAATTGCTCGTGAATAAATTAAAATATTGGCAGCTATGTTTAAACCAATCTCTAATCAAATACCAATATCAGTCAACCAATCATATATCATAATACCATAGCCTCCTAAACTAGATGCCTGTCACGTCACTCAGAAACTTGGCAACAATTCAATCGTTAGACAGCGCCACCTGGTATAGATTGCGCGACTCTTTTATTCAACAGCCACCAAAAATTTTTTAAAATGGGATTTGATATAGTACATAAATGGCGAATAGAATCGAAGAAATGTCGATTATATATATCATATATAACTTCTTAAAATTATTGGTGACAGTTTAATAAAAATGTCATGCAATCTGTACCAGATGGCGCTGTCTACCGCTTGAACTTAGAGACCCTTTATAATAAGAGACTGGACATTGACCCGCCAGAAGATCCGCCATGTTTGTTCAACCTGTTATATATGATACCATTATACTCTGCAAAATTTCAAATCACACTCTGCAAGACTTTCTAGAGATAAACAACAAAGTTTTATCGAGATTTTAATTAAAAGGAATGCATCAAACGCTGGTAAAAAGAAATTACGTCTTACGCCGATCGAGTGGTTTTTGAACAAATGACTGCCATATTTGTTCAATGTCCAGTCTCTCTCTATCCAGGGTCCCTACTTGAACTGTTGCCAAGTTTCCGAGCCCCGCGACAGGTATTTAGTTTAGGAGGCTATGATAATACCATCTCATTTATTTTTTTAAAAGAAAAACAAAAGCCATCATTCTTATTATTTATCTCTAAATTACTCTACTTTATTTTTATTTGAATAAAAATAGCTGATTTTCAAAACATTTTTTATTTCTTATTCATCAAAAATTTCACATTCAAGATCAGTATTTTGTAAATTCTATTCTAAGTTCTGTACGGTAGAATCTATGTAAATTCGTATGTATCTAAGTTCAAGAATTGATTTTGTAAAATTGTATGAGTACCCCACTGCTCTATCTAGGATATATATACATAAGCACAAATCTAACATGTAATTGGTAAGATAGTAAATAAAGAAAGCTTTCAGGAACACTTTAAAGACTGAGGTGAAAAAGCTAAAAACTGCAGACAATTGCAGTAAAATGCATCTAGAAATAACTGTAAGAAAACACCATGTTTTTCAAAATTTCGTAACGATTTTTTCGAGTCGAAATAATAGTAACATTTACACCAAACAAGTTGTGAGCACGAATGTATCATGAAAGTGGCAACGCAGAAGCAAGCCGTTTTCGAGTTACTGTCTGATGAAACGTCATGTTATTATTTCAAATAGAAAACGTTCTTAAAAGTTTTTCAAATTTATTTTCCATAAGTATGTATTTATTAAACTATACATCTTTGTGGTTCATTTCTGGCGCATGAAGATTTTAAGGATTTAAGCTTCACAAAAATGCACATATATATTTTTTTCCTGTTAAAGAATTTTGAATAACCTTTATCTTTTGCTTCAAGAGTCAATCTTAATTATTAATGGTTTAATACTTAGTGTAGAAGTAGTAGAATGCAAAAGAGTTGTCAATACCATAATTCACTTCTGGCACAAAAAAGCATTGTCTAACATTAATTGGTATGCTATTCGTAAAATAACAGATGACATTTTTAAGCCCCCAAAACCTTAAGAACACTTTTTTCCCCCTTTTTTAAAAGAAAAAAGAAAGAGTCCATGTTAAATAAAAAAAATAAAATACAATTTATAATATCAACTGTCCCATCTTGCCTGATTCTTAAAAACACTGGCTCTTAAACATAAACGTTCCAGAATATGATATATGATATTTAATTGTTATCTATAAAAGTGATATACATTGTTTGTAATATCATCTGCAGTCAAACAGAGGCGACCAACTTGCGACGCAATTCACGAGATTTATAAAATGCTATTTCTGTTAACACTGGAAAGATTTCGTTCCGATTCTTTTGAGGGAAATTTATGACTTATAAGGAGGGATATGCTAACTTTCAAAAGAAGCATGTTAGGGCTGCACAGATTACGGCTTCTGATTGATGTAGATATATATATAATCCCGTAGTACAGTAATTTTTATTAAATATAAAACCCCAAATAAGAGACAAGAAGAAAATAAATCCATTAAAAAATGAAAGCATTGCAATATATTCTCAAGTAGAAACACAGTATTTTGTCTTCAAATCAAACTAATAGCAGAAATGAATAATAAGGAATACAAAAAGTCAAGCTAAAAGTATAGCTTTTTTACAAATGAAAGAACACATGTATCATAAAAAGTTAATGGGACTAAAGAAATTAATATGTATAAAATTTTCAATAAATGGTAGGGATTAAGCGTGATAATTTTAAATTTAAAAGAATAAATTAGTACATGAAAAATATTTGTAAACAACATTTCATGTGCAAACATTATATCTGCTTCCTCCTCAGCGAATGGGAGCAGCAGCCATTTTGTAGTAAAATTAGAAAAGCCTGACAGGTTTCGGAAAATTTTTAGTGCTGACTTTGGCGCCTATTTTACACAAATGCATTCTGATTGTCACTTAAATAAACTATATTAATGGGGGTGAGGAAGGCACAGTTCATAAAAAACACATTTTCAAAGCGGCTACTAAAATATTTTTACTTTCTTCTATCTTCAATAGAAGAAAGTATTGGATTCGTAAAAATTTTCGATTTCGGGTTTTTGATGGATTTACACGTTTTGAGAGCTGTAGAACACGATTTTACCATTTTTAGAAAATGTCTGTCTGTCTGTCTGTCTGTGTGTGTGTGTGTGTGACAAAATTTTGTGGCAACTGTATCTCTGGAACTACTGCACAGAATTTCATACAAATTGGTATGTAGTTGCACCTTGACAAAATTAGTGCCTATCAACTTTTGGTAAAAATCGTCTTACAGGTTGCGTTGCCATCCCGCTTTTTCTAAATTTTTCACAGGGTGATATAGGGCAAAAATTTTCAAGATGGGTATCTTTCGAAAGGTCTCGTCAGTACCTTTAAAACGAATGGTTGAACTATAAATCTGTGATAATTTAAAACAAAGTTATCGATTTTGTTTACTTTTTACGAAAAAAAACTTTGAAAAAAATTTTTTTTTTCTCTCCCCTTAATTTTATCAAACTCCCACGGTTTCCGTGTTCTGACAAACTTAAACTAATTTTTGCTTTTTTCCCCTAATTTTGTCAAAGTCCCACGGTTTCCGTGTTTTGACAAACTTTAACAACTTTTCACATTTTACCCAAAATTTTGTCAAACTCCCACTTTTTTTTTTTAAATCTCTCCTTTTAATTCTATCAAACTCCCGGTTTCCGTGTTCTGACAAACTTAAAAATTTTTTTGCAGTTTCCCCCCAATTTTGTCAAAGTCCCACGGTTTCCGTGTTTTGACAAACTTAGAATAATTTTCACATTTTATATAAAATTTTGTCAAAGTCCCACTTTTTTTTTTTTTTTTAAATAATTATTGTTACTGAGTGAATTTGTATAGGAAAATATAGAAGAAAGTCTCGTGGTGGCCACAACATACTAGTGGTTTGCATAGGATTGCAGTAATACATTGACAAAGCATATTGAATTCGTAAAATAAAAGTACTGCTGCGCACATAATTTTATTATTTAAAATTGTAAATACTGTTTTAAATTTTCATTAAAGATAAATAAATATGCCTATAATTATTTACTGTTAACAAATATAAAATAAAGTTATTGTGAAAAACATATAATTATACAATATGCGTTTTAATGTATTTTAGATTTACCCCCGAATACATTTTTCAATTAAAAATATAAATTACCGGATAATACTTAAAAAAAAAAAAAAAAAAAAAAACTGCAAAAACAATTTTTAATAACACTAAAATGTCTAAAATGTCAAATTTCAGCATTATTTTCTATCCGTATGTAATTTTCACTTTCTTTATCTATTAAAATTTTATTCAACTTTTGTTTTTCTTTTTACATTCAGATGCAATTCACACATTGTGCAATACACTCATTTTGAAGATAATTGAATTTTTTCCCATTTTTAGTGGTAAATTATTTTCCAATACTTCCTCGAGGTTTGTAAATGAAATTTGTAGTCTCGTTCAGATATCTGAATAAATGTATAGTTTTATTCAAAATGTAAAAATATTTTTGCTTATTAAATATATATATAACTGTGCCTATTATAACAATGTAGAAGAAGTTTCAGATAAAAATACATAACTGAAAACAATTTTCAGGAAAATGAACTTTAAAGAAAATTATATACTTACGCCTTGAAATATTTTTCGTTAAAAAAAAAAAAAAAAAAAAAAAAAAAAAAAAAAATTAAAGCAAAAAGTGGAATTCGATTAAAGAGTATAAATTTGGGGATTTTCTTTAGCTTACATTATCAATTACTATTAAAAAAAATCAGAAGTGACTCCACTCGACTTTCTGAACATTAAGTAATTAACGGTTCTATAAATAAAATAAGAGAAGTCTTTAAATAATGAAAGTCGTTAAATAAAAGAAAAAATTACAAGAGGATGTTTGAGTGTGTTTCTTTATAGAGTATGTTATTTAATTTACCACTATCGCTCTCTCTTAAAACAATTTGAGCCCGTTGATCATAATGATAAAGAATTTTTTGCTATATTCCTGCAAAATTCCATAAGTGCTAGATTCTCCAAAATTCATACAGCTCGTGTGACTGTGATCTATAACATGCATATAAATTTTCAACACAATCGAATAAGGGGTTTAGACACTATCGCTCTTTAAAGAATTTTAGTCCATAAAGTATAATAATAAAAAAATTTTTTGTTGTGTCCCTGTAAAATAACTATGAATGCTAGATTCACCAAAATCTATATAGTTTGTGCGACAGTGACTTGTAAAATGTGTATAAATTTTCAGCTCAGACGAATAAGGCGTTTAGACGCTATAGCACTTTAAAAAATTTGGACCCATTGGCCATTATGATAAAGAATTTTCCTTTGAATCTCTGTAGAAAACTATACATGCTATATTCACAATAATCTATACAGTTCGTGCAACAGTGACTTATAACATGCGTATAAATTTTCAGATCAGACGATTGAGGTGTTTAGAACCTGTCGCATTTTTAAACAGTTTTGGCCCTTAGACCATAATGATAAAGAATTTTTCTTTCTATCCCTGTAAAAAAACTATAAGGTCCAGATAAACCAAAATATATCCAGTTCGTTCAACAGAGACTTATAATATGTGTATAAATTTTCAGCTCAGACGATTAAGGACTTTAGACGCTATTGCACTTTAAAAAAATTTGACCCATAGGTCATAATGATGAATTTTTCTTTGTGTCCTCGTAAAAGAACTGTAAGTTCTAGACTCACCAAAATCAATAGGGTTTGTGCTATAGTGACATATAACATACGTGTCAACTTTCAGCTCATTCGAACAAAGCGTTTAGACGCTATCATGTTCACTCACATACATACATGCATACATCATCGTAAGTAAATATGAATTCAGGGGGCCGCAAAACTGGTAGAAACACCAAAATATCAAACTCAGATTTTTTGACATGATTACAATACTTTCCGCACTACAGTGTTCGGAAAGTAAAAGCTAATTAAATGACACAGTTTCTTTTTCTTTCTTTCTTTCTTTTTTTTTTTTTTTTTTTTTTTTTTTTTTTTTTTTGGCGCCTGTCCTTTACTAAAATTAAAAGCGTAATTTTTTTGATATATTTCATATACTCTTAGACATGACAACATTTCAGATCGATTTATATGTGGAAATACATAAGGTCAATGTGCCTGAATGCGATAACCCATAAATGCGACCAAGTTTTTTACTGACAATCTTAAAATGGGAATCGAATTCAAATGCAACATAAATAGATTTTTAAATCTTGAAAACAATACGCGAAACTTTTTACTGCATTTTAAAAGTTTTCTCTAGGAGAATTTTCTGTTCCTAAACACATCATCGTTCAAGACTATTCTCTGCCACTTCTGCCTAAATGCGACAAAAAATCCTGAAATCGTGATAATAAGTTTGTTCTTTTATGTTTTAAGGTAAAGTAACAACTTTTACGTCTTGGTCTTTAATACCTTCTTTATCTCTCGGAAGCTTAGGTTAAAAAAGGTGACATATTTTGAATTACAAGTGTAATAAGATTGTGTATCGCATTTAGGCGTTTATTTTCTTCATAGATCTAATTGCAACAAATTGTTTGCCTTAAATGCGGAGTGTCATTCAATATATGTGTATGAATAAGATTATGCAATATTTTCTTTCTTTATTTTATTTTATTTTATTTTTTTCCCTTTAAGGCAGAAAATGTTTAAGACGGGAAAAAGTTTCAAGGCAGAAATGGTGAATAACTGAATGTTATAGAACGAATAAATCAGCATGGGAAAATTAGAGATTTCTTCGTAATGACTATGAATTCGTTACAACTAGTAATTGCTTAAAATGGTGAAATTAGACAATTTCACACCATATATAATAATAATTTTGCTATCTCAGGCGCACCAGATTTGTCTTACTGTGTATGTGTGGTGGTGGGGTGTGTGTGTGTGTGGAGGGGGGGGGGGTGTTCATCGGTAATTATTCAGAAAATGTGATGATGCTTATGTACACGTATCAAAATATCAGAAATGTTAAATATGGCATTTTTATTATAGAATACGTAAACTATAAATACATTATAGTTCTATTATAATGCTTATAACTATTATTGATTATTTTTACTCACAAACTAATAAAAATTTCACAAGACATTTTTTTAAATTGAAGTAATAGATTGTAATTAAATAAATAAATTTACATTTTTAATGGTTAAAAGAAAAATAATGAGTTTTTATTTGAATTGAATTGAGGAAAAAAGGAGGATTTGAAAATATTTTTGGAATTTACTATTTAACGCACATTTTATTTATTTATTTATTTATTTTATTTTTATTTTTTACTTGGAGGTGGAGAGGGGGACGGGAATCGCTTGATTTATTTACTCCAGTCATGTGCCTGATATGATATAGAGGCATATATCTGCGAAAAAAAATGCAGAAATTAATAAATTGTTAAAATTTTTAATACTTCAAATATTAATATCTTCTGCAGGCAATGAAATAAGCAAATTGAAAATAAAATAAATTGAGAAATATTACTCTATTATTTTAAATGAATATTATATATATATATAATCTTTTATTATTAGTAGAAACATAATATATATATATATATATATATATATATATGGCACATTAAAAATTATCTGGGTACACTATAAAAATATAATGATGCAATAAAATGACATTTTGCTAATAAATATGCTGGTATCAGAGAAAAATTTCTCTTCAGCAGTATAAGAAGTTTCAAACCAAGAAAGTATGAGATCATAAAAAATGAATAAATGCTTCTAGTTTGTAGATATTTACCAATTACACCTATATAACTGCTAAATAGAATATAGATATTCTACACAGGTAAATTCCTTTATGAAAACATGTCAATGAAAAATTAAGATTTAATGAATGAAGAAAATATGTCTTCTAAATTTGTAATTAAATATTTGATAATGACTAACATGATCATACCATTGATAGAGTGATGACTATGAAGACCTACCTACCAATCCGGATAATCCGGTTAATGGTGATCCAATAACGATTAAAAAAAAAAAAAAAGACTTACGCTAAATTCTTAATGCCCTCACAGCACAAAATGTAAATGTGAGTACAATAAAGTCTTCAAATAGGCAATGTCCAGTAATATGTGATGTATTTATTCAAACAATCTAAATATTAGAGAAATACATTAGTGATGAAAATTTTAACTTTTTGTAAGCCACGAACTCATGCTTTTTAAAGCATTCTTACCAAAAATATGTAGCATTCAAGAATTATCTACATTCCAAAGAGAATCTTACCCTATTCCTATAAAAAATTCAACAGAATCGTTTGCAAACTGCTTATTAAAAGCATCTGTAATAAATCATAATGTACCTAAAATACGCAAATCTCTTGAAAAAAAAAAAAAAAAATGCTTGCTTAACAGAAGTGACTGAAGGCTTTATCACATTTAGGCACAAGAACATTTAAGCTTTTGATACTGTAAATACGATAAAAATGTCCTAAAAGCGATTTATTTTTATATATCGTATATTACAAATATTTATTGAATTTCTTGAAAAGAAATGTAATCAATACGCTCATTTAGACTTAAGAGTATAATGTTCAACCAGATTTTTCTTTCTTTTTCCTGTTGTTTATAAACTAAAATGTCAAATATTGCCTAAATGCGATAAACATACAAGAAGTTACGTCTTAATTAGGCAGATTGACTTGACTACTTGTTGATTTCTACCGAGATGGTCAAAAACTGTTTTTTCTGCAAAATTTTTCTTTGTATTTGTACGAAATATTAACTAATACTTCCGTATTGAAAAATATGAGTTAAAGCACCAAAAAAAAAAAAAAAAAAAAAAAAAATGAGAAAGTCTATTCAGGCTGCTTTGTTCAACGTTATGTTAATAATCACTAGATTTTAAAACTAAGTATGCTGGTTACTATAGTTTCATTAGATTCTATGATTTTTTTTTTTTCCAACTGAACACTAGGTTTAGCCTACATTTTTGGTTTATCCCCAAATTATTAATAGTGGGTGATCAAACTTAAATGATTCTACCTCACACTAATCAATCTGATACGGTCTAATTAATTCTTTATTAATTTATTTTCTAAATATTTCATTAATTAGAAATTCTTTAACTTGTTCTCAATTCTTAGACTTATTTCATTTCATTTTATTTTCCGATGAAACAAAACCGTTATTTATTATATTGTGCAATGCAAAGGTAAATTTAATCAAGAATCTTCTGTCTCCTCCTCCTGTGTATCGTATGACTCTCCTAAGCCAATCAGAGCGCTCGCAATCCTGTGACCCCAGCTAATTCGAAGGAAAGAAATAAGTTCAATTTGGAGAAAGGAGTTGGATTGTAACTATCAGCGGCAAGAATGACTTAACCCTTTGCGGCGCAAGACAATTCAGATCACTTAAATTATACTGCCACCGGAATTCATGAACTAAATTAAACTAAAAGAAATTTTAAATTTTAAGGTTAAAAAGGGCCTCTTCTGGTACGTTATAAACGTAAAATTTTGCTAAAAAAATTCCGGGATGAATTTTTGTAGCTGGATCTTAAATTTTGCGTCCTCGCAGCGAGGACAGCGAGCGTTAAGGGGTAAAAATAGCTATGTTTTGTTTTTCGAAGGGCTCATCTTCTGAATATGCGGTGTAAACTCCCTAAACTGGTTAAAGAACCATTTAAACTAAGCCAATTACTGCACTTATTTATTTATTTTAATGTGTGGCTGTCCGTTTTAATATGACAGTTACTATTGAATTATCTTAGAGCTTCAGAGGACATAGGACATGTTATACTACCTTCATCTCAATTAAAGTATAAAAATAAATGTAGAAAAGGAACTAGTATTAAATGAAAGAAAAGAATAATGTTATTTTCATCGTCTAAAAAAGTCCTTGAAATCCGTCGTAGCTTTTGCATGTGATTATGAGTCATCTTCTATTTGTCTGTATTTATTTGTACCTTAATACTACATAAATACATAGAAATATGAAGATTTCTTAAAAATATTCCCAAAAAGAAAAATAAATGTTCGTTTTTACTTTTTAGTACAGAGTATTTAAGGAATAATTGTGAAAACGATTTACGAAATGGATTTTATAGGTCACGTAGCTTAAAAACGATCTGTCGTACAATGTTGCAAATTTTAATTTGTAATTATACATCTTTAGTTATACACCTCAATTTTTGGTCTTCATATGAAATCCTACTTTGGAAATATATAAAATTATTCATGATGTATGTATGTGTGTGTGTACTAGCATAACTCAAAACCGTTAGATATAAAACATTGCAAATTTGTATTGAAACTTGTTATAACATCTAGAACTGGAATTCCTTATTTGGTCTTGGAGATATCTACAAAAATTGTATCCATAATGACTCATTGACTCATCATCTTTCAACAGACCCTAATGAGAGATCCAGTAATGATAGTGTTAGAAAAATTGTCAACTTCCTTTCACGTAGAAAGTAGTTCATAAAGAAATACGAATAACGAAAGAAATACGAAATACTACACTATAAAAAAATAACTATTACCAGCTGCAAGAAACTCTCTGTGATTGGAGAAATTATTTTCTCCAATCACAGAGAGATTACAGTGTAGTCATACGGAGGTCCATTGTTTAACCCTTTCAGTCGCAGTGTTCCCGCTGATGGAACACCTAATTTTAATTCTCAAGTGCAAAAACTCATCCCGGAAATTTTTTAGCAAAAAAGGCATTTTTTTTTTTAACGTGAAAATTTACAATTTCTTGTATTTTAATTATGTTCGTAAATTCCGGTGGCAGTGTAATTTAAATGTTTCGAATTACCTTGCGCCGCAAAGGGTTAAAATACTCCGGAATAAATTGAAATGTTGGTATCTATGCAACTTTTACGAGTTTTTGTTGTCGATAATGTTTACTTATAAAGTGATTTATTTGTTAAATTAAATATTATTTGTATTTAATAAGGTTTACTTACAGATGTTTCAAACCGAAAATTTCTCGAAAAGGAACAATGCTAATTTTTAATTTTTAAATATTTATGATCAGCTATGTGTCTAAAAGCCATTTTTTAAATTAGTTTAGTAATTTTTAAAATAAATTAAGTAGTGAATGTTAAAGGGTTAAGTAATATTGACGAAACCTTCCTATAAAATTGTTATTCATACGAAAATACTCATTAGTTAACGAATATCCTTGAAACAGTCCATTAAAACAGTCTTTCCAAGAGAGACAAGAACTGAAATTTATTTCATTCGGCCGTCGATAAATTTCTAAACTTCCATGATGCTTATGTTTTTTACATACGTAGTTAGCTGAAACCATTTGGGTAACGCATTATGCAGAACTAAACTAAAATAAAATTTGTTAACATTTCACAGTGCGCAGTCAAAATTTGCTAGTAAAAATGCTCATACTTCATGAGATTTTTACTATTGAATCACTTTTATCTTCTGATGACAACAACAGAAAAATATATTATTTTGCGTCTATAACAGAATTCCGAGCTTTCTTAAGACGGCATTGCATTGAGTTGAATGTCCCTAAATCTTAATAACGGAACGGCACTTTTATTAATTTTTTAAAGAAACCTTTTTAACTCCTTAAATATACGTGCTAATATACAAATTAATAGACATAATTTAAAAGAGTCATATATTCACATATTATATATACGGCGTAATTCAAACATTAATTTTTATCGGCGATTCCAAAAAACATTTTTTCCCTAATTTTTTACTTATCTCCATTTTTTATTCAGTATAAAATTTTCATTGGAATATGTGGTAAATGTGGTATGTGATTAATTACGCATCTGAAATTGTTAGAGAATCCATCATGAACTTCTTTAAATGCTTGACAAAATATCAAAATTTGAAAATGTCTAATAGAATATTAAGTCTATTTTTTTTTCTATACAGTGTATATATTATAAATAGATTTTATATACATTGTAGTCATATAAATGAGAAAACGTTTAACTTTTCTTAGTAATTGGGGGTGGGGGTGGGTGAGGGGATTAGAATTTTAATCATAATGAAGGCTATAGCAAGATATTTGGAAGAGAGGATTTAATACATTTTAGGAAATGGCAGATAGAAATAATTTTAATTAACAGAAACTTAGCGAAATTATACTGCAAAATTTATAATAATCAAGATAACATGCTAAATTTTTAAAGTTTCGTATATAGATATATTTATGTTAAATTTCTCTGAAAAATATATAACTGCTTTCTAATTTAAAAAAAAAAAAAGTTATTAAATGTAAGGTTCAATATTTTTTATAGATAATTTTTGTTTGTTACTCTAATGATGAATAACGCTTGAATGCAAAGATCACATATCGTAGAAAAATGTAAGCCTTTTTATTCATTCATGATACAAAATTTATTAAATGTATCTTTTTTTTTTTTTTTTTTTTTTAAATGAATGATGCAAAAAAATAAATAAATAAACAAATAAATAAAGGAAAAAAAAATAAATAATAATGTGAAAACTGTCAAAAAGTTATTTGCTTAGTTCTTAAAAAATAGCAATTTACAGAAACATCCTTAGGGTGAAAAGATATCCGCTTATACTAATTTTCTCTTTTCTTTGTAAACGAAATATTTACTATGACTTTCATTCATGTATAATAGCTGCATTGACATCACTAGTCCAATATTAAATAAAATGTTTTGTTGTCCTTTCAGAAATTATCTTTACAGGCAATATATTCTTCTGCCGTTATGATAACATTCATTAATATTTCCCCAAAACTTCTGCTTTAGGAATTTCGTTGAGATAAGAATATGCATATGCAATACAGATTTCTAAGTATATTATTTTTCTAGGAGAAAGATTCCAGCGATTTAGATTCTTAACATTCAGACATTGCATTTAAAAGAGTATTGGTATGATTTGCTTTTAAAAAAAAAAAAAAAAAAAAAAAAACCTGATATTATATATACAATTACTTATATACTTGGTTTCATCTTGTGCAACATTTGAAAAGGTTTTCGTAATATATATATACAAATACACACACACACGCATATATATACATATATATATATGTATATATATAAAAGAAATGCTTATAAGGAACATCAGAAAACTGAAATAAGGTATTTCAATTTTAACTTATATATATAATTTTTAATTAAATCTTTCTTTTAAAGAAATTTTCCATGTTAAGAGAGAACAATACCTAATCCTACAGACAGACAAGGTCCCTGTTATTCTGTGAAAAAATTTGTTTCCCCAATTAGTCTTTAAATCTATTTTTTTAAATTCTGCTTTCGCATTCAGAAAATTCAAAATCGTTTTCGAAAAACTGATTTTTTGAAATTTTCATACTTTAATTTTGAGTTTTAAAATGCGAATTTTCACTAAGTGCATTTTCTCATTTCTTTTAGTCGCAAAATAGAGCGCTAAAAAAAAAAAAAAAAAAAAAAAAAATCCATTTTCGGAAAATAAGTACTAATTTAACGATTATGAATTTTTTGATTTTGAAAACGGTGTTTAAAAAAATACATTAGCTAATGTGTAATGATGGAAACAAATTTTTCCATAGAATAACATGGGCCACCGCTGTCACAGAAATTAGGTATTGTCCGCTCTTAAGTACACGGATAACGTGTAACAATTACATACTAAATTTACATTTCATGGAAAATGATAAATATTTTCACTTACCAAATTTTGCAGCTTTTGGTCAGATTCATCTCTGAGATTGACTTCTTATTTTGTTTTAATGCACAAAAATGAAACTTAGTTTATTTCCGAAATGATTTTTGGGAGGGGGGGGGGGTCTTGAACCACCACAGAGTCCTTGTGCCTTTGTTCATATACAGTGTAGCTGTGTAAATTTATACATTTTCATACCGATGGAGAGAAAGAAAGGCCTCCTTGTATAGAATGCATTATCCAGATCTCTTATTTAGAGAAAGGAATTTAACGACATTTCATAAAAATGGTATACAGAACTTATTATAATTGAGAAAAAAGTTCACCAAAAATATTCTGCAGAATTTATTTTAATCAAGATAACATATCAGTTACGAATCAATAAAGTTTCATATATAGGCATACTTTTACGAAAAATCCTTGAAAAAAAAAAAAAAAAAAAAATATATATATATATATATATATAAATAATTTGAAAATTATCTTAAAATTTTTAAGTTGAATAAACATTTTTCTTCTATACTAAATACAAAAAAAAAAAAAAAAAAAAAAATGTTAGATTCGTAAAAAATTTTGGCTTCCACATTTTCTGGTGTCATGAACACGATTTGACTAATTTTTGAAAACTTTCAGCCTGTGTATTTGTCTAGATATGTGTGACAAAATTTTTATGATAGCTTTATATAATTAATTAACTAACTGAATTTTATGAAAAGGTATATTTAATTGAGTTTGAACATATTTGGTTCATCTCATTTAGTGGGTGACGCTGATTTTTAATAACTTTATCATGACCTTTAATAAAGCAGTAAAGGACAAAATATGGTATAAATGTGCACAGTGAGAAATATTTCAAACTTATCAGTGTGGAATATTGATAAGAGTAATAATTAACTAGATAAATTTTATGTATATATAGGAATATCGCTTAACCTGCGGAGAGAACTATCCTCTCGAAGGTGTAAACTTTCAATTCCAGTATTTTTGAAAGAACTTGCCAGTATCTTTTAAATGAATGTTTGAGCTATAGATCTGTGGTAATTTCAAACAATGTTTTTATTTTTATTTTTTAACGACAATAAATTAAAAAAAAAAAAAAAAAAAAAAAAAAAAGGCATTTATCAAATGATTGTCTGAATGGCACAACACGGACTTTCTTTGGACATTCAGTGTTCAGTACTTCTCTGAGGTGAAAACCATCTGCATTCATCATAGGAATAAACTGAATTAAAGATAATTTTAAAATCTAATTTGTATTGCATTAAGTTTTATAAGAAAATATATTAAGAAAAAAATTTTGTGATCGTCACAACATACTAATTTATTAAACCTTTCTATTTTTATAGATTTATTTATTAACTACATGGAACGATTTCCAAAGCTTGCATGTAAAAATGACATTTCTTGGAAAATTTTAAACATTATTTTCATTTGTTCCTCATAGTTAATTGATAAAATACTCCATTTTTCTAATGAATGACGTTAAAAAAAATAATAATAATAAATAAATAAATAAATAAATAATAATAATAAAATAAATTAAAACTACGAAAAGATATTTATCTAGTCCTCAAAAATAGCAGTTTACAATAAACGTCCTTCGGATAAAAATATATCTCTTCTTATTAATTTTCGCTTTTCTTTGTAAAAGATATATTTAGAAGATTTCTATTATTATGCAATAGCTGTATTGACATCAGTAGTCATATTTTAGGATCTTTTTATTTGTCGTCGTTTTAGAAACTGTCTTTAGAGGCAATATATTCTGTCGTTAAGATATCATTCATTATTTTTTCTCCTCCAAAATAACTATTTTATCAGTTTTATTTGGATAGGAAAATGTATATGCAATACAATGTAGATTTCTAATTACAGCATTTTCGAAGACAAAGAGTGCAATTTAAAATCCCGATATTTAGGCATTGCATTGAAAACTTCATTGCTATGATTTCCTTTAGTTTCAAAGCAAACAAGAACGAAAAATAATGCAGTTCGTACAGATTATAAACACTTTCCAATTGAATGAACCCGTGGCAACGTTTGACATTCAGCGTATTATGCCTGTGTGGTAACACCTTGAAACCATTTTATTTTGAATTAAGAAGGTAAAAAGAATAAATTATTTTTTTTTTCTTCCCTTTGTTTTTTTAGGGTTAGAGTTTTTATGCAGCTGTCAGGTAGAGATTGCTTTTGTAGCACATTGTTATAAATTAAATATATTTTAACACTACTTCCGTTGACTTACTTTTCTCTGTTAATGATATGTAATCTGTCTAAATGCATTAATTATTATTTTTATTTATTTTAATTTTTTTTCCTTTTATATTAAATTTTATTTTTTTTCCTTTTAAGCTTTCCTCAAAACAGTCTTAAGTACAACTTTCGATGTATCTCTTATTAATAAATTAAACTACGGTCTTCTGCTTTAGCAGGACCGTAAACAAATTTTTTATCCTGTGGGAACCAAAATCCCTGTAACCATGCAGTTTGGGACCCACAGTGAGAAACCAATGTAACCAATGTAGCACATTGTAAAAAAACAATTAATCTACGAAAGCATATTTGGTTTAAGCTAAGCAGTAAAATATCTAAAAACATCTTTATAGTTTTATTGTTTAGGAGAAAGCATTAAAAATATTGTTTTTATGCTACATTGTGTATTGTTTAAAAGTTTCATACGCACCATATGATCTATTGCATACGTCCAACACACTAATGACTACCTACATTTAACCCATTTTTAGCCACAGTCCTGTGCACAGAACACAATGCGCGCTGTTATTTTGAATTACAATCAAGCTGGAAGCCAGCCAAGATCTATCTGGATGTATCATAAAAAAAAAAAAAAAAAAACTTTGCTACATGATTTACTAGAACCTTATAAAGAACATATTACCTTAAAGAGTTGTTTGGAAAAATACATAAAATTTCGTCCAAAAATGGGTTAATGTTTTCCCATGTATTAACAAAAGGAATGAGAACGACTTTAAAAATCCCTATAATCCAATTATTTAAGCTAACCCAACTTTATTTTACAGAATAAATGGTTTTGAGTATCTTAAATTTGCATATTAAGTAATTACTTCTTTTTGTTGAATATAGTATGATTAATGAAATATGCTTTAAAAATATACCTGTAACAGGTTGTAAAGTATGGAAATTTTTTTTCGAGTCCCCATACTTAAATTAGATGCGCTATTTGTACTATTTTTAGTTAAGAATATGCCATATTAAGCTCGAATAACGTAAACTAATTTCAAGACATTCCATAAATATTACAAGAAGTCAGACCATGAACAAATGTACTTACATAAAGATAGACAAATAAACGAATTAAAGACATATTCACTTCTAAACGCTATTGAAAAGTGCTATAAACATCTAACACAAAAGACTGTAATTTGAGCACATAAATTATCCAAATATATTAATGCTAATTATACAATTTTTTAGAAAATATTTTTGGGGAATGTGAAAAAACATATAGGAATTTCATTAGGATTTGTGCCTCTAATAGAACACAAAGCATTGATAAAATTGTAAATTACGAATAATTTACGAAATTTTCCTCTTAGAATATTTGTATTCAATCATGTTCAAACAAATATCATAAATGTAATTTTGAAGTTGTCTAATGTACTTATAATCCTCCAAATGGAAGTTTATGCTCAATTTTGCCTTATTCTGCCATTTTAAGTAAATCGTAAATTCCAAATAACTTACGAATTTTTTAAATTGGAAAATTCAAAGTCATTAATATTCATGCCAGTGTTCTAAATAATATTTCAAAAGTAGTCTGACATCTTTACGATGAAAATATCTCTCAAAATTGACGGTTATGTGAAATTTTGCCCTATACTGCCATGTTAAGAAATTCGTAAATTTCCAATAACTTGCGAAATTTTCAAAGTAGCATATTTATAGTTACTGATGTTCATTCCGGCATCAAAACTGATATTTTAAAACTGGTCCGACATTTTTACAGTAAAAACTTTCCATTTAATGCACGTTTAAGTGAAATTTTGTCCTATTATCCCATGTTAAGAAAATCGTAAATTTCTCATAACTTACGAAGTTTTTTAATTCGAAAGTTGCAAATGAATAGGGTTTTGCCAGTATCGAAAGTAATATTTTAAAACTGATCTGACCTCTCTGCGATCATTTGTTAGTGAGATATCGTGTTAACATACTAACAAACTAACGGACTAACGGACTGACACACTAACAGACACCCTACAGACAGAAACCATAAAAATTTTGTCATTTTCGGATTCCTCGCACCAGAAAACGTATAAAAAAGTAAAAAAAAAAAAAAACAAGGTCGAACATTTTCACGATTACCTAAGTTCCCCATACCTATAGTATGATGGGGAACTAATAATCATAATACAACTAAAAATTACCTTTGAACCAGTTCGATATTTATTTGATAGTATATCTAAATATTATTTGTTGTTCTGTAAAATAATCATCAATGCTAATCATACCTAATTCTAAAGGAAACATGATTATGCACATATGTATAAAGTACAGGGTGATTATAGTTAAAGTTACGATTTAAAAACGCTATAATTTTAAAACTACCAATTAGAGTGATTTGACATTTTACCAGAGCAATCGTGAGGCAATGAAATTTTATTTAGCAAAAGAAAAAAAAAAGTTCCAAAATGTTCTGTTGATTATCCGTAAAGTATTTGTTTCATGAAGCTCCTTTTTTCCTCTTTTCACTATGACTGTTTCCGCTGTAAACACGTATTCTTGTCTCTTTTGCTAAAAAAATTGTAGTAAACGCTTGAAGTTTATTGTTTCCTGCTATTCCATTGGGTTGCTAACAACATTCCTGTGCTTAATGAGTCCATTTAGCCGTTTCCCTTGATATTACCCTGACAGCGCCATCTATAGGAACATGTTGGAACTACTTTTTCCTCCCCCAAACAAAATTTCGGTGCCGCACGATTGCTCTAGTAAAATATGAAATCGCTCTTATGGGTGGTTTTAAAATTATAGTGTTTTCAAATCGTAACTTTAATTACAATCACCCTGTATGTTATTTTCATGAGTTTTCTGATGTACAAAAGTATTAAAACAGTCTTTAAAGAAAGAAAAAAAAACTTTTATAGAAACCAATGCTTTGAAATAATTTTGGGAGCACCTGTACGCAAACAAATAGTTCTATTTTTACCATTTTCAAAAGGGAACACGCTACTGTGGACTGAGATGACATATATTCGTTTTTAAACATTCCACAAATATGAACAGTAGTTAATGTGTATATACAGAGAGACTGAAGACAAATCAAATTCATAAATGCTTTTTCACTTTCTTGAAAAGTATTAAAAATGACATCACTATTTTATTTATAAAAGACCTGCTTTTAAATTATATCAGAAAACTAACAAAAAACACTTTATATTAAACTTAAATATAACATTGCCTTTTACTAAAGCGTTCTCTTACAGATTATTTTTCATGTTAATTATACAATTCATGCATCTTTCATTCAAAGATCACATTTCTTAGAAAATGTTAAGCATTTTCATTTATCAAAACTTTACATTCTTGCAGCACATTTATCATCTATCATTTATCATTTATCATACACTCCACTTATCTAATGAATGACGTCAAAAAATAACGTAAATATCTGCTAAAAACTATCAAAGCGATATCTGTCTAGTTCTTGAAAAGAAATAGCAATTTATAGAAAAGTTTTGTAGTAAAAGGATATCGTTTATATTACTTTTCTTTTTTGGTTGTTAACGAAACATTTGCGAGACTTTTTATTCATGTACAATAGCTGTATTGTCATCACTTTTCTAATAAATGGATCAATTTTTTGTCTTCTTTTCAGAAAGCAAATTTAGAGCCAATATATTCTTCCGTTATGATATTATTAATTAACATTTCTTCAAAACTTCTGTTGTAAGAATTTCATTAAGATAAGATATATTCACTGCAGTTTTCTAAATATATCCTTCTAAAGGAAAATAATACAATTCAGTATCTGAATATTCAGGTCTTGGATTCGAAATATCTAGTGATATAATTTCCTTCAGCCCAGGAAAAATAATTTTTTGTTTTGTCAAAAACAAAACTATTCGTTGCTAAAAGAGAGTTGTTATTGTGAAATTTCTTAAGCATTTTATTCGAAGATGAGTGATATACTTTGAGCGATGAATTTATTAGTAGTAATTATTTTCCAAAATTGTATAGTAATCCTACATTTTTTTTTTCTAAGTAAATGTAGATTCTAAAAATAATATAAGAGTAATATTTGTAGAATTTGTGTTTATAAAAATTTGAAGGGGGATACTTTTAGAAATGAGTAAAACATATTAAAATACATCGTATGTATAGAATATTATTAAAATGTATTTTCTGAATATTATGTACAAAGTGACATCACAAAAACATTAATTTAAAAAAAGAAAATGTAGTGTCATTTTTTACAAATATCGCTTATTAATATGCACATACCATTTTATGGGGCATTTGCATATAGGCATATAAGTAAGATACAAATTTATAAACAAATTTAAAATTAGAGAAAATGAGAAAAAATACTTTTATATTACTACAATCTCCAAAATTTAAAATATTTTTTAAAAGACTATGTGATTCTAATGCATTACAATAATTGTTACCATAATTGTTAACCCTCTGGAGATTTTGATTTTAAGTTGGCATTTTCCCAACCTGGCAATGATGATAATTTTTGGTACCGAAGTGCAGTTTTCTTTTTAACACATTCCTTTTCTACAAATGTAAAATTTCTGAAGCATATACAGCCGAAGACATGATCTTCTGGTCTTTCTTGGGGCTAAAATACGAAGTTTTTTAACATTAAAAAAAAAAAGAAATTTTTATATTTTATTTAACAAAAATAGAGAAATATTTGTATTGGCGATTGTGTAAGTGATTCATTTGTTGCAAGAATGTTCTAGTCTGAATTACTAATAATCAAAGCTCATTTAACTCGAGAGTAGTCGCGTCATTTTTTATAACGCTAGTGGTCGCGTGTCGGTCTTTTGCCGCCGCTGTTTAGTGTTGGGGGAAAGCCGAAAGAAAGCCAATAGATAAAGATGAAGTGCCTTTAACTCACGTGAAGTTTTTCCCCCAAAACTCTAACCTGTCTGAAAAACCGGAAATGGGGAAAGAAATGAATCAACGTTAGTGGTCGCGTCGCGGTCAAATAGACCGATTGGAGAAGTAAAATGTTTTTAACCGCACAAAAAATAGCAGGAATGACTTGAAAACATACTATGTTAGAGGACATCCACACAAGGTCAGGTACACAGAGTTTCCCCACTTTATTTTTAAGGGTGATCTGCAGGAGGAATTTATAAGCGATGGGCGGCAAAAAGACCGATATGCGACTACTAACGCTAACGGGTTAACTAAAATTTCTATAGATGAATTTAAAAATAAAAAATAAAAACTTTTCTAAAATTTTAGAAAATAATAATTCCGTTTTGGCCAATTTTTAAAAATCTCCCCCCCCCCTACCCTCCAAAAAAACATAAAAATAATAATAGAATATATCTATTGGTTCCATATTCATTTACTCTTATCAAAGATGATACTACAAAGAATATTGGAATACTAATTGTTTTTTTTTCTCATTAAAAGCTTTCTATAACTATCATTTGATTGAAGCAGATTTGTTTCCGATTTGATCAAAAATCTGGTAAAAAATATAATAAAAAATATCATCATTTGAAATGAGCTATGTTTCCAAAGAAAAATAAACACATTTTAAGAACTATTGACAAAAAAAAAAAAAAAAAAAAAAAAAAAAAAAGACTTCAAAGCTTTTAGAAATAGAAAGTAAATATGTATACTTAAAAGCACTTTATAAAATTCGTGGAAACCATGTATGTACAAATTATAAATTCTGAAACGGTTTGTTACCAATTCCATTAATACATATTAGAACACAGAAATATTTTGTTAGTATATAATTTTGCCATATTACGTTGGTGAAATTTAAAATATAACAAGCAAAAGTAATTCAACAGTTCATTTATAATTTAGGTAAAAACAACTTAAAAGGACAAAATATATTACACAAGTCTAGTTTTAAGTATTTTATAAGATTTTTAATTCAATTTACTTAGAAAACCTCTTATAGGTTCTAACGTAAAGTGTTTAACATCAAAATATTCTGTGATACAATTATTACAAGTAACTAATATTTAATTTTCTATTTCAGTATTTCACTACAGGATTTTAAAAACTTTATATATTTAACTTGGAAAAGGAAAAAAAAAATCCTGTCTAGGCGAAAGAAAAACAGGAAAAAAAACTTTAATTTCTAAAAGTGGATAATACTAGCAAAATGTATTTCTTTATAAAACACATTACAAAATCTAGAAGAAAAGGATTTAACTTGTTTATGTTTGCGAAAATGTTTAAATATAATAACTACTGAAAAATACTGATACGGAAAAAAGAATGTTATATTAAATGTGCAACTTTGTTTGCATGGGGAACTTCATAAGTTCTTTTTGCAGATTTGTGTGTTATTTTATGATTCTAACACATAAATATGCATTGGACATAAATATGCATTGGAATTTAACATTCTAAAGTGTACAAAATTTTCTCGAAATCTATTTAAATTTAATAAAATAAAATTTTAATTTTTAAATTTTTTTGAAATTTTGAAATTTTCTGTAAATTATTTTTAATCCCTATCTTTTTAATTTTAAATTGTTACTACGGCAGTTCTATCCGTTCTTCAAATGGGAAAAATAAATAATTTTGCTTTAAGGAATTTTAAATACTGTATTTCCATAAAACAAACTATATTTTAATCATTCTCATGTTTATAGTAAGGAAAATGATGTAATTTAACAAAATTGAAGCATCTCAAGTATTTCTTCAGGCTATCTGATGCGGATCAGAAAAATAACAATCTGCATGCTTGCTGAATTATTACTTCCTGCATGTATTTTTAGTTTCTTTCAGTTCTTGATGATTCTTCATGAAATTTTTTTAAGAAAAAAAAAAAAAAAAAAAAAAAAAAGAAAACCTTCCCTAGCAGTTTATTTTTTATTTATTTATTTATTTATTTATTTATTTATTTTACATTTTTACATTTTTAGTAATGATATTTTAATTTTTAAAAATATCACTATTATTTTTAATTTTATTTATTTATTATTATTATTATTATTGTTTAAATAATAATTCGATAAATGTTTTTGAAAAGTGATTTCATAATATCAGTGATATAATAATTTGACATCATTAAACATTAAATATTAACCGTTCTGTTTTTTTATTTATTTTTTTTTTTTATTTATTTATTTTTTTTTTATTATCTTTAACTTTTTTTTTTTTTTTACATACGTATATAAATATTTCTAATTTACTTTTAATCCAGACTGTTATTTGTATATTTGTTTATTTTGAATCTAATTTTAGTGAATTTCTAAAAATCTATTCTGGCAAAAAACGAAGTAGAAATGACTGTAGAAATCAGAAAGGTTTTAAAATAAAATAACGTTTATCTTTGAAACTTCCAAGACTAAACTTCCAAGAAAAAAAAAAACTGTGCAACTTATAATGTTTTTCTTTCTTTAAATGAAACTTCTTTTTTTTTTTCTTTACATAACATAGTTTTATAATTTAGTAATAAATGCCCACTTAATCCATCGTCTTTAAATCCGATAACTATTTATGATATATTTAAATCTGTATGTTGTTACTTAAAAAAGAAAAAAAAATTCTAGCATTATAAAATATAAACCCATCGTGAAGAAACACAAGTTTGTTCGTGTACTTAAAAAAATATTTAAAAAAAATATTTAAAAAAAAAAAAAAAAAAAAAAAAAAAAAAAAAAAAACTTTTTCGATATCGCTTGTAACGATACTGATTATTATTAATTTTCTTTTCTTTTTCTTTCAATAATAATAATAATAATAATAATAATAAAGATTTTGATGAAATTCTGGCAAGAGCAGAACTTAGTTTAGGACAGAGGACTATTAGTTTTTTTTTTTTTTTTTTTTCTTTTTTCAAATTATAACATCGCTTTCAAACTATTCAATTATATTTTCGATAAACTTTAGATTTCGACAAATGTCCAACTATCGAAAACGACAACGCAAAAATCCCAGATTGAGACTAATAGGCCCTCAGTCCTAAAATTTTCATTTTGATAGTTAATACTACCAAACATTACAATAATCTGCTACTTTATTCTGGAAAAATAACGGTAATTATTGCTTTATTAGATTTTACTTCTTGAATTCAGAGAATATTGTTGAGTTACCGGTGAGATTAATCACATTTTAAACAAAATGTGGTTAAAGATTTATCCACAATTTTAAATGTGATTAAAAAATTGATCTTATAAATCTACGATCATAAGGTCAATGTAGATTTAAATTTTCAGAATTTTGCACGGAATTAAGCAGCGGAAATCGATTGAATAACTCTGGCCAGTAAAAATCACAGCATAATATATAAAAGACTCACACTTTTATTATTAAATTTAAAATAAATTATTATAATAGCATAAATGAAGTAAATGATTTAATTTTTCAAATATCTTTGACTCTGTTTAAAGATTATAATTTTATATTTCGAGTACAATCATTTTTATACACCAAGAAATAAAAATTTTGAAGTTAATTCAAGTTAAAGTTACTAAAAGTTAAAGCTGTAACAAAGTTAAAACTTTGTTTTTATGATTTTACCTTTAATACTTCTGTACTGATAAGTATAAAAGATTTAAGTCCAAAAATGTCGATTGTAAGTTAAGTGCATAGTCAGACTTAGAAAAAAATACTCAATCGATTGGTATAAAGGATTTAAGTCTATGTCATTTAGTCTTTGAGAAAATCCATTGGTAAAAAAAGGTTCAAGTCAGAAATTTACCATTCATATATGGTATAAAATATTAATTCAATTTTTTCCCGTTATTAAATGAAGGTTGACAATCACTGAATGGTATAAAGGGTATACGTCAACGGAATCCCTTTTTCCTAATCGATTCTTTTGATTTGTTCTTAGTTAGTTTAACTTTATTTTTCGTCTCCTGAAAAATCAAGAATCTGGACTTAAATCCTTTATACTTATCAGTACAGATTTATGATAAGGATTATCGGAATAATATCCATTTAAAAAAAAAAAAATTTTTTTTTCCCTCTCTCTCTGTTAAATCTGTTTTATACTTTAATAAAACTATGGTTTCCCGAGATGTTTTCACGGTAAAATTTCATGTCAACATTTGGAGCCCTACATCTAGTTCAGTTTATTTATTTATTTATTTATTTATTTTTTCCGAGAAAGGAATGTGTTAGTTTCCGAAACAAATTAAAAATACATTGATAATGAAATCAACAACAAGAGTTTACTCAAACAGTTAGTTTCGAATAGTCTTTTTCTAAAACAAGAAATACTTTTTATAGATATAAATTAGTTTGTTACCAGTTTTATAGTTTGAATACTCTTTATATATTACAGATATGTGTATGCGTGCGTGAGTGTGCCTATACATATGTTTGTGTGAATTACTTAAAACTCAAATTATTTCAAGTTTGTCCAGTTTAAAAAGCTGTTACCTTTCCTTAATTGTAAATCGAAATATGATACTATTAACAAGGAAAATTAGATTAAACTTGTAACAAAATAAGGTTCTTTATGAAATAAATTATATTTTCGTAGGAAGTTGGTTAAATGATTTTTTTAATAATATATCCTTTATTTTTAGCTAATCTTTTTACTTAAAAAAACTAGTATGTTGTGGCCACTACCTGACCATTTATGTTTTCCTAGACAAATTCACTCAGTAAAAATAATTTATTAAAATTATTATTTTAAAAAATTATTTTCCATGGTAATGCAGACGATTTCCATATTAGAGAAGTAGTATAACACTATATATATATATATATATATATATATATATATATATATCTTTTTTGTTAAAAATGAAAAAAATCGATAACTTTATTTTAAATTATCGCAGATCGCTGGTTTAACCATTCGTTTTAAAGGTATTTACGAGCTCTTTTGAAAGATACCCATAATGAAAATTTACTCCCCTCGAGGAGACTTTCCCCCAGGAGGGCGACGAGGCTCCTACATACACATCCCCCCCCCAGTCCATTACAAATAATTCTTTTAAATTTCATAATGAGTATTAAAAAATAATTCTCTTTATGCACATTTATACAAAATTTTGTCCTATACCAGCAGACTAAAAACCTTTTGGACAATTTTTACCAAAAGTTAATAGGCACTAATTTATGTCAATGTGTAACTACATACCAATTTATATGAAATTCTGTGCAGTAGTACCTGAGATACAGTTGCCACAAAATTTTTTCACACGCACACACACAGACAGACAGACAGACATTTTCTAAAAATGGTCAAATCGTATTCTGCAGCTCTTAAAACGTGTAAATCCACCAAAAACCCAAGGCTGAAAATTTTTATGAATCCAATATTTTCTTCTGTTGAATGTAGAAGAAAGTAAGAATATATATTGCACATTGTTTGCTGAATTTTTCTCACCATCTGTTACAGTTTTATATTTATAGCCAAATATTTTATTTAAAATTTTAATAAAAATATCAAAATTTACCATAATTTCATTTTTACGACACATAATAACTTTGCAGTTTATTTTTTTATCCAGAAATGAAGAATTATAGCACCATTTTATTATCATAAAACTTGCGTGCTCTAAATATGGCATGGTGAAAGTAATGTTTAATTGTTGCCCGTTTCACAATATTCAACATTATGTACAGAAAATTATTAGCTACAGATAGAAAAATATTTTAATGTGCTTCGCAATTCGGGTAAAAAGTGTCCTCTGACACAATTTTTCTTGCATGCACTTTTAAGATTATGTAAGTTATGATTATGCATTGACCTATTGAACATAGTTTCATAGGAGTATTAGAAAAATTTATCTTTTACAAACAGAAATAAATTTATAAATATTGGAATCGAAATTATCCAGAATATACGAAATGTATTTATTTATTTATTTTATTTATTATTATTATTTTTTGAATAGTCTATACCTCTATGGTCAAAAGAACTCACTGATATACACTCAATTTTTTGCTTTGGTTTTCAGATTGTTAGACAATTGAAAGTTAAATTGCTTTTATTTGATTTATTCGCTGCTAAAGAATTTGTTCTTTTTTTTTTATAAAGAAAGAAAACAGAATGTTGAAAAGTACACAGAAAATATTCTTTCACTTTTAATTGAAAATAATTGAAAATATTATTACTCTAGATCGAATTAACAAATAGTTAAAATAAAAGAAAATGTTCCAAACCATGAAATAGTTTAGTACCATATGTAAAACACCGATTTTGGAGCTTTATGATTAGCTCGAATCTATCGAAAACTTAAATTAATTATATCCCAATTACCTCGAATGCACAATATCATAGACTCTCAAATAAAATGATAAAAACCTCCCATTTCATGATGCAAACTTAATAATGGATTATGAGTAAAAATTAAAACTGTTTGTTTATTACTAGCGACGAAAGTAGACTCTGAGGTTATTCGCTCAAACGCTGTTAAATTTAATTTTATCTGTTAGAATATTTAACAATGCAATATATATATAAAAGTACAGAGTTATTATAATTAAAGTTACGATTTCAAAACACTATAATTTTAAAACTACCCATCAGAGCGATTTGATATTTTATTAGAGCGATCGTGAGGCAATGAAATTTTATTTGGAGCAGGAAAAAATAGTTTCAACATGCTTCTATAGATGGCGCTTATAGGGTAATATCAGGGGAAATACTTATATGGACTCATTAAACACAGGAATGTTGTTAGCAAAACAATGGAATAGCAGGAAACAATAGAATTCAAGGGTTTACTAACATTTTTTTAGCGAAAAGACAAGAATATGCGTTTGCAGAAGAAACAGTCATAGGGAAAAGAGAAAAAGTGGAGCTTCATGAAACAAATACTTTACGGATAATTAACGGCACATTTTGGAACTTTTTTTTTTTTTTTTTTTTTTTTTTTTTTTCAATTAAAATTTCATTGCCTCACGATTGCTCTGGTAAAATATCAAATCGCTCTGATGGGTAGTTTAAAAATTATAGCGTTTTGAAATCGTAACTTTAACTACAATCACCCTGTATACGACATTGTGCTTGTTTCTCACTTTTAATTCTTTATTATTTTAGTATATGATAATTAATATATATAATGATCCTCATCTGTCATGAACGAATCCGGTTAGTACCGCTTCAAAACAGAAACTTTTGGCAGCCATTTTTTTTTCCGTTTGTTTAATTCAACTTAGGAAACATACATATCATTTTCATACATGTTTTGTATCGCACATATTCTTATTTATTTGCTATAAAACCTTGAAAAACTATTCAGTTGTAATGTTTAAATGTCTAAATAAAATATAACGAATCACTGGCTATTATAAACATGAACCTATAAATATAATTATGTAACTCCATGATTATAAACAATGCAATACCAAATAAAAACAAACCAAAACTGTTGCCATTCAGAAAATACGAATTCCAAATGGACAACTTTTTAATTCCGAATGAACGACTCTTCGACTGTTTCATTAAAAAAAACGTTTAAAATATTTCTAAAACATATTAAAGCCTTAAAAATCTTAAAATATTTGTAAAAACGCATTAAAGCTTTTAAATATTTTTATCAAACTTCATTGTTTGTTTACATTGTAAGGTATGATTGGCGTCGAGTTTAGTACGTAAATGCCGCCAGTTGATTTTAGTTTTGAAATTAGTGTAAAATGATAGTTGGGATAGAATGTTTGGTTGGGCAAGTAAAAGTCACCAGTTGAAATGAGTATTGAAAGTAGAGTAGTCTAAGGTGATAATGTCGAGTCAAGGTAAAATGTTCGGTTGAGAATGAGAAAGTCCCTAGCTGGATCCAGGATATTTTGGCGATGTTAAGGGTGAGATAGCTGGTTGGAGGTATCGAGTAGAGGTGAATTTGGGTTAGCATGGAGTGTCTGTAGTTATTGGATAGTTAGTTAGAAAATTTGAAAACAGGATCTACGATAGTCTTAAAAAAGAGTATTTTTGTAAAATGAAGTGAATCGTTTTTTCTTATTATGAGGACTTTAAATACGCAAGCGAAGTGATGACGTCACTTTCCGTTCGTGGATACAAGAAAGATATTTCCTATGTTAAACGCCCAATGGATTTTTCGTAAAAAATAATTAAAAATCGAGGGAAATTATTTCCCGATTTTAATCCCCATATTTAGGTTTAGATATGTATTAGTTATCATGTGCATGCGTTAGATTAAGTTCTTTTTGTTCTAAAATTGACAAATTTGAATTTTAAATTTCAAAACTCTAGATAAAAAAAGAACTTCCATATTCCATTGAAAACATAAACATTTCATTTCAAAGGATGATATTTACACAATAAATATCCAACTAATATACTAATTAAAAGGGAAATGATAAATATTCTATCATAATTTGAAGTGAAATTTGTTTTCAAATGTCTAAATAAAGTATCTGATATAAAATACTAATATGTTGCAGCGGAATAGATTTGATATCGGTCATCCTTGGCAGAAAAAAAAAATATATATATATATCGCCAAATTATCTGGCGAATATAATTTAATTCCTTTCAAAAATCATGGTTATTTTAAAAACTTATATTAAGAGAGTAATGAATAATATGAAACAATATTTCGCACAATATATATTACGAAAATATACATCTGGCATGTATATTTTCGTAGTAAGTTTTTGATCGCCAAATACAAAAGCGCCAAGAACAACAGAGTTTTGAAATTTAAAATTAAAATTTTGTCAATTTGACAGCAAAATAATTCAATCTAACACATGCATATGATAACTAATACATATATATATATATATATATATATATATATATATATATACCCAAATATGGGGATTAAAATCGGGAAATAATTTTCCTCGATTTTTAATAATTTTTTACAAAAAATCCAATGGGCGAATAACATAGGAAATCATTTTCTTGCATCCACGGACGGTCAGTGGCGTCACACTTCGCTTGCACATAGAGCACTTAATGGAACACTGGGATGTGTTGTTGCTGTTGTGTTGTCGGGCCTATTTTTTTGTCAACCAGCAGTTTTTTTATTGTCATTCATATTTATTGATCGGGTAGAATTTTTTTAATTTCAGAACGAAAATTATAAAATATCGAAACACATTTGATTTATAAACAAAAATTGAAAATACATTTAAAGGGTAACCATTATGATCTAAACATTGTTTTCAAGATTTATCGTTCACATTCCGTCATTTTTGACGGTGTTATATACTAGTAATAATAATAATAATAATAATAATAATAATATATCATTATAATGATCAAAACATTTATCTGATCTTCCTCTCTCCACAATTTAACCGGGTGATTCAAAAGTCACAGGGAAAAAAAAAGTATATATATATATACCGGGTGATTCAAAACAGATGTTACAGCGATTATCTCGTAAACTAGGAAAGATAGAAACAAACTTCCAATTACAAAATTGGTGCAAATTAAGAGTAGATTTCAGATATGGCATTCTTTTGTACAAGGGGCTGTATACATATTAAATACGAAATTTAATTTTTATACGGCCCCTCCTATCATATGACTTATATTTAGAAAAATATTCACCTCGCTCTAACAATTAAAAAAAAAAATCATCTCTCTAAGTCAAAATCTCGCTGAGTTATTGCAATTTGAAAATTCTAGCAATTTTCGCCAAGTCTTAAGGGGTTGTATCAAAAGTGAGAAATTGTAATTACTATTGCTTTTAAGGCACACGTTGATCAGCTTTTGGGGGAAAAAAAAGAAAAAGAAATCATTCAGGGAAAGACGGCTATTTTAAGCTGTTATGCCTTCTTTTCCTTGGTGAATACACAAGAGAATACTCATTGATAATTTAACAAATAAAATTTATGAATAATTTATGTACTGAAAGGGAATTTTTAAATTCATTTTTCTTTCTTTAGACATTCTCTTACTCATATACACGGTGTAGAGAAAGAACTGTTTTTGAGTCAAATTTCCGAAAATTAGCTTTTCTTATATTTGCACGTTTTCAGATCCTCTGAATTCAAAAATCATGTTTTTAGTGGTTGGTCTCTCGCTCTCTCTCTCTGTGTGTGTGTGTCTGTGTGTTATTAGAATATCTGACGAACAAATAGTAGCAGAAAATCCAGTTCGACATTCTAAATCCGTATCATATTGCGGTGCTACACTAAAGTATTCGTTACGATCAGACAATTGTTTGTTTACAGGGTCATCCAAAAGAATTCAAATACATTACATCTGTGAGCGAAATTTCTCATATGTACAGTGTGACATGTACAGACCACCTTAAATAAAATGAAAAGAACAAATTTTTTATACGCATAAAAGCATGTTTTATGTAGATTCTGGTATAGCAACCATTCATCATTCATTTACAGGGTTACCCAGAGTATTTCGATATATTGGAGCTATACTTGGGAATTGCTGGAAGTATATTTCATTTTGTGCTACTTGTTTTACATATAACACTAAATTTACGTACACAAAGTCATGTGTCTATAGTTTATAGGCAATATACAGGGCTACCCAAAATTAAGGTAAACCTTTTTTTTATTATTATTATTAAATGTAATTGGTGTAAGTGTTTGCTGTATTTTTTTTTCGAAGAACACTGCTGACACAGAACGCAAAATTAATTTCTCATACCCATACTGTAAACAAAGTAGCTTTTGGAGAGCTATTTTCTTTCTGTATAATATCACATTTTGAGGCCTCCCTCCTCAATACGAAAGGTAAATTTTTATTCGTTGATCTGTATATATATGAATTATCAGCATAATTTAACAACAAATAATGTGTTGTGCCACTCACACGACTTTCTATTACCCTGAAATTTAATGCCATAAATACAGGTTGGAAATTAAGAGGTAACATAAAGAGTACTGTTATGTAAACCTACGTTAAAATAATTCAAATTAGGCTTCGGAAGAGTTTTAATGAGAATTAGTTTTGTGTGAGGGGGATCTCCGAAAATTATTCGTTTCCTGAAATAATTCGACGCAGGCAATAATCAAACATTAAAAAATATGGTTTTGGTAATAAGGAAGCCTTAAAACGTGTAAATACACAAAACACAAGCGATGCATATTTAGCTTAAAAACATACATTATTTATCATATGTCTATCAGGAATTCATTTCCATTCCTGAGCAGCTTTCCTGGACATGGTAAAATATTATAGTAAAGCACTTTCACTAACAATAAAAAAGAATATTATAGCTTAAATATTTGCAACCCTGTATATCTTTTTAAGAATATGTACAAACCACAAAGTGCACCTAAATATAAACCTATAGTAATAATATACGGCACAACCTAAAAATGCACTTCCATCAAGTTTCAGCTATTGTCGCATTATAATCTAGTTATTTTGTGTAGCCCTGCAAATGAACAGTGAATGATTTCCCTGCCATATTCTACATGAGGTATGTTTTTATGCATATAAAAAATATATATTCATTTCATTTGGTTTAGTTTAGTCTATAGGTGTTAAACTCTACTTACCTGCAATTTTCCCCATAGATGTAATGTATTTGAATATTCTTGAGTGTCTCTGTACACGAACCATTTGCTTCATCTCAATGAAAAGCTTAGTGTAGCATCCCTATATGATACATATTTAAAATACCAAGTTTGGATCTCTGCTGCTATTTGTTCTTGAGATAAACTGATAACAGACAGACACACACACGCAGACCAACCGCTAAAAACACGATTTTCATATTCAGGGAACCTCAAAACGTCTAAATATAACAAAAACTCACTTTCGAAAATTTGGCCCTAAAGCAATACTTTCATTACCTTATGGGTATGAGAAAGTAATAAGTTCAGGAAATGCGAATTTGGTACTTTGGATTTCATATCTAGTTGCCACTTGAAAAGTTGATGAAGGTTTGCAAGTTTCAAGGAAATTGATAACAGACTTGATTTTTGTTTTGATAAGTATAGGCACTATAATCAAACGGGGGTTGAGAAGGGCGGTAACCCCCTGGCATAGAATTATACATCTATATCATATCATATATTATACAAAACATTATTTTAGAATATTAACAATAAATATGAATTTCCTTATGATTTTTACAGTATAAAATTATTTAAATGTAATTCATAAGAATATCTGTCCCAAAACGCAATACATTGGCATTTTTTGTGCGTTCCTGTACATAAAACAATTGCAAAGAATTAATTAATGCCATTTTAAATAGGGAATATCATATGGTAAACCTGAATAACATATATCATTTCTGAAAATTTCTGAAAATATTTACAGACGCTGGGGGCGGGCAGACAGACAGATGGACAGTCAGACAAAAAAAAAAAAAAAAAAAAAAAAAAAAAAAAAAAAAATGCAAATTGAAATCTTATTCACAGTTAAAAATTGTTAGAAAATGTTTAATGTAAACGAAAATACAATTCCAGCAAATGTCCAATAATAACCCTTAACGTAACTGAATATTTTTTCGTGCCCTGTAAGTCTAATGTTAATCGTACTATACAGTATAGAAAGCATTCTTTTGTGCATATGAATAACATATTTCAATTTCATTAAGATTTATGCAAAGTAATTAAATTTTGTTTTATAGAAATATCTTCACATAGAACGCAATGCTTTGGAATACTTTCGGGTGTCCCTGTATACAAACAAGTGATGGTTTTTACCCCATTTTCTATAGAAAATATCTGATAGAAAACTATAATAACGTATTTCAATTTTATTAATATATGCATAAATTAAAGGTATTAAAATATGGTTTATAAAAATACCTCTCATAGAACACAATGCTTTGGAATACTTTCGGGTGTCCCTGTGCACAAGCTAGCAGATGTATTCACTCCATTTTCAATAAGGAACATCCGATAGTGAACTCAAATAACATATATCAGTTTCAGAAAATTCTATGAATATTCACGGGAGTTAGAGCGCAGACACGCGGAAAGACGGATGGACAGACAGACAAATCGAAGTCATTAACACTTTTCAATCTTGCTGGAATTGTTAAAGAGCCGAAGTCATTAAATCTATCAACCATGATGGAAAGTGGTAAAAATAGAGCGCGAAAATTTCACACGGTTTTGCTAGTCTTTTAGTTTTTTCCCTCTCTTAACGTGTTTTAATTTGCAGGTGACCCCCTAAGAAATTTAACTATTAAATTTTTTAACAATACGAAATAATGTAAATTTGCATTAAATTCTTAAAATTGTTGATTTCACGTGTTTGAACAATTTTAGTTGCTATTTTAAAATAAAGGATCTTTTTTTAATTTTTCTCAACTCATAGATAACCCCCTAAAGTGAGCCCGTTGGCGTCGAAAAATAGATGCCAAAATTGAAAAAAAAAAAAAAAAAAAAAAAAAAAAAGTGGTGTAAGTCATCATTTTCAAATTGCAATAACTCAGCGAGATTTTGACTTAGAGAGATGATTTTTTTTATTTTGCTTGTTAGAGCGAGGAGAATATTTTTCTAAATATATGTCACATGATAGGAGGGACCGTATAAAAATTAAACTTCGTATTTAATATGTATACAGTCCCTTTGACAAAAAAGTGCCATATCTGAAATCTACTCTTAATTTGCTCTAATTTTGTAATTGGAAGTATGTTTCTATCTTTCTTAGTTTACGAGATAATTGCTGTAACATCTATTTTGAATCACTCGGTATGTAATTATTATTATTACTAGTATATAACCCCGTCAAAAATGACGGAATGTGAACGATAAATCTTGAAAACAATGTTTAGATCATGATGGTTACCACGTGATCATTTAAATGTATTTTCAATTTTTGTTTATAAATCAAATGTGTTTCGATATTTTATAATTTTCGTTCTTTGTGAGGTCTAACTGTAATAGAGACAGTGTCCGGAGATGAGAGAAGTCGTGTAGAGCCACACCAGATTGTAAAAACGTGAGAAAAATTGTAACTTTGGCCTTTATCATGGTTTTGTGAGGTCTAACTGGAACGTTTCCGGCTGCAATCTTTAAGAGACAGTGTCCGGAGATGAGAGAAGTCGTGTAGAGCCGCACCAGATTGTAAAAACGTGAGAAAAATGGAGGCTTTGGCCTTTATCACGGTTCTGTGAGGTCTAATTGCAACGTTTCCGGCTGCAATCTTTAAGAGACAGTGTCCGGAGATGAGAGAAGCAGAGCTGCCAACCGTATCCGGCAAATTGTTAGTACCGCCTCTTTTTCTACACCACTTAATTTTTAGAGAAATTATCTTCAAATGTATCTACAATGAATTAAGAAGAAAAATACTCTAAAAATTAAGTGGTGAAGAAAAAGGGGCGGTACTAACAATTTGCCGGATTAGGTTGGAAGCTCTGGAGAAGTCGTATAGAACCGCACCAGATTTTAAAAACGTGAGAAAAATGGCGGATTTGGTCTTTCTCATGGTTCTGTGAAGTCTAACTGCAAAGATTCCGGATGCAATCGTTAAGAGACAGTGTCCGGAGTTAAGTGAAGTCGTGTTGAGCCGCACCAGATTGTAAAAACTTGAGAAAAATGGCGGCTTTAGCCTTTCTCACGGTTTTGTGAGGTCTAACTGCAATAGAGACAGTGTCCGGAGATGAGAGAAGTCGTGTAGAGCCGCACCAGATTGTAAAAACGTGAGAAAAATGGAGGCTTTGGTCTTTCTCACGGTTCTGTGAGGCCTAACTGCAACGTTTCCGGCTGCAATCTTTAAGAGACAGTGTTCGGAGATGAGAGAAGTCGTGTAGAGCCGCACCAGATTGTAAAAACGTGAGAAAAATGGCGGCTTTGGGCTTTCTCACGGTTTTGTGAGGTCTAACTGCAATAGAGACAGTGCCCGGAGATGAGAGAAGTCGTGTAACGCCTCACCAGATTTTAAAACAATATACAGTATAAAATAAACACATCACATTAGCAAGTTATTTGTGTGATACATTATTTGTATCATACAAGGATGGAAAGCGTTTGGTGACGATGACGCGAATTCAATGATTTTTCTTCACCCAAAAGTTTTCACTTCAAATGGAAAGCGTTAGCTGACGATGACGGGAGTTCAATGATTTTTGTTCACCCAAAAGTGCTCAACGCGCGTAAAGAAGTTTTCACTTCAAAAATTTTACCCGATCAATAAATATGAATGACAATAAAAAAACTGCTGGTTGACAAAAAATATAGGCCCGACAACACAACAGCAACAACACATCCCAGTGTTCCATTAAGTGCTCTATACGCAAGCGAAGTATGACGTCACTGACCGTCCGTGTATGTAAGAAAATGATTTCCTATGTTAATCGCCCATTGGATTTTTTGTAAAAAATTATTAAAAATCGAGGAAGATTATTTCCCGATTTTAATCCCCATATTTGGGTATATATATGTATTAGTTATCATGTGCATATGTTAGATTGAGTTATTTTGCTGTCAAATTGACAAAATTTTAAATTTAAATTTCAAAACTCTGTTGTCCTTGGCATTTTTGTATTTGGCGATCAAAACCGTACTACGAAAATATACATGCCAGATGTATATTTTCGTAATATGTGTTGTGCGAAATATTGTTTCATATTATTCCTTACTCTCTTAATGTAAGTTTTTAAAATAACCATGATTTTTGAAAGGAATTAAATTATATTCGCCAGATAATTTGGCGATATATATATATATTTTTTTTTTCTGCCAAGGATGACCGATATCAAATCTATTCCGCTGCAACATATTAGTATCTTATATCAGATACTTTATTTAGACATTTGAAAACAAATTTCACTTCAAATTATGATACAATATTTATCATTTCCCTTTTAATTAGTATATTAGTTGGATATTTATTGTGTAAATATCATCCTTTGAAATGAAATGTTTATGTTTTCAATGGAATATGGAAGTTCTTTTTTTATCTAGAGTTTTGAAATTTAAAATTCAAATTTGTCAATTTTAGAACAAAAAGAACTTAATCTAACGCATGCACATGATAACTAATGCATATCTAAACCTAAATATGGGGATTAAAATCGGGAAATAATTTCCCTCGATTTTTAATTATTTTTTACGAAAAATCCATTGGGCGTTTAACATAGGAAATATCTTTCTTGTATCCACGAACGGCAAGTGACGTCATCACTTCGCTTGCGTATTTAAAGTCCTCATAATAAGAAAAAACGATTCACTTCATTTTACAAAAATACTCTTTTTTAAGACTATCGTAGATCCTGTTTTCAAATTTTCTAACTAACTATCCAATAACTACAGACACTCCATGCTAACCCAAATTCACCTCTACTCGATACCTCCAACCAACTATCTCACCCTCAACACTGCCAAAATATCCAGGATCCAGCTAGGGACTTTCTCATTCTCAACCGAACATTTTACCTTGACTCGACATTATCACATTAGACTACTCTAATTTCAATACTCATTTCAACTGGTGACTCTTACTTGCCCAACCAAACATTCTATCCCAACTATCATTTTACACTAATTTCAAAACTAAAATCAACTGGCGGCATTTACGTACTAAACTCGGCGCCAATCATACCTTACAATGTAAACATGATAAAAATATTTAAAGGCTTTAATGCGTTTTTACAAATATTTTAAGATTTTGAAGGCTTTAATATGTTTTAGAAATATTTTAAGCGTTTTTTTAATGAAACAGTCAAAGAGTCGTTCATTCGGAATTAAAAAGAGTTCCATTTGGAATTTGTATTTTCTGAATGGCAACAATTTTGGTTTGTTTTTATTTGGTCTTGCTTTGTTTATAATCATGAAGCTCATGAAGTTACATAATTCTATTTATAGGTTCATGTTTATAATAGCCAGTGATCCGTTAATAATTAATTTAGACATTTAAACATTACAATTGAATAGTTTTTCAAGGTTTTATAGGAAATAAGAATATGTGCGATACAAAACATGTATGAAAATGATATGTATGTTTCCTAAGTTGAATTAAACAAACGGAAAAAAAATGGCTGCCAAAAGTTTCTGTTTTGAAGCGGTACTAACCGGATTCGTTCATGACAGATGAGGATCATTATATATATTAATTATTATTATTATTATTAAAAATGTATTGAGTGTAACACGATGCAGGTTTTACTGAAATGCACTGAAAAACATGGAATTTTTTAGGTAATAAAAGATTTGTTAGAAAATCAATTAAAGTATTCTTCATCGGGTGGCGCTTTAATTGCAAAATTAGTTCTTTACAGTCGTGCAATATATTCAACAACATCATGAGGTCTGTAAATGCTCAATGTCACGGCCGTCATCTATTAGAATGATCGTCAGACGTTGTGCGTAGGAAATTCTGCTAAAAATATCTTCAGTATTCACAATATTACGAAGGCAGTAGGGAAGCCGAAGGCAGTGGGGACACGGTGCGACATTTTTTCCAATCAGAATTTTTTATTTATTTATTCATTTATTTTTTCGCATGATAAAAAAATAACGCAATCTTGAGAATTCATTAACTATAGTGATTCATTTATAAATAGTGACCAGCGAAGCGGGCGTAGCCTGCTTGTACGAAATAAAACTGCTCTATGATTATCATATATACAAATATATATGTATATATATATATATATATTGTGAATACACTATTAAGTCGTTTTTAATAGATTTACACTTTCACATTAACTATTTAAAGAAGTTAAAAAACTAACAAAATGTTAAAAAATGTCATAATATTTATTTTTTAACTATTGATTTAAAAGGAAGTCTTCGTAAAATAATGACACGTCAGCAGCTGTCAAAATCAGTTAACCATAAAACTTTCCATCTCTAAGGCATATCAAAAAGTAATAGATTTTTCCTTCAAAATGTATTTTTAAGATGAATTTTGTAAGTAGAAATATTTCTTTGTCTGACATAACTTGTTTTAGTAATCGATTCATTTCAACATTTGCAATTTCACCACGATGAAATTATTAATAATTAAAAATCGGAATATAAATCAATGCAAAAAATTATAAACTTTTACGTAATAATTTAGTTTTATAGTAGGGTAAAATGAACGCATGTACTATAAAGTAAGAAGTATTGCTTTGTAATTAAAATAATCGTTATGATATTTTTGTGAAATTTTATAATCTATAATATTTTAAGAAAAAAAAAAAATACTTTTCTAAATTACAAAATATTGATTTTTGTTGAAATATGTAAAAATATCTTAAATTTAAAAGATTGTTTAAAACTTTTCAAAAAGAAAAGAAATCTAAAATCTATGTTTTTAAAATTATTAATGTATCAACTCAAGTTATTAAAAATAGATTGAATTTATTAAATTACTTTCTTATGAAAGTATTTACAATATTCATTACATTATCTCCTCAGTAACAGAACTTTTTTCAGCATACATTTTTTCTCAGTAGTTAGTAGATAATCAAGATTACTACATCGCTTGTTTTCCTTGTTAAGGGAAAATATAATACTTAATGAGTAATATTCCAAAAATTATTAATTGATTTTCATTTTCGAGCAATTTGACAAACTGATAAAGATTGGTAACATTAAATTATTGTCGAGTGAGACACAAGAGAAAAAGTAAAAATTGCATTTCGGGTGTTTTGTATTTTTTTCCCCTATATTTCGATATGCACTCATTTAAAGAACCTTATCTTAATAACAGTAAAAAATAGTTTTATGGACTTGAGATGCCTTCTAAAGATACATCCGTGACATTTGCTCTAACCACCGTCGCGATATTTAATCCTCCATTTATAACTTTTTCTTACTCATTAAAAGAACCTTATCTTAATAATAGTAACAAATAATTTTATGGACTTGAGATGCCTGCTAAAGATACATCCGTGACATTTGCTCTAACCACCGTCGCGATATTTAATCCTCCTTTTATAACTTTTTTTTACCCATTAAAAGAACCTTATCTTAATAATAGTAACAAATAATTTTATGGACTAAGATGCCTTCTAAAGATACAGCCGTAAAATTTGCTCTAATCACCGTCGCGATATTTAATTCTCCTTTTATAACTTTTTCTAACTTATATATATGGCAGAGAAAGAATAATTTTTGAATCAAATATTTGAAATTGAATTTTTGTTTATTTGCACGTTTTGAGGTCACTGAACCAAAAAGAAGGTTTTTGAGTGGTTGGTCTGTATGTCTTTGTGTGTGTGTGTTTGTTAACAATATATCGCCAGAAAAAATAGCAGTAGGAAATCCAAATTCAGTTTTCTAAATCTGCATCATACAGGGATGCTACAATAAGCTTTTCGTTGCGATCAAGCAAATGGCTTGTGTACATGGACATCCAACAGATTTCAAATACATAGCGTTTATGAACGAAATATTTAGTAGGTACAATTAACATTTAGAGGCTGCATTAAACAAAATGAAATGAACATATATTTTTTATGTGGGAGCAACTTGCAGGTTGGTCCACAACTCTATTTGACATTTTTTGTTTTCAGTGATTATGGCGAAATGCGGTGATTATTGGAAATAGTTGCCACGGGTTCCAAACGTAAACAAATGTTGAACAAATTCCAGAACGATATCGTTATCGTTCAAAACGGCGCCAAAAGGAAATCGCCAAATAAGTACCGGCACGTTGCACATTTATATGCATAAAAGCTTGTTTCTTTTAGAATATGGTACGAAAAAAATTCACCATTCGTTTGCAGGGTTACATAAAAGAAATACAATGTAATGGAACTATACACGGAAATTGCTGGAAGTTCATTTCAGGTTTTCAGGAAGTTCATTTCAGGTATGTTATTAATGTAGGACTCTATTTAAGTATACATTGTGGTGTATACATAATTTATAGAAGACATAAAGAGCTATCCATAATTAAGAGAAAACATACTTTTCTAGTGAATGTATTTGGTGGTAGTACTTTACTAAGCCTTATCATGTTCAGTAAAACTGCTCGATTATGAAAATTAATTCTTTATATCCATACGGTAAATAAAGCATTTGAATTACATACAAATATAGAATCTATATTCAAATGGGCGGTTGAAGGAGGTCGGCGATCCCGCAGACAGTAATATTTGCGAAGTAAAACTGTTTCTAAACCTGGTTTATTCTCTTTTTAACGTAGAATTATGTTAAGTACTTTCTATCTTACTCCTTAATATGCAATCAGTCTTTATAGTGTTGTGATTCGGGTTAAGAAAAAGACGCGTGAGTACAACACTATATTACTCTTAATTTGCAATAATCAGTCAACAAAAATGTATCGTTAGCAAATTGTTTAACTGAAAGCAGCTATCTGGCTATCTGTATAATAGTAACTCATTTTTAATATTGCATTTTTACTTTCTTCTATATGTAATATAGAGAAAGTATTGGATTCGCGAAAATTTTCGACCTCCGTTTTTTGACGGATCTACACGTTTTGGGATGTCCTGAACACGAATTGATAGTTTTTAGAAAATGTCTGTCTGTGTGTCTGTCTGTCTGTCTGTCTGTCTGTCTGTCTGTGTGTCTGTCTGTCTGTCTGTCTGTATCATTTTTTTGTGGACGCTGTATCTCACGAACATATGAATGAAATTTAACCAAACTTGGTATTTAGTTGCACCCCGACATGAACTGGTGCCCATTAGATTTGGGGATCAATAGCTCAACAGGTGGCGCTGTAATCGCATTTTATGCAAATTTTTAACATGGCAGCATAGGACAAAATTCCGTATAAATGGGCATAATGAGAGTTATTTTAAACTTGTGATTGTAAAATTAATTTAAATTATTGATGATAGTAGTAGTTAACTAGGAAAAAAAATTGTGCATGGGGGGGCATCGGTTCCCCCCCTGGGGGGGAAGTACCCCCCCGGGAGGGTTAAATTTTGAAGATGGGTATCATTCGAAAGATCTCGTCAATACCTTTAAAACGAATGGTTGAACCATAAATCTGTGATAATTTAAAACAAAGTTATCGATTTTTTTTACTTTTAACAAAAAAAAAAAAAATTAGAAAAAAAATTCGATTTTTTTTTTCTTTTTTTTTTTTTTTTTTAAATTATTGTTAGTGATTGAATATGTATTAATTTTCACAAAAAAAAAAAAAAAAAAAAAAAGAAAGAAAAAGAAAAAAAAAAATTTTTTTTTTTTTTTTTTTTTTTTTTTTTTTTTTAATATTGTTACTGATTGAATATGTATAGGAAAATATAGAAGAAAGTCTTCTGGTGGCCACAACATACTAGTTCTTATTAAATTAACACCCTATTGTTTAAAAGAGATAAAATATTACATGCTTGTTTCTTATATGTAATGTTTAATAAAGATAATGTAAACATCGGGGTTTGTGTACGATTCTGCCATCAAGTTATGACTTCTGTTCAATAATAGATAAATAAATAAATCAAATGAGAAATTTAATTTTTTATTAATCTCAAATAATGATTGAAGTATGGAAATTCACTGCCAGAAAATCCATTAAATTTGATAAATTGAATTAGAAGAAATCATTTCGAATGTTTTCTTGGAATGAAACATTTTAATAATTTGTCTTCTTATTCTTGAACTGTAGATATTTCCCCCTGTGAAAGGTAAAATGTCTATATTAGAAAAGTTTAATTCCTATTTAAATTATTTTAATTTAGTTTAAAATTCTTTTTTTAATTATTAGTTAAAAACTCTTTTGCTTTAAATTCCTTTCTTAGCATTTAATTTGGTATAATACATTAAAAGTATTTATATTAATTCTTTTTAGTTTGAAATATGCTCATTTAATTTACTTTTTTTCTCCAAACTATTTCACATTCATATTATTAACAAAATACAAAATTTATTGTTTTACATTTTTATAAAAAAAAAAAAAAAAAAAAAACTATATTATTCAAAAGTAAAATTTTGGACAAAAAATTAAAAATTGGACGTGAAACTTATGATGAAATTTATTTCTTTGTATGTCTAATTAAAAACTTTAATTAAATTTGAAAATTATATACATTTACTTTATCTCAAATTAGTAACAACTCTCTCTGAAAAAAGAAAAATGTAAGTTTTATTTGAGTTGTATTTCACTTTAATTTATTTTCCTTATGCGTCAGTTAATTAAAAAGAAAATCTATATAAGTTTTGCCTACTTGAAAGATAATTTCTTACATGTATTACGAAAAAAAAAAAAAAAAAAAAAAAAAAAACGAACAACACACATTTCAACACATTTTTATTTACTTATTTATTTTTAAATATTTGTGTGTTTTTGAATCTGTTCCATTTTTATGTATGATCATTTTACAGCATTTTTTGAAGATGCATTCTGACTACCATTTATCACCTAAAAATTTTTTTAATACGTTGCAGCTAACAGAAGATCACATTTCAACGGACCTAAATATTAGTTTGCATATATTTTAGTTTTCAAAAATTCAGAAAAATAAAGAGAAACTAACTTTGTTGCAAAAGCCTTAAAAAAAAATAATATAATAAATATAATAAAGGAAAATTATAATAGAAAAAATAAATAAAAAGGGTATGATGATTAAAGACAGTGACAAATAATTTGAACGTAAAGGTCTTAGTTTTTTTTTTTTCTTTTACAATAACTTTCTTTTTTTCTTTCTTTTTTACAATATACTCTTTGGAGTTATTACACTCCTTCTCATATTTATAAGAACACTTTATGTTTTGAAATAAGTAATGTAAAAATAATTGTGAACAAGATTATACAGAGTGCACTTAATATATCTAATATTCTAAAAACCAAAACTGCTATATTTTTCTTTAATATGAAACAAAATTAATAAAAAAGAATGCAAAATGTTTTTTTTTTCGCCATGTTTTTAGATGTTCATAATTATAGGGACAATCAAGATTTTTTCGTTTTATTTAACTTACAAGCGGATAAATTACAGTTGACATGCGAATTTGTTAACTACTGGGCTAGATTAATTCATACATAAGCCTTCAATTCTTCTTGGACGGACATTACTGATAATTCCTCGAAAAAAAGAACGTTCATGTAGTGAAGTATGATAAATGTGTTTTTAAGTGGAAGGATAATTTAAATCCGTCGAATTCCTAATGAAATTCGAAGATCTAAATTTGCTGAAGAAAATGTAATCAAACGTTGAACTGTTGGTTCGATAGGAGAGAGATCTGATGCAAAATCAGAGTTGTTTTACAGAGATCGAAGAATCATAATTCCTCTTAATGTTCTACTCATAATGACTGCTGCTGAATTTCCTCGTAATTTTTAACGAAAGGTTGGGGTCCACATTTATGCATGTTTAAAATAATTAATAATATGTTAAAATGAATAAAAAACCTGTAATAATCAATAAGCATTTAATGGGGGAAAGCACGTCTGTGTTAAAGTTGGATAAAGACAATATTAAATGGTAAAATGTTGCATTTTTGGATGAAAAACATTTTATTCTTGATTAACCAAATGGTTTTAACTGTTACTGGCACGATCTGAAGATAGCGAAAGACAGAGCAGATTTTTTAAATGTAGATATGAATCGGGTATTTTAAAGGTGGATCTATGGTGCTCTGGGGAGCTGTTTCTACTGAAGGCAGAAGGAATTTAGTAATTTTTTTCTATTATTATGAACATCAAGAGAATATCCGCAAATTTTAAACATGGAATTCTTAGATTTTTGTTACATTTTGGGGGTAATAATATTTTTTTCAACACGACTTACATTTTTGCTCTACTTCTAGAGCAATAAGGAATAGTTTGAAGAAAGAAACTTTTGTATTATTGCCTTTCCTGTGGCCTAAAAGTTGAAAAGAACCTTAACCTATCATATTAGAAAAGTGCATGCAAGTGGAAAGCAATTTTAAATAGTTTAAATGTATTCAGAATATCATCTATGATGTATGAAATGGTATTGAAACTGAATATTAAAAAAAAAAAATGTATATATATATTTACCAGAGAGAATGTCTGACTGTTTCACCCTAAAAAAGACCCCATAAAATATTAATTTAAAGAATAACTGAAAAAAAAAAAAAAAAATTACTAAGATTCGAGCTGTCCTTATAATTGTGAACCCCTCAAAAATCACCTTTTTGACCATATTTTTTTAAGATAGAAAAACGAGAAAACTTTTTAAATATAGTCTATTAATGAAATTCAAATTAATAAAAAATATATTTGTTTAAGTAATAGTGTTCAGTATTTAGTTAATATAGAAAAACGGGTGTCCTTATAATTATGAGAACCAGTGTATTATGTTACTTTTCAAGTTTTGTAAATTATCTTTCTTCTTTACATTTTATAAGTATGTATTATTTTCTGACAATATCATATTCTTTGTTATATTGATTTCCCATTCTGCATTTAGAATTATAGTTGTTTTATACGTTTCAGGACATTTGTTTTTTCATAAGACTACAAATATTAATAGTTTTTAGTGCTCGGATTAAAATTTTCTTTTATGTCTGACTTACTGAATAAAATAAGATAAAATTTAGAAAATCATTTTATAATGTAATGTTCAGTCAAAGAACGTTAAAAAAAAAAAAAAAAAAAAAAAAAAAAAATAGGCCGTAAAAGTATTTTGAGAAATTGTGACATACAATTTCGAATTAAAATCTTTGAATTAAATTACGAAAGCAATATCTCATTTATATCAATCACTATTTGTATGACTGTTTAAATAAACTCTCTTAACCAATAAAACTACAATTATATTTTTAGTTTTAAATACGAAATGATTTTTATATAATTATTTTTTTCAAATACGAATTGATTTTTATATCACTAAAAAGCTAACACTTTACATTTGTAGGGATTCGACCATAAAAATACACAGTTTGATGGAATATTTGTGCAAATACGTAGATTAACGGCTTTTACCCGTAGAAAAAATGCTAGTATTCTAAAATTATATTTTCATGGCATCAGTGTACGGGCTTTGACCGTTTAGTTAGCAAAACGGTCATTTCCCGTAAAATTATGCGGGCTATTACCGTGGTTTTACATTTATTTTTCTTTCAGTGTGCTATTAATATAAAGAAATCAATAAATATTGTACCTTAATAATTACCCTGAAGTTTGTCTATAAAATTTAAACATTGATTTAATTTAATATTTTTGCTAATTAAACTTCAAAATACTCATTTACTATTTGTTAAATTACAAAACAAAACCTATTAAATATCTATGAATACAGTATTTTAATGCAGATATTTTATCATCTACACTTTTGTATAAAATTAAAAAGTTCATCACTTAAAAAGTTGATAACTTAGATTTTTTTTTTTTAATCAACTTATATAAAGATAAATGTTATATTTTAAATTTAATAATTATATAAACCTTAAATGTTACATTTCAAATTTAAAAAGATATGTTTCAAAAGGTTTGTAAGTTTGTACTTGGAGAACGTTTAAATAGTTATTTAACATTTTGTAAAAAATAATTGTAAAATAAACTCAAAAAATATTCTTAATGTATATAATATATATATGTATATATATATATATATATAATTTAATTTATATAATAAACTACGTACCAATAAGTATTTTCATACTTTTGAATTTAGACGTTTTGTCAAATATCTAGAAAAAAAATCTTTAGGAACCATCTTGAAACTTTGGTAGTATAAATAACATGTTATATCTCATATATATTTCAGCAAAAGTTTTGTCCAATAATTTTTAACAACGCATGTTTAAGCTTTATAAAAATTTCATTTGCACAATTTAATAGCCAAAAGTATTGAGTTATTAATATGAAAACTTCAAACAAATATCGTGAGAATGAACAGAATTGCAGTTCCTCTCAAAATAAAAGCTAAAGTATGAGGGGTTTTACTCACATTTTTATTTTGATTCGATCAGTGCCCAATAGTAATACAGTATTAGCTGATTGAAAATAAATAATGATGAAGCCCCCTATTACCTTTCTTTCTTTCTTTCTTTTTTTTTTTTTTTTTGAGAGGAATTAGAATTCTGTTCATTCTATAGGGTAGGTGCTCCAGTGACTGGTATGCTCCAGTAATTGACATCTATCCCGAAATAATTAATAAATAAGAAAAATAATAAAATAATATAATTTACATATAAGAATTTTAACATTTTATGTAAAACACTGTCGCATAGGGTGCTAATAACTGGTAAAATGAATAACTAGCAGTGTCAAACACTGGAACATAGGGGGCCAATTGCTAATAAAAGGAAAAACTGGCAATGTCAATTACTGGAACATTGAGTGGGTGTCACATAGAAATGTATAAAACAAAATAATTGTTATCTACGGTATTTTTTTTAATATATATGTGGTTCTGAATGTCTTTCATGCCATATGCATTAACTTAGAATTTCTAAAAATATTTTCTTATGACTAGAACATTAAAAACATGAGAGATTGCTCTAAAAGTGTCAATCACTGGTGCACTTACCCTAATTCATAACTGTTTGTCCACTCAATATTTTTGAGGGGTTTACATATAAGTAGCTCAATACTTTTGGCTACTAAATTATGCAAATGAAATTTTTATAAAGCTTGCGCATGAATAGTTAAATGTTATTTAATTAAAATGCTCATATTTCGTAAGATGTTTAACAACTTTGCATTGATTTGGCATGATTTATATTTTATTGGCAAAAGACACTTAGTTTTAAAGAGTGATGTGGTTTAAATTATCTGAGCAAATATTTCTAAGTTAGTAAAATAATTTTTATTGTTTTCTCGTAAAATTATATAGTTTATAAAATTTTAGGCAACATACTTTTTTTTTTCTTTTTTTATTACGAAATATTGACCTCATTTTAAATTATGGACTATTATTATTATAATTATTAATTATGTTTTCCTTTTCAAAAATTTAGAAAAAACGAGAAACTATTTTTGTTGCATAAGCCTTAAAAAATAATATAACGGATAGATTAAGTGAAAATTACAATAGAAAACTTTTAAAAACATGTTCTGATCAAAGACACTGGCATATAATTTGAAAGTAGGGGGTCTTAGTTTTCGTTTTCGTTTTACAATACCTTTCTGTTTTTTCTTTACTTCTTACGATATACTCTTTTGAGTTATTATTGAGTTACTTTTCAAATTTTGTGATTCATCTTTCTTCTTTGCATTTTATAAGTATGTGTTATTTTGTGACAATATCATATTCTTTGTTATCTAGATTTCCGATTCTGCATGAATAATTATACATTCCAGGTTGCTTTCTTTCATAAGACTAAAAATATTAATATTTTTAAGACTGCAAATAAAACCTTCTTTTATTCTAACTCATCGAATAAAATAAGAGAAAATACATAAAATCGTTTTAAATTTTATTATTATTTTTTCTAATATTATTCGACAAACCTATGTACTGAAATAGCTGAAAAAAATTGGACCATAAATGATGTATTCCCCCGTATAATTGTACGTTGTGACAAACATACAGCTTCAAATTAAATACAGTTTGATGGCAGATTTGAGCAAATTACGTAGATTAACAGTTTTTCCAGTAAAAAAAAACCTGATGTGTGCTTCACATGACTTCCTTATACACTCATTGTAACATATATATTGTTATGAAAATATTCATATTTTTGTGTGAGGTAACTGATTCGAAAATAAACAAGCAGGTTCCAGCCTACGAAAATTCCTGAAAACATGCAAAAGAAAAAAAAAACTACTCCAGCCACTAAAGTCACGATAATTGGATTATATACATCGCAGAGACAAATATAATAGTTTTTTCAGGAATAGTACTCCACGGCTTATTGCAGAATCCTCTCATTGCCAAATGATCAGCTTGAGTTCACTAAAAATCAATCGAGTATAAATGACCTACGTTTGTTCTCTTTGGCGAAAATTAGTGACGAGAAACGATACACTTTACCAAAACAATTAACTCTGTTACAATTAAGAAAAGGTTTACTAATTCTGGCTATCCTGAAACAATATTTGCCACCAAATTTGATCGCTAATCTCGCCAAGCCACCAAGTTTGTAGGCAACGCAAAATTTGGTCTTGGCATCGTTTTTGGCAGTTTGTTATGGAATTTGGCGACTGAGCGACCGAATTTGAAGAAAATTTGTAGTTTAAGTTTGTAAAGTTTGGAAGCTCTAACTTACACAAGAACAGACTTCATGAATTTTCTGAAAACTTTCAATCATTTATAGAACAGAACCAAATTCTTTGAAAGTTCTATAAGTGACTAACAAGGCTATAAATGAAGATGAAGGATTACTGATGATTGTAGATTAAATATTGTCTATATCTTTACATGCTACATTTTATACGGTATTACTGTAAAAAGAGAAACAAATCGTAGATCTTTATTTTTTTTTTCCAGGAGTATGGGCGTTGACTTAGCGTCAGATTAGACGTTCAAATGGGAAGAAAAGCTTCAGTTAAGGATTACCAAAGTTTGGAAACTCTAACTTCGTTAGAAGACGAGATATAGAATTTTTTGTAATGATTCATTAGTTTCTAGCTCAGAAAATAATGAATCATTACTTCGAATGCAGAAATTAATGAATCATTATTTCGAATACAGAAACTAATAAATCATTATCTGGAAAATTCTATAAACCACTCGATGATTTCAAATTCCATTCAGACTTCGAAGTTTTCGGTTGTTCCTAAATTAGCACAATTTCTGCTCTGTGGTGTAATTAAAAACGTTTATTTAATTTTTCTAGTAAAAGACTGCTTCATTGGATTGTTTTAAGAATATTAATTGACTATTGATTTTTATTGCACCAAAAAAAAAAAAAAACAAGTCCTTCCGGCTTATTCGGAAGGGTAGGTTGATTATTTTCCTTATCAAGTAGCCGTCATTTTGTTTCAAAATGGCGGCTACAAATTATAATTAGTAGAAATATTGATGTAGGCTATCTACATATGGAGTTTTAAGCAAATCGGTTCATAAATACCTTTTCATGTAAATTTAAAATTTTCAAGTGGCCGGCGATTGGAAACAAGATGGTGGGCCAAGTTGACAAATATATCAAATGCATTTGTGATATAAGACTACTGTACAAATATAGTTGAAAATAATTCAGAATCTCAAAAGTCATCGTGTTGAAAAATTAAGTGGCTGCCACTTGGATCAAAATGGCAGAGAAAGTTGCTCAGTGAACTAATTAATCTAAGATATTGTTGCAAATTTGAAAATAATTCTTTTTTTTTTTTTTTTTTTTTTTTTGTAGAAATTCTTTCAAAGAGGCTTAGTAAGTTGATTAAATGTTAATTTTCTGCATTTCTAGTTTGTTTTAACGTTAAAATAGCATAATTTTCCCTTAAAAACGCATTGAAATGCTCCAGTGTGGCAGATATTGGATTTGGCGCCAAATTTGGCGAGTTTTCCACTTGGCGACTTTTGGCGAGAAAACCCATAGTTCATTAATAAACTTCATTGAGACACTCATATAATCTATGTATGCATCAAAATTCAAACAAATTCGGAATACGCTTTTTACAATTTGAATTTGAAATTTTCAAGTGGTTTCCACTGGAAAACAAAATGGTGGAGCAACTTGGTTAAGAAACTCATCCAAGATATTCATAACACAAGTTAAGACACTGTCCAAATTTGGTTTGATTTGGAGTATTATTTCGGAAGTTATCGTGATTTTAAATTTTCAAGTGGTAGCCTTATTTCAAGTGGCCCCGCTTAACTTAAGATATCCGCCACTTTATTAAAAATGGCGGATACCTTCATTAATAAACTTCATTGAGACATTTATATAGTCTATGTATACATCAAAATTCAAACAAATTCGGAATACGCTTTTTACAATTTGAATTTGAAAATATCAAGTGGTCTCCACTTGAAAACAAAATGGTGGAGCAACTTGGTTAAGAAACTCATCCAAAATATACATAACACAAGTTAAGACGCTGTCCAAATTTGGTTCTGTTTGGAGTATTATTTCGGAATTTATCATGATTTTAAATTTTCAAGTGGTAGCCTGATTTCAAGTGGCCCCACTTAACTTAAGATATCCGCCACTAAATGGCGGATAAACTTCATTAATGAACTTCATTGAGACCCTTATGTGACCTGTATTTACATCAATATTCAAGCAAATCTTGCTTTAAATATGCTTTTTATAATGTCGGTTTGAAATTTTTAAGTGGCTGCCACTTGAAAACAAAAAGTCGGAGCAACTTGGTTAACGAACTTATCCAAGATATTTGTAACATCAGTTCACTGTCCAAATTTGATTTGATATGGAGTATTATTTCGGGAATTATCGTGATGACAAAATTTTCATTATAGATACATATTATATATAGATAGATAGATAAACGAAGTGATTGCAATAGGCAGACATGTTACTTTTCAGCCTTTTTAAGCTTGAAAATTATTATTCTTGGGATCAATGCAAATCTGCATTAAAACTTTTTGGACATGTGTAGGGGGGGGGGTTATCAGCCTGAATTTGTGCAATATATTATTAGCAATTTCTATGTGATTGGCTTTCAAGAAATGTCAAATTCAAACTTGGAGAAAATGAAAAAGAAATAGCACTTCAACTGCATTATCCTAATGAACTTGAACTACATTATTTTGCTAATCAATTGCCCCAGCAAACAATTCTTCTATAGAATAATAAACTTATTTTCAAGTATATGTAATAAGTTTGTCTGTTTTTTAAGCACTTACAACTATTTTAATTATAATTAATGTGATATTTAATATAAGATTTATTGTTCTGATTTTGTTTATTGTGTGTACATGTATGCAATCAGATTTAACATTATATTTATTATTGAAAAAATTATATTGTGTTAGTTGCCTGATACCACTTTTAAGGGGGGGGGGGGGGTCGTGAAAAGTTCAGCCTTTTTTTCTGTAAGCTTGTACCATGTCTGAATAGGTCGATTTCTAAAGAAATCAACCTAAAAAATGTTTCATTCAGCTATTTCCTGAATATTCATTAAATAAAATACATTCATCAACTAGTTTTTAAAAATTACTTTCTAAACGCAAAAATGTTGGTAACTTTCCTAACAATATCATTTAGGGCTTTATCTACGAGCTGAATATTCATTAAGTAAAGTCAATTTATCAACTAGAACTTACTTATATCTTTAAGAATTATTTTCTACACTCAAAAATGCCGACAAGATAAAAAAAAAAAAAAAAAAAAAAAAAAATTACAGGCTCTATTTACGCGCTGAATATCCATTAATTAAAACCCATTTATCGACTAGAACCTACTTATGTCTTTAAGAATTACTTTCTACATGCTAAAATATCAACAACTTTCATAACAATATCATTATGGGCCTTATCTACGCGCTGAATACTGATTAAACCAAGTGCATTCGTCGACCAGAACCTGCTTATGTTCTTAAGAATTACTTTCTGCACTCAAAAATGTCGAAAAGAGAGTGTCATTAAGGGCGATATCTACGGGCTAAATATTGATGATATGAATTGCATTGGTCGATTAGAACCTCCTTATATCTATAAGAATTACATTTTACATGCAAAAATGTCGAGAACTTTCATAACAATATTATTACGGACTCTATCTAAGGGCTGAATATTCATTAAATATAATGTTTTTGACATGAACCTGATTATGAACATTTACATGAAATAGTGTCGACAAGTTTTATAACAATATTCATCAACCCCTTACCTGCCAAGGAAAATCTATGAGATTCAATTCAAAGTGTCACCGTTCTCTTTTATCTCTGAAATGAGTAAATCTTTCAAAAACAGTGTCAGATCGCTTACAAGGCTTTTTTGTTGGATCGTCAAATTGTGTCAGTAGTCTCACTGGTAGTAGTACAATACAAAGGATTGTACTTTGGAAAAACGTATATATACGCCTGGGGAAGATAAGGGGTTAAATAAAGGGCATTCGTTGACTAGAAATTGATTATGACTTGAAAAATTCCTTTCACGCAAAAATGTCGACACCTTTCATAAAAATATCATTGCGGGCTCATCTACGGGGTAAATATTCCTTAAATAAAATACATTCGTCGACTAGAACCTGCTTATGTCTTCAAGAATAACTTAACTGCACGCAAAAACGTCGACAACTTTCATAACAGTATCATTACGGGCTCTATCATTAGCTTGTTTTGAAATCTCCATGGTGGTAGGTCACATATATAATGGCCTAAATCTTGTATTTTTGGTCATTATAAATATAATTTTCGAAGATATCTCAAAAACAAAAAGTCGCAGAAATACCAAAAAGGAAGGTGCACAACTAGATGTCATAACAAACCTATATACCAATTTACAACGTTCTACGTTCAATGATTTTTGAGTTATGCGAGATGCACAGACACACGTACAGACGTCACGAAAAATCGTGTAAAATCGTAGATACCTCTAAAATGAGAGCTCGTATTAAGACCAAAGTTGCAGGGGTAGAACTAGACATCATAACAGACACGAATATAAATTTGAAACATTCTACGATTACACTACGCTGAAAAAAAAAATTTTTTTCGAGCCCGGAACGTCACCTCCTCCCCAATTTTTATCACTCTTCGGTAATTTTATGGCCATGAATTTGATTTGGAGAATGGAAAATAATTATTTTAACTCTTAAATATATATATATATATATATATATATATATATATATATATATATATAATGCATAATATAATAAATGTAACTTATAATTTCAGTGCTAAATCCCCCCCCCCTATATCTTCCCCTTGCTGCAAATGTTCACGTTATAGAATTTTTCACCTCTTTAGGCCCTCAGAAGATATTTAACAGTTAAAATATTTCTTTTCTCCACTATAAATCAATTTTATAGCCATAACATTAACGAAAAGTGGTAAAAATAAGGGGGGGGGTGTCCAAAAAAAAATGATGGGTCATTGTGTAAAATGGCCGTCATATTCGGATTCAGAAGCTCATTTTACGTAAGAATTTGAAAAATGGTATTGGGGACAATTTTCATGCCGTACAATGTTATTTGTTTTTGAGCTATGCAAGATATAAAATCCATTTCACAAATAGGGATCACTACACTTCCTTATACTTCGTATAAAGAAGTAAAAATGTCAGTATTCTAAAACTATACTTTCATGATATCAATTTACGGACTTTAACCGTTTCGCAAGCAAAATGGTCATTTTCCGTAAAATTATGCAGTCAAATCCCGTGATTTTACCTTTTTTTTTCTACAGTGTGCTTTTAATATAAAGAAATTAATAAATACTATATCTTAATGTTAGTTATTAAATTGAAGTTTTTCTATAAAGTTAAAGCTTTAATGTAATGATAATAAAATCTTAAATCTCTATGAATACAGTATTTCAATGTAGATTTTTAATCTCCTATATTTTTGTATGAACTGAATATAAAAAATTGGGAACTCAGAAATAATTGACTTCTGTAACATTAAATATTATAATATTTTAATTTTAAGAATTATATGAACCTTAAATGTTACATTTAAAATTTAAAAAGATATATTTCAAGAAACTTGCAAGTTCTTTAACGTTAAAACAGGTATTTTACATGTTATCAAAATTAATTTAAAAATATACTCAAAAGTTTTTCTTAATGCATGAAAAATTTTAAGATATATATATAGAATACAAGTAATTTATAGAACAAAAGTTTATTTTAGTACAAATAAATAATTCATTTTTCATGTATAAGCAAAGTTTTTTAACGAAACAAAGCTCTCTAATTTCATATTTTAATACACTTTTAGTTTTGACCACACCCATTCACACATATACAGATAAATTTATTTTAATTCATCTCTCAATCGATTTGTCTGTAAAATTCAAAAGATTTGCATGTGGAAACATTCAGAATAATTACCTACTGCGTTCTTTTACTTTAATTTTCTGCTATTTCAAGAACAAGAAAAAAAAACTATTATCAGTATTGGCAATATTTTTTCTACAACACATTATATTTTTCAGAAAAAAAAAGAAAAAGTGTTTTTCCCTTTTCAAATATAATTATGACATCTTATATCTTCATATAATATTCTAAAAACATTGCAAGACACATTGACATGAAAAACAATTTCGCATTGCAGAAATTTACATTGTATCGTGCAAACGTTATACATTTTTAAAGCTATTCAAATTTACCTTTCAATAAAAATAGTTTACTTCATGATATTCTACATGAGCAACAATAAAAATCATATTTTAACTTTTAAATTAACCAAAAGGAAAAAGTATTATCAAATTATTGTTTAATATATATATACCGGGTGTCCCGTAGGATTGTACACTTTTTAAAAATTCAAAACTGTTGAAAGAATCGGTAGAAAATTGAACGCGGTTTGCAAAAAAGTTATTCTCACGAAAAACTTTTTTTTTTTTTTTTTTTTTTTTTTTTTTTGTAAGGAAGAGGGAAAAAAAAAAAAAAAAAAAGGTAAAAATTTTCGTCTATTAGGGCGCTGTACTTGATCAAATCATTGTTTGCAAATTACTTACAACACCGTTAATTATACTTTCAGTCGGCGGTTCTTTGCTCACGGAAAGCATCTTCACCAATAATGCGTTTTCAACCAAGTCAGCATCGCAATTAAAACGCCATATATGCCGAAATAGGAAGCAAGATTGGAAATAAAATGTGTTTATCGTAAAACCGTGCAATTTATAAAACTCTGATTTACATATTTCTCATTACTCGTCCCTACAGTGCCCTCTGTCGACGAAAAATTGAACTATTTTTTTTTCTTCTTTACTAAAGAAAAAACCTTTCACGAGAATAACTTTTTCGTTCGCAAACCGCGTTCAATTCTACCAACTCCTTTTATTTTTTTTTAATGAATTTTTAAAATGTCTACAGACTTACGAGATATCCAGCACATTTATATATATATATATATACATACTCATTTCTATGCGGGATTACCGGCATAGAAATGAAATTTTTAAGCCTTCTTTAATCCTTACATTGAAACGATAGAAAGTAATTTCATTTTAATGAAAGACAATTGCAGGATACATTATGCTCGACTGTTGGCCGATTTCCTTTACGATGAAGTAAGAATGAAACCATCGGTATGCTTTCTTGACATGAACCCCCCCCCCCCCCAAAAAAAAAAAAAAAGAATATATATATATATATATTTGATATATATTAGCAAGAATGTCTGTTCTGGTCTGTCTCTCTTATAAAAGGTTTCGTAGTTGAAAAGAGCATTTTTGGAGGGGTGGGATGGAATACCCCAATTATTTATTGATAATCGTATCGACTCCATGCCTAACAGGCTAGAAATAGACTTTGCCGTTAGCTGGGGAAAAACGTATCTATTAAAACGTACTTTTTTAAAGACATTACCCATTCTCTTTTGTTTTCACATATACAAAAAATCGTTACATGTGCTACTTCATTTTATGACACTTTATGTCTATGGATAGCTCATCACCTATCAAAACACTAATTTATTCTAAGTATCGATTAAAAATCTCAATATACATTAATTCTTTTCTCCAGTGTGTTTTATTACATGCAAATTTTTATTTCTGCAGTATTTTATATTACAATGTATTTTATTGCGTCAAACCTTATCAAAAAAGAGATTAAATAACACTGCTCTGCAGAAAAAAAAAAAAAAATCGAGATCTTATGCTGTTCTTGCTGATTCTTATATAAAATGAACCCCTGAATCCGAATATATCCATTTTGCAAGTCACCAACCGTTTTCTTGATACACCACACCCTCCCTCAGTTTCTTTCCCTGTTCGATAATTTTACAACCATGAATTTGATTTGAAGAATGAAAAATAATTAATTTAACACCTAAAAAGAAAAAATATATAAATTTTTAAAAATAACTTTAATAACAGATTAAAAATGTACAAGATATATGTAATGCATAAGGTCAGTGACAATTGCCCCCCCCCCCCCCCCCCCAAAAAAAAAAAAGAAAAAAAAAAAAAAAAATCTTTCCTTCGTCGCAAATGTCCATGTTTTACATTTTTCCAACTTTGTAGCCCCTCATACGATATTTAACGGTTAAAATAATCCCCTCCCCTCCTAAAAATGAATTTTATAGCCCTAAAATCACCGAAAAATAGTAAAAATAGGGGGAACCACTCCTAAAAAAGGTGGGTGATAGTGCAAAATGGGCGTCATATTTGTATTCAGGAGGTCATTTTACATAAGAATATGCTGAAATGGTGTCTGAGGCAATTTTCATGCCGAGCAGTGTAATTAAAAAAGTACCTTTACATGTTATTTAATCTAAACAATATTTATTTATTTTCTTAATAAAATAATGTCTTAGAACATATATGATGCATATTTACAAAAATGTTTGAATGATATACAAAATCTAATTAAATATCTAGCAAACTCTTGACGATATTTATTTACTTCAAAAATTTCCATTCAAAATATTGGAAAATGAGCTACTCAATATCTTTAGACAGGAATGAAAGTGTCTTCATGTAATTCATTCAAATATGCTCACTATTTCTTCTCAAATAACGAATATTAAAGAAAGCCTGTCTGAAAATTTCAAAGTAAAAGAAAATATTTGCTAATAATTACACCTTTATATTACGAAAACTGACATCTGTCAAAAATGAAAGCATTTACTTATTTGCCTGAAGAATACCTTATTAAAACAAGCTGTTCGTTTCTATGCAACATGAGGTCGAATTATGTCATTGCATGGAAAGTTCAGAAACATATTAGCATGTATAAAGAATATATGAATTCAGACAAGGAAGCACCTATTTTTTAAAAATAGAGTATTTAAATAATTTGTTTCTTTTTCCGAGTCTGTTTGTTACTTATAATTACAATTTTCATTATGATAAAATTTTGATATTAATCCAAAATTCCTCTAATTTATTATAGATAACAAACTAAAGAATTTGATTACAAAATTTTAATAAAAATGTTTAAAGTTTGCCCCAGAAAAGTATTTGCGTAATATTTTATAAGAGATGAATTTTTTGAAAACGAAGCATACAGTTAAAATATTAGTTAATACGTGAAAAAATAATCAACATGTACTTAGAAATTGCCATACCAACAGCATCATTGACATTTATTTTTTTCACGCCAGTGATCACATTTTAATTTTGCCGTGAACAATGACGTAATAAGAAGAATTATTCATAAAATGGCTAACAGAATATCTTTATTAATTCCATATTTTTTAATTAACTTCATTAATTAAGATGATAGAAAATTATGACTTCTAAAATGTCTTCCTTGGAGACTCCGGCACGCATTGATACCTCTCACGATGCTGAGAACACTGTCCTCCGCGAGGAGATGCGTTCACTGACAAAAAAATTTAACGCCAGCGACAGAAATTTCTTTTTCGATATATAGGGATATTTTAATCTATAAATCTATAAATCTTTATTTTAAATTATTTTTCAGATAAGGGTGTAATTATTCAGATTTCAATTTTAAATATTATCTTTGTACAAAGCGATATTTTATATTGTATTCTCTCTAAAAATTGTGAATCTACCTATGTGAGAGAAGCAGGACGTTCATGTGATATCCACATAAAAAAAAAAAAAAAAAAAAACACAAACGTGGTAATAAAAATGGTGATATTCGTTCAACATTGATCAACTATGCAGCTGAATCAAATCATACTGCTGAATTTAAAAATGTTATAATTATTATCCGAATCTGAAATAATATAATTCGACTATTTTCTTGAAAAGATGGCCAAGAATTATTTAACTTTCTCTAATGGGGTGATTCCACGGAAAACAGGACAAATATGTCCGACACGTAACAGCTATAATTCCATTAAAAAAATTTATAATTAAAAAATACAATGGAAAAAAAAATTGTGCTTAAAAAATCATATATACTTATATGATTTTTTAAGCACATTTTTTCCCATTGTATTTTTAATTATAATTTTTTTTAATGAAATTATAGCTGTTATGTGTCGGACATATTTGTCCTGTTTTCCGTGGAATCACCCAATGAATGAAGCATGCGCTGTAACATACATTTCTATTTTGAAATCCTTGCTTATGCAATTGTAAGTTGTTGCCTGGTAGATGTTATACATGGTAGATGAGGGGCTAAGAAATTAGTTTAATGTGATTTAACTAATTTTTTACTCGTATTTTATTATATCTTTTTAAATAAATGTTTGTTATCCAATTACTTTAACAGTTTTAAAATGGATATATATAAACTTTCGCTATAATCAACGTGCCGTAGCATAAAATGAGAACGGGCTACCACCAGATTCAGTAAGTGAGTGAATAATGAGATGCATTCAAGTAAATTTGGGCTGATGGTTGTCGCTCATTTTTTGCCCATTAAGGCTCATTATACTGTACTTTTAAGCAATTTGATTGGAAAAAAATATAAATATTCACCAAATATCCTTTGACGCTGGAATGACAAATTTATCTAACAAGGAAACATTCAAAAGGTGTCATCTTCAAAAAATATTGAAAAAAATATATGTGATTCTACTCTTCATAAAACACCAGAAAATGAAAAAAGTTATCGGCTGAAATTAATTACAACGACCACAAAAAATTATCAAAATTAGGCATATTTGGCGATTTAACGCTGTTAGGCGATACGTATGCTAGCACCGAGATTGCCGTGTACGAACAGAACCGTGTTTTGCTTTTCCGCCAAGTACTCAAAACCAATCGCCTAGCAGTGTGAAATCGCCATATATGCTTAATTTTTATAATTTTTTGTGGTCGCTGTAATTAATTTCAGCCGATATTTTTTTTCATTTTCTGGTGCTTTATGAAGAGTAGAATCACATATATTTTTTTCAATACTTTTTGAAGATGACACCTTTTGAATGTTTTCTTGTAAGATCAAAATTTAATCATTTGTGCTCTAATTGCTTTCATGTGAATCGTTTAATTTCCTGTACTTGCTGTGTTTACATAAAAAAGACACCATTTTGTATACATTTTTGAACTGTTTTCTTCTTTTTAATTCATTCAAAGTATCTCCATCAATCATCTACATACAACAACCTCGTCAGTTTAAATTTAATAATATTGTGTAAGGTCAGATTAAAAAAAAAAAAAAAAAAAAAACCTGTATGTTTTTCTTTTAGATATGCGAGATTTTAGCAACAAATATACACAACAATAAATAATTGTAAGTTAAAAATTTTTTTTATAAACCATGTTTTTAAATTTTCTGTTGAATCATATAAACGCTACTGAAGGCAGCCGGAACCCCAGCAATTGGATAAAAGTATTAAAAAAATTCCTAGCTATCGTCTTTTGAGCTATTATAAAAGTTTCAAATGGCTATCTAGCCGGGAAGTTAGTTAAAAGTTGATTGCAAGCTTTGTACTGGAAACGCTGCCGAAGGCAGCAGGGTCCAGAAGCAATTGGATAAAAGTATTTTTAAAAAGCATTTTCACCGTATTCTGAACTATTCCGAAAGTTTCAAATGTCTAGCTACTCGGGAAGTTAGTTAAGTGAATTTTGTGTCGAATTATATGAACGCTGCCGAAGGCAGTAGGGACCTGAAAAAGTTGAATAAAAGTATTAAAAAAATGTATTGCTACCGTGTTCTGAGCTATCCTGAAAGTTTCAAATATCTAGCTAGTCGGGAAGTTAGTGAAAATCGTATGCAAGCTTTGTACTGGTAACGCTGCCGAAGGCAACAGGAACCCCGAAACTGTTGGCTAAAGGTATTTAAACAAATGCATTTTCACCATGTTCTGAACTATTCTAAAAGTTTCAAATGTCTAGCTAGTCGGGAAGTTAGTTAAATAAATTTTCTATCGAATAATATAAGCGCTGCCGAAGGCAGTGGGACCTGAAAAACTAGTGGACTAAAATTATTAGAAAAATGTATTGTCACCGTGTTATAAGCTGTACTGAAAGTTTCAAGTGTCCAGATAGTCGGAAAGTTAGTGAAAAATCGATTGCAAGCTTAGTACTGATAACGCTGCCGAAGGCAGCAGGAACCCGAAACAGTTGGCTAAAGGTATTTAAAAATGCATTTTCACCGTGTTCTGAACTATTTTGAAAATTTCAAATGTCTAGCTAGTCGGGAAGTTAGTTAAATAAATGTTCTGTCGAATTATATAAGCGCTGCCGAAGGCAGCGGGACCTGAAATAGTTGACTAAAATTATTAGAAAAATGTATTGTCACCGTGTTGTGAGATGTCCTGAAAGTTTCAAATATCCAGCTAGTTGGGAAGTTAGTGAAAAATCGATTGCAAGATTTGTACTGGTAACGCTGCCGAAGGCAGCAGGAACCCTAAACAGTTGGCTAAAGGTATTAAAAAAATGCATTTTCACCGTGTTCTGAACTATTCTGAAAGTTTCAAATATCTAGCTAGTCGGGAAGTTAGTTAAAAATCGATTGCAAGATTTGTCCCTGACAAACACACAAACAAACACACAAACAAACATACAAACAAACAAACAAGAATCGAAGTTAATAAAAACATGGTAAAATATAGGTAGAATATAATTATAAAATCAGTTGTTACAGAAATAGAAATCATTGATGATTGGGTAAATAAATGTAACAATAAACATAAATTATAGAAGCTACAGTATTTAAATTCTTTCCGTTTGGAATTTCTGACTTCTGGACATTTATGAAGAAAAATAATCAAACAGTTAATTTAACTTAAGAATTATTATTATTATTTTTTAATACGTGTAATATGAAAATGATCCACAGTTTTAAAAAAACAAACTAAGTTTTGCGTATAGGTTTTGAACATAACGTCAGATTTGTTCTATTTCTTAAACTGTTTGATTTGTTACCCATGATTATAATTATCCCAGGGATTTTGAACGCCGAGTAAATGTAACCATAGTAATTAACTAATTATACGTTTGAATCAAGAAAAATGCATCACTTATATACATACATACATATATATATATATATATATATATATATATGCATATATTTTATTTTACTAATATTTTTTTCTCAGATTATTAGATTTTTCAATTCTGTCTTTTCATTTTCAATTAAACATAATATCTTGACATTTTTAAGGTTTTGTTGGGGTGTTAAAAATGTTAAGGTACGAACAGATAGCTGAAGACGTATAGGAAAATTTGCAACGGTGTTAAAGTTATGAATTAAAAAAGCCTCAGATTCATAAAGGCATTGTAGAAGCTGGATGTACACATCTCTTAATATATTGTATATGATTATAGCAGGCTGAGGTTACATAAAGTTTTCATATTTCTTTTTTCTTTTTCTTTAAATAGTACATTTTTAAATTTTCAAAATCTTATATTTTTTAAAAGCAAAGCCAACAAGTTGTAATTTATGCCTAAAAAGTTCTAAAAGTGTAAGTATGATAGCAGCTGAACAGAATAACGTCAAACTTTTCCAAAATGTTGTTATATTTACTCCACTTTATCCTTGATTTCTTTAAACATACTACAACTTACGCTGAGAGATCTATTCATAGTTGCCAAGTTTAACAGTATCTCAAAATTTTAATAATTTTTTTAAATATATTTTTGTAACAGTTTTCACTGATAAAATAAAATTAAAACTTCTATTAAATTTTTCCTGTAGTCAAAATGCGCTTAAAAGTTGGCAACTGTGCACCTATTGTAGCGAAATATCACAGTACAATGCTCACCAAACATTATTTTCTATCAGTCAATATTATGTTTCTTCAATAATCTGCTGATATCCAAATTACTTTCGTAATAAAAATTTTATTGTAACTTATGAAGTGTAATACTATCTTTACATCTCTGAAATTTCAGTAAAAATCAAATAGTGTTTCATTAGATTTTTTTCACAGCGCCTAAAATTTGATTGATTGGCATAGTTTTGATGTTAAGGTGTTTTTATCATACTGTGCAAAGTCTAATGCTCGTATTAGGGAAGTTGTAAGGTTGAGACTATGGTAAGTCACCACAATTTGAAAATTGTGCTGGATCCAGAGACGCAATAGATGAGAGAGTTGAATGCTTCGATGCCAACAGTCGGCGAAATTTTAGGTTGAAATAATTTTGCGCCAACATAGCGCTGCAATGGAGGAAGTAAGTTGCGGAGTATAGGCGAATGCGAAACGGCTTTAAAGTTTTGTTGAAGTGAAGAGATTGGAAGTCGATTAAATGAGGAATAAAAAGGAAGGTCGTTTCGTAGAGTGGGTGGTGTAAATGAGTTAGTTCTGATGCTCGATTAAACTATAGTTTGCGGCGTATTGATGAAATTAGTTTGTTGTTCTAAGATCAAAGTGGAGTTTGATGGTCTGATGTGTATAGTGAAGTTATACAGGTAGTAAAGTTGAGTGTTAATTCTGTCGGCCGTCAGAATCCATCCGTCAAGATTGGGCTCACATCGTCTAGTGGTAAAGAGTGAAGCCATCAACCTTCTTCTGTTATCTCCTGTGGATAAGAGTTACTTTATAATTATCTAAATTATTTCTTATACTTATTTTCCAAAGTTACATTAGTTTATACTAATTGAGTTTACAGAGCCAGATTTACCTCCTATTAATTTAAATAAATGAAAGAATATTTGATTTTACTTCATAGTCTTGTGTTCTACTTTATCTATTTAGTTATCTAATAGATTATTTAAAATGGAGTTTGCGTCAAAGCAAACCTCACAAAGGTTAAGGCTATTTTTATAAGTTAGGAACTTAGGTGTTCAAAACACACTTCTTGCGACTCTTTCTAAGGAGTATTATTCCCCCCCGGAGTACACGCATGATTTAGAAAAGATAACGAAAAAATTTGAAAATCTAGACAGAAAATAAGTACTTGAGTTCTAACCCAGTACTTCTCTTTTACCAGCTTTTAAAACACCACATCTGCGAGACGCACTGAGCATATATTTTGACGGTTTACTTTCGAAGAGGAAACTTTAAATTATAACAGAATTTTTCACATATACAAATACACATGTAATACAAATACACATGTAACTAATTAAAACTTTATTTAGGAATCACGAAATGAATGCGTTGTGTTTAATTAAATTTACTTTTAAACAAACTTTTACATCTTAAACTAACGAAATTAAGAAAGTGGAAATGTTTAGAGAAGAGTTCTAAATTTAGAATCTTAGAAACTTAGAATCGTCTAAACTTTTAACTGGTACAAAGGAGAAATATTTTAATAATATTTGAAAGTTATTATAATAAATGATTAAAGAAGTTGGCGATTTTATTTAGTTTTCTGAAAACGTACATTAGATTTGTGTATTCTTTTTATATTACTTAAAAAAAAAAAAAAAAAAACATTTTTTTTAACCCAAATAGCTATTTTTTTTTTTTTTTTAATAGACAGTAAGTTATTTTTCATATTAACTATCAGTTGAAATATGTGCAAAATTTCTAGCATAAGAAGAAATGCTTCACTTTAAGGACAGTGTTTTTGCGTAAGCAATTTTTTATACTTCCCTTGTAGCTTGTGAGGTAATGTTATGTTAGCGTAACGCTACAAACGAAGTTCGCACTTTACGGATAACATGTGAAGGTGCAGAGTTTTAGGATTCGGTTGATTAATGGAGTTAGTTCTTATCCTAAACTAAAATTATAATTTGCAGTATGTTAATATTTTGGAAAGTGATTTATATAAAAGAGAAGAGGTAGCCGAGAGTTAAAAAGGTAAGGGAGGTAGCTGCTTGGAAGAGAGTTAGTGATAATGAATTAGAAGTAGTAGGAGGTCAAACGAGTTAGTAGCGATCGGCTATAGTAGAAGATAATTAGTCGAGTAGTATAGTGGCGTAGGGAATCCTCCCACTAACGAAAGATTAATATAGTCGTAAGAGGTAACGACGTTATTTGAAGCAGTTGAGATTAATTATGGTTAATTGTTTATGGTTAGAGTATTTATGAAGGCTACCCCTTTAAGTTTATAAAGGTACTGAATATGATTATAGTCCAACGCCCAATTTCTCTTTAAGCTCAAGATAAAAGCTCGTTATTTATTTTATAATTCAAGTCTCGTACTCACTTTATTAAGTAATTATGGAATTAAGTTAAGCTTAATCTAAGTTAAATGAGGAATATGGCATCCACTTATTCCTCACAGTGGCACCCAACCCCCCCCCCCCCCGAGCGAGTATTTTTTGATGGCACTACAAGTGTGCTTCAATTTTTTGATGAGCTTGAATATTTTTTTAATTTTTATAAAATTGATATTGCCGAAAAATATGCTTGGTTAAAATGTTCCTTAAGAGGAGAACCAAGACAGTGGCATGATTTAATTGCCTGCCATTCACTTGGCCCAAATGCAACCTATGCGGATTTAAAAAGTATATAGGTAAAAAAGTATTTAAAGTAAAGGTTTAAAAGTATGCGGATTTAAAAAGTGTAAAAGTTATAAGCCTCTTTGCCACTCGGTATGATAGATTAAGATTAGAGCACGAACTTTCCACCACTCCTGAAAAAAGTCAGCGGAAAGTGGTTATAAGGGCCGTGGACAAACCGCAACAAGTTAATTAAGTCACACGAAGCAAGCTCGAGTACTTTAAATCAACCTAAAACTGGCGATAAAATCTTTAATTCTAGTGGCAAAAGTGTTGAAGCAACCAAGCAAACTTCGATTTCAAACAGCAAGACAGACGAATTTAAGATGCTATTCAGCCTTTGACTACGGATAAAAAATCCGACAATTTCGCTAATGTAGCGACGGGAGTTGTAAAGGAAAATACAATTAAAATAAATGTGGCGGCTGAAACCGTTAAACTGAGCGAAAGTGATAAATCATTAAATATTGCGGCTAATCCTTCCGCCAATACCTCAAATTTATGTTTTGAAATTGTTAAGCTAACAAACTTTTCTAGTAGTCTAAATGCATCTCCTGATAATTTACATTTAAAAACAGTCAAGTCGACCGATTCTTTTATTTTCACAGAAACTGCGTTAAAAGAAAGTGAAAAGTTTAACCGCTGTGCTTCTAAATATCTCGCGACTACTTTTAAAGAAAATCTAGTCGTTAATGTAAATGAAAGTAATACATTTCTAAATGCAGTGTGAACTAACTTAAGTTCTGAACATTTAGTACATAAATTGACCGATAATGTCGTAAATCGAACAGAAAAGTCCGATAACTGTGCCACTAGTTTAAACGCCAAAGTAACAGAAAAAGTGATTTTTACTAAGGCATTCCAATATTTTAAAGCTTGTAAGCCCTCCAGGACCTCGACCTCAACGAGTAGAGAGCGAGCGGAACCTTCTCCGGGAACTATGGACAGTGACAAGGTACCGGGCTCGAGTCCGTCCCAGAAAAGTGCCTCTCCGATGCCGCACTCCGCTCTACAAGCCTCCAGCCCTGTGATGTCTGCGACGAGTGCAAGGACTAGCACTTCTAACATGTTTAATACTCATGCTGTTACAGCGGAAACCATAAGTCAGGTCGTATCGTTCATTATTTAATTTTTCTCAAGTATTGGTTTATCAGGTAAAATCTACGACATATAGTAAAGCCTTTTGGACCTTCAACCATCATCTGAAAGCCATGAACTTTCTAAAATTTGAAAAATCTAAATTTAAACTTGGAGCATGAACTTTCAACTCCGGAAATTTCATTTTTTGTTTACATGTCATAATTTTTTTCTGTTATATAATATATTCATGGATGTACTTTAATGTTTATTACTTACAGCCATCAACAGCAGTAATTAGTACGATAAAAACAAATTTTTCTTCCCTTTGTATATAAATTTTCCCCTCTATAGTTTTTACATTATCTATATGTATGTACTCTAATGTTTTCTATTTTGTGGCCATCAACGGCAGTTTTTGGTAAAAACCTTTTTGAACATTTGTCTATATACACTAAGCGACAAAAAAAAAAAAAAAAAGCCGCGCTTGGATGTTTTCCTTTTCGCCTTCTACAACTGCCAATTTTATCGTTTAAAAAGCAAATTTTCGAACAGATTTTACTATGTTGTCCTCCATATACACTTTAGCTTTGAGTCTAGTGTTAAAAACAAAATGTAATTGTCAGGAAAATTGTAATTTTAGAATTTATTTCAAAAATGGTAAGAATAAGGCAGTTAACGATGCCACAAAAAGTATTAATTTTTAAATGAAAATCAAAAAATATTTTAATACGTGAGATGGCAAAATAATTAAATGCTAACGAAATATTAGTAAAATGAATTTTAGCAAAATATAAATTTTTTTGGCCGTTTAAACTGGGAATTTGGCTTTAGGCGGTCATGTTGCTCATCCAAGCTAGATAACCGCAAGTTAAAATGCGAATGTTTAAAAAATCGATTTGTATCATGTTCAGAACTTAAAAAAGATTTTAAAAAAGTGTATAGTAAATTACTTTCTTCAAAAACAATGCGGGAACAATTAAACAAAGCGGGCTAAAGAACGGAAGATCTGCGAAAAAAGCCATTATTAAGGAAACGAATTAGAAAAAACAATACTTTAGTTGACCAAAATTTAAAAACATTATCAGTTAATTATTAGGCTGAACTGTTTTTCTCTGATGAATCAAGTTTTCTTTATTTCGTGCAGTTGAAAAAAGCTAGAATGAAGACGAAAATGTGACCGACTTAATGAAAATCGCACTTTTAAAACAGTGACACATTCTCCGTACATTATGGTACGGAGGTGCATAACTTTTCAAACACTCGGGGAAATTTTTATGCTCAAGGAATCAATTAACTCGAAATAAAACACAATCTGCATAAAAGTGGTGCCTGACCGACTATTTTGGAGGTATCTTAGACATTTCCGTAAACAGCATTTGAAGATAATATGGCACCTTACTACACGGCGTCTGTGGTAAGTTTATTCACTTCAAATTGTCAAAATTTCTTATGCATTCCCATGAGATCCTATAATTCTGTAAGTAATCATACTTTTTTTTCACTTTAAGTTAAATACCACAAAGGATATAGTAGAATTTCTTCTTTTCCAGACATGGAAATGGTCAAAATCGCGATCCGCTCGAAAATGTTTCGTCTATAAAAAGGCGGGGGAGAGGGGAGAGGATTCGAAATTTGCAGCCTATAACTCTGCCAGAACTAGAAAAATTTATTTGTGATATTTGGCACATTGAAATTTCTGAGATTTATATTAAAACACTGTATAAAACTATGCCATTGCGCATTTATGCAGTAATTCCATATAAAGGTGGAATTAACCCAATGCAGAATACATTTTTTTAACAAAAAATTGCTTAGATCTAACAAATAAATAGTTTTATTTCATATATTAAAATATAACTTGTTTATTTCATATAATAAATCATAATACAATGCAAAGTGTATAGTTATTGCATTATGTTCAAAAAGAAAGTTTTATGCAGATTTTTAAAAAGTACTTCGTAAAGTGCAATAAAGCGAATTATTAAATCGAAAATATACATAGGTATCATTTCATACCTTTGGTATTATGCAAACAAGACAGTTTTATTTGTTTCAAACATTAATTTTAAAGTTATTACAAATAAAAAAGGTATAAGTCATTTTTTCTGCAGTGCGGCTTTTTTTTTTGTCGCTTAGTGTATATATTCCCCATCTATGTTTTTCTAAATGTTGTATAAATTGTATAAAATGAATATTTTTTATTGTTAAAACTTTTGTATTCAACTAAAAGTGCAATGTATGTATGTATTATTAGTATGGGGTAAAAAGAGATTTTTTTAGCTATTTTGCATGTAAATTCGTGTTTAACGACTAATTTTAATAAACTAACAATTTCGTTTTTTTTTTTTTTTTTTTTTTTTTTTTTCCCATTATGCAAATAGCTAGGTGGGAAATATTGGTTATCTATAGAATTTTATATGTCAAACTCTTATTTATCTAGCTACAAATTGTAGCTTACTTTCTATATTGATTTCTACTGTAAAAAGAGTTTTGCATTTTAGAAATACTGTGATGATTCTGATGTCCAGTCGTTAAATACAGTCTGATTTCTTCAATTGTTACTTTGAAATGCAGAAGGAGGTATTTCTGGAACTTTGCCAGCTATTTTTGTGTTCTGAAGTAGAAAGAGTTTTTTGGACGCATGCCAGCGGATCCCTTTCAAGATAAATCTGGTAGAACACTGGAATATTTTTTTTTTCTCTTTGATGCAATCTTTAGATGGATAATGACATTTCAAGTTTTCAATAAAATTATTTTCTTAATGTTGCAAGCTTAAAAATTAAGTTTGTTCCTTTCCAGGTTAAGGAAAGATGTACCTGTCATCAATATTGCAAGTTTAAAACTAAGTTTTTTCCTGTCCGTTTCAGGAAAGATGTGCTTGTAAGCCCTTTTGTAAAATGTTGGACTATATTTCACTAAGTGTTTAGCGCAAGGGTTTTCTATTGTAAAGCTACTTCGACTGAGCTTAAAATTTCAAATCATAAATTTTTCTAAGTGAATGGTTTTTCAGCCCGGCACTCATAAATTTTTTTTTTCATTATTAGATTTTAAAAGAAAGTAGTTTTTGTTGGACAGTTTAACTTAAGATTTCCCCCCTCTTTTTCTAAAGTATTATGCAGTTTAATTTTAAACATTAAGTCACTGCAACTATTTTTTTCAGTTACATAATATAAGCAATAATTTAAAATTTTCACGGGTAAAAACCCGTTGTGGATTTTAACGTGAAATTTTTGTCTTTTGGGGAGGAACTGTGAGGTATTGTTATGCTAGCGTAACGCTACAAACGAAATTCGCACTTTACGGATAACACGTGAATGTGCAGAATTTTAGGATTCGCTTGATTAATGGAGTTAGTTTTTATCCTAAACTAAAATTATAATTTGCAGTATATTAATATTTTGGAAAGTGATTTATATAAAAAAAAAGAGGTAACCGAGAGTTAAAAAGGTAGGGGAGGTAGCCGATGAGAGGAAGGTAGTTGCTTGGAAGAGAGTTAGTGATAATGAATTAGAAGTAGTAGGAGGTCAAACGAGTTAGTAGCGAGCGGCTATAGTAGAAGATAATTAGTCGAGTAGTATAGTGGCGTAGGGAATCCTCCCACTAACGAAAGATTAATATAGTCGTGAGAGGTAACGACGTTAGTTGAAGCAGTTGAGATTAATTATGGTTAATTGTTTATCGTCAGAGTATTTATGAAGGCTGCCCCTTTAAGTTTATAAAGGTACTGAATATGATTATAGTCCAACGCCCAATTTCTCTTTAAGCTCGAGATAAAAGCTCGTTATTTATTTTATAATTCAAGTCTCGTACTCAATTTATTAAGTAATTAAGGAATTAAGTTAAGCTTAATCTAAGTTAAATGAGGAATATGGCATCCACTTATTCCTCACAGTGGCACCCCCCCCCCGAGCGAGTATTTTTTGATGGCACTACTAGTGTGCTTCAATTTTTTCATGAGCTTGAATATTTTTTTAATTTTTATAAAATTGATATTGCCGAAAAATATGCTTGGTTAAAATGTTCCTTAAGAGGTAAACCAAGACAGTGGCATGATTTAATTGACTGCCATTCACTTGGCCCAAATGCAAACCTATGCGGATTTAAAAAGTATATAGGTAAAAAAGTATTTAAAGTAAAGGTTTAAAAGTATGCGGATTTAAAAAGTATAAAAGTTATAAGAGTCTTTGCCACTCGGTATGATAGATTAAGATTAGAGCACGAACGTTCCACCCCTCCTGAAAAAAGTCAGCGGAAAGTGGTTATAAGGGCCGTGGACAGACCGCAACAAGTTATTAAGTCACAGGAAGCAAGCTCGAGTACTTTAAATCAACCTAAAACTGGCGATAAAACCTTTAATTCTAGTGGCAAAAGTGTTGAAGCAACCAAGCAAACTTCGATTTCAAACAGCAAGACAGACGAATTTAAGTCTGCTATTCAGCCTTTGACTACTGTTAAAAAATCCGACAATTTCGCTAGTGTAGCGACGGGAGTTGTAAAGGAAAGTACAATTAAAATAAATGTGGCGGCTGAAACCGTTAAACTGAGCGAAAGTGATAAATCATTAAATATTGCGGCTAATCCTTCCGCCAATACCTCAAATTTATGTTTTGAAATTGTTAAGCTAACAAACTTTTCTAGTAGTCTAAATGCATCTCCTGAAATTTACATTTAAAAACAGTCAAGTCGACCGATTCTTTTATTTTCCCAGAAACTGTGTTAAAAGAAAGTGAGAAGTTTAACCACTGTGCTTCTAAATATCTCGCAACTACTTTTAAAGAAAATCTAGTCGTTAATGTAAATGAAAGTAATACATTTCTAAATGCAGTGTGAACTAACTTAAGTTCTGCACATCTAGTACATAAATTCAACGATAATGTCGTAAATCGAACAGAAAAGTCCGATAACTGTGCTACTAGTTTAAACGCCAAAGTAACAGAAAAAGTGATTTTTACTAAGGCATTCTAATATTTTAACGCTTGTAAGCCCTCCAGGACCTCGACCTCAACGAGTAGAGAGCGAGCGGAACCTTCTCCGGGAACTATGGACAGTGACAAGGTACCGGGCTCGAGTCCGTCCCAGAAAAGTGCCTCTCCGATACCGGACTCGCTATACAAGCCTCCAGCCCTGTGATGTCTGCGACGAGTGCAAGGACTAGCACTTCTAACATGTTTAATACTCATGCTGTTACAGCGGAAACCATAAGTCAGGTCGTATCGTTCATTATTTAACTTTTCTCAAGTATTGGTTGATCAGGTAAAATCTACGACATATAGTAAAGCCTTTTGGACCTTCAACCATCATCTGAAAGCCATGAACTTTCTAAAATTTGAAAAATCTAAATTTAAACTTGGAGCATGAACTTTCAACTCCGGAAATTTCATGTTTTGTTTACATGTCATAATTTTTTTTCTGTTATATAGTATATTCATGGATGTACTTTAATGTTTTATACTTACAGCCATCAACAGCAGTAATTAGTACGATAAAAACAAATTTTTCTTCCCTTTGTATATAAATTTTCCCCTCTATAGTTTTTACATGATCTATATGTATGTAATCTAATGTTTTCTATTTTGTGGCCATCAACAGCAGTTTTTGGTAAAAACCTTTTTGAACATTTGTCTATATATATATTCCCCATCTGTGTTTTTCTAAATGTTGTATAAACTGTATAAAATGAATATTTTTTATTGTTAAAACTTCTGTATTCAACTAAAAGTTCAATGTATGTATGTATTATTAGTATGGGGTAAAAAGAGAATTTTTTTAGCTATTTTGCATGTAAATTCGTGTTTAACGACTAATTTTAATAAATTAACAATTTCGTTTTTTTTTTTTTTTTTTTTTTTTTTTGCCATTATGCAAATAGCTAGGTGGGAAATATTGGTTATCTATAGAATTTTATATGTCAAACTCTTATTTATCTATCTACAAATTGTAGCTTTCTTTCTATATTGATTTCTACTGTAAAAAGAGTTTTGCATTTTAGAAATACTGTGATGATTCTGATGTCCAGTCGTTAAATACAGTCTGATTTCTTCAATTGTTACTTTGAAATGCAGAAGGAGGTATTTCTGGAACTTTGCCAGCTATTTTTGAGTTCTGAAGTAGAAAGAGTTTTTTGGACGCATGCCAGCGGATCCCTTTCAAGATAAATCTGATAGAACACTGGAATATTTTTTTTCTCTTTGATGCAATCTTCAGATGGATAATGACATTTCAAGTTTTCAATAAAATTATTTTCTTAACGTTGCAAATTTAAAAATTAAGTTTGTTCCTTTCCAGGTTAAGAAAAGATGTACCTGTCATCAATATTGCAAGTTTAAAACTAAGTTTTTTCCTTTCCGTTTCAGGAAAGATGTGCTTGTAATCCCTTTTGTAAAATGTTGGACTATATTTCACTAAGTTTTTGGCGCAAGGGTTTTCTATTGTAAAGCTACTTCGACTGAGTTTAAAATTTCTTATCATAAATTTTTCTAAGTGAATGGTTTTTCAGCCCGGCACTCATAAAATTTTTTTTTCATTATTAGATTTTAAAAGAAAGTAGTTATTGTTGGACAGTTTAACTTAAGATTTCCCCCCTCTTTATCTAAAGTATTATGCAGTTTAATTTTAAACATTAATTCACTGCAACTATTTTTTTCAGTTACATAATATAAGCAATAATTTAAAATTTTCACGGGTAAAAACCCGTTGTGGATTTTAACGGGAAATTTTTGTCTTTTGGGGAGGAACTGTGAGGTAATGTTATGTTAGCGTAACGCTACAAACGAAATTCGCACTTTACGGATACCACGTGAATGTGCAGAGTTTTAGGATTCGGTTGATTAATAAAGTTAGTTCTTATCCTAAACTAAAATTATAATTTGCAGTATATTAATATTTTGGAAAGTGATTTATATAAAAGAGAAGAGGTAACCGAGAGTTAAAAAGGTAGGGGAGGTAGCCGATGAGAGGAAGGTAGTTGCTTGGAAGAGAGTTAGTGATAATGAATTAGAAGTAGTAGGAGGTCAAAGGAGTTAGTAGTGAGCGGCTATAGTAGAAGATAATTAGTCGAGTAGTATAGTGGCGTAGGGAATCCTCCCACTAACGAAAGATCAATATTGTCGTGAGAGGTAACGGCGTTAGTTGAAGCAGTTGAGATTAATTATGGTTAATTGTTTATCGTTAGAGTATTTATGAAGGCTGCCCCTTTAAGTTTATAAAGGTACTGAATGTGATTATTGTCCAACGCCCACCTTCTCTTTAAGCTCAAAATAAAAGCTCGTTATTTATTTTATAATTCAAGTCTCATACTCACTTTATTAAGTAATTAAGCAATTAAGTTAAGCTTAATCTAAGTTAAATGAGGAATATGGCATCCAGTTATTCCTCACAAGCTTGATGAACGAGTATGACTCGAAAACGTTTTAAAAGTATTTGCAGAGGGAATAAAATTATTTGTTATCGGAAATCATCTTTAATAAGATATTTTTTTCCTAATTAAATTTTTATTATTATGTACAGTAAAGTCTGGTACAACGCGGTGGCAGAGATGACAAATAAATTAAACAGTTTTATTTTTTAACACCACTAACTTTTTAGAGTACCATTTTATTGGTTCATACACTCGATTTAGTTTTTGTATAAAGATGTTGCTTTGATATAAAGTTATTGGTGTTAAAAAATAGAATTGTAATATTCATGAGGCAAACTTGAACCCGCGTTGTACGAGACTTTGCTGTACTTATACTTCAGAGAATGATACTTATTGCCTTATATTTATAATTATTAATATCGAACTGTGATAACAAAAATTCTTCATTTCTAAATTTTTATTACAATTGTTCGTAGAATTTCAAAAAAAAAAAAAAGTTTCTAACTTTTTTTTTCGTCCCGGATGGAGCATTTCGTTCGTTATCCACGAACGCTTTTATTTATTTATTTATTTTATTTTATTTATTTATGTTTTTTATGATAAATTTAATTCCAACTGAAATTTCAGTAGTAAAACTAAACTCTAATTTTTTATCAAAGTCATTTTAGTAGTTTTCTAGAAAAATCACGTTTCTGCTGTATATAACATTTTTATATACATTTTATGTTACTTTCATTGCAATATCAAAAATTACCTTTTTAAAGTAAAAGACACAATCATTTAATTAATCTGAAAAATCAAGACATCTTATGCTTATTACATAATAATTTAATATTCGAAGATCTACATATCAGGAGCCTAAACATCTCTTTTGTAATATCAGTTGCATATCAATTTATTTTATTTTATTTTAGTTTTAGGACGGAGGATTATTAGTTTAAATTTTGATTTATTGTAGACCAGTTTTGGATAACACCAAAATAAATCAGAAATATCAGTCCTAACGTTACAAATTCGGTACCAAATGAAAGGGGCGATTTTTCTGAATCAAGGGTGCAAACAGTTTTTCGACACGACAATTAGATTTTTTTAAATTAACTAAAGTTTGAAATTTAGGTGGCAACACTTCATTTTAATTCATTTTAAAAGTACGTGGCCCAGTTTTACGATCAAAAATTGAGATAAAAAATAAATAAAAATAAAAATAAATAAATAAAATTTTACAGATTGAAATTAATAGTCCTCCGTACTAAACTATATTCGACCTTTAACAGAATTTTTAATGGTTTTTATTATTATTTATTTCTTTTGTTTAGAGAACCTATATCAGTAGTGTTATAAAGAAGCATCACTGGACTTGAATTTCTATATAATAAATAAACATCTTTGAATAAACACCATTAAATGCAAAGAAACAGTCACAATTTTTCGGTATCGAAAGAAAAAAAAAAAAAAAAAAACACGGCTCTTCGTCAGGCGATCAAAGTAGGCAAGAGTGCTTCAGACAAAGCGGCAACACGCAAAACCGATTTCATTGATGAGTTGGTACAAGAATCAATCAATAATACCACAGGACTGGTGTTTATCTATATAAATAAAGTAAAGAGTTTGTCGGCGGAACACATTCGGGATGACCACTCCTATTTTTGATTGGTCTAGATTTAACTACTTTGGTGATGAAAGTCGGTCATTTTCTTTAGTAAAAGCTGATGAATTTTTTTAAAAGATACTGCATAGATGTTATACTTTTTTAAAAGACTCTAAAAGCTGTTCATTTTTTGTGAGGGCACTATATACATCAAGTTATTACACTTAAAGATATTACGTTGCAAAGTTTTACAACGCGATATCATTCAATTGCTTTTGATGAAGATCGGCCATTTTTTTTAGTAAAAACTGATATATATTAATATACTACATAGATGTTATACTTTTTTAAAAGAGCTCTAAAAGGTGTTCATGTTTTTTGAGGACACTATATACATCAAGTTATTAGATTTAAAGATATCACGTTGCAAAGTTTCCCAACGCGATATCATTCAATTGCTTTTGATGAAGATCGACCATTCTTTTTTTAAAAACTGATATATATATCTTATACTATTAAGTGAGCAATATGTGTATATTTCACTGATCTCGAAAACGGTAGCTCGGACAGTCACGAGATTTAACACAAAGGTGCCCCCCGAAGGGTCATTGTGCACATCGAAGTCAGATTTTCGAATTTTTGATTAGTTTTTTCTTAATTAATTAAAATGTAAAAATAATAACCTTCTAATTTCTGATAAAAAAGCCATTTAAATTTTAACATTTTATCCATAATTTAATTGTTGCCAATTTTTTTTTCGACAAAATAATAATAATAATAATAATAATAATAAAAAAAAAACGTACATTTATTTAAAATGAGGAAAATAAATCAGAAATATTAGAAAATAAATTAGAAATATCAGTCGCATCGTTACAAATAAGATACCAAATGAAAGTGAAAATTTTTGTAAATCCGATGCATTAAACAGCTTATCAATCGGATGATTAGTTTTTTCTTAATTAATTAAAATGTGAAAATAGTAACCTTCTAATTTCTGATAAGACATTTAAATTTTAGCATTTTATCCATGATTTAATTGTTGCCAATTTTTTTTCCGACAAAATAATAATAATAATAATAATTAAGAAAAAAAAACGTACATTTATTTAAAATGAGGAAAATAAATTAGAAATATCAGTTGCATCGTTACAAATAAGATACCAAATGAAAGGGAAAATTTTTGTAAATCCGATGCATTAAACAGCTTATCAATTGGATGATTAGTTTTTTCTTAATTAATTAAAATGTGAAAATAGTAACCTTCTAATTTCTTATAAATAAGACATTTAAATTTTAGCATTTTATCCATGATTTAATTGTTGCCAATTTTTTTTTTCGACAAAATAATATTAATAATAATAAAAAAAAAACGTACATCTTATACTATTAAGTGAGCAATATTTGTATATTTCACTGTTCTCGAAAACGGTAGCTCGGACAGTCACGAGATTTAACACAAAGGTGCCCCCCGAAGGATCATTGTGCACATCGAAGTCAGAATTTCGAATTTCTGTTTAGTTTTCTTTTAATTAATAAAAATATGAAAATAATAAGCTAATAATAGCAAAGAATTAGCCATTTAAATTTAATCCATAATTTAATTGTTGCCAAAAAAAAAAAAAAAAAAAAAAAGAGTTTATTTATTTATTTTTTTTTTTCAACAGGAAAATAAATACATTTATCTAAACATGAACAATACTACACACTACTGATCGCAGAGCTTCCAAATTTGGCTTATAGGTACCTGGGACCCTGAAGATGTGCACCTCATTGAGAGTTTTTCGAATTTCGAATTTGAATTTTTTAAATTAATGTTTTTTCGATTTTTAACATTGGCTTTTATGTTTCATTTTTCATGAATTTATTCTTCGATTGTAATCGTCTGCGTATCTTAGCAACGACTATATTATGCAATTTATTTTTTATTTAATACATTTATTTGAGGGCGAATCTTTTTTCTCTTTTTAATTTATTATATTTATTGAAAATAAAATGGTAATGCAGTAGAAAAAATTAAATATAATAAATTTAAAATTTAAAAACGTATTTATAACAGTTATGTTTATGTATAATTTTTGTAGTATAACAACAATTATTTTTCATTTGTTAATTTAATTTCTTTAAAAGTTTTTTCTCCTAATTTAAAGTATTTGTCAGGAAATAATGGTAGTATATAGTAGAAAGGATTAAACTGATTGGAATTTATTTGTTTTTTATGTATTTAATTCCTTCTAAAAGAAAATCTACTTTTTATTTTATTTCATTATATTGGTCGGAATCAAATTGTAATACAGTGTAAATAGCATGAGCAATAAAATACTTGGTTCAAAAACTAAAATATTTAATAGACTCTGAGATACGGTCATCTTTAAAATCGTAGTTCTTAAATAATGGCAGACCCACCTATCGTCAATAAATACCCATATTGAAATACATAGGAAAGAGATTTCTGCAGGCAGTGGGAACCTGCTCCCGATACAGTACGGCCAGAGAAAGAGCTGCCGTAGTCAGCGAGTACCCGATGCGAGGTCTAAAGCGATTCCAATGTAATTATTTTAGTTTTTATTTATAATGTGATGTGAAAAATGAATAATGATCCAATTCTTTTGGAGATTCATTTAAATATAGTGGCCAGCGAAGCGGGCGTAGCCTGCTAGTATCTATATTAATATACTACATAGATGTTATACTTTTTTAAAAGAGCTCTAAAAACTGTTCATTTTTTGTGAGGACACTATATACATTAGGTTATTAGATTTAAAGATATTACGTTGCAAAGTTTCACAACGCGATATCATTCGATTGCTTTTATCTTAAAATAAGAGCCTAATATTAAACAAAAAAATATAAATAATAATAAATAAAATAAGTAAAAAACAGTCTAATATTAAAGAATAATCAATAACTTTTAAAAATTATCAGTGTTGAAGTTCTAAGAGCTGCAATTTTTAAATAACAGCGTACTTATTTTCCATACAAAATCCATTAAATTTGTAAACAAGTGTTGGTTCATTCTTGAGAATCATTCACATAAGATCATAGAGCATTGTTGCAAAACGAGTGCAAAACGGAAGAAATATTTTATTTAATTTAATTTGTAATATGCTATTTGGACTTTTTTACCTTACAAGGAATTTTTAATTATGCTACAAAGCCCAAAATGTGATATAAAAAATAAATAGTGATTCAATTCTTTTGAAAATTCATTTAAATTTAGTGACCAACGAAGCAGGTCTAGCCTGCTAGTTATTAATAAGTAAAAAAATCTTTATAACCACCATAAAGCGCAAAAAAATGCAGCAATTGCTTTGGGTCGAAAGAAAATTCGACTCTTCGTCATGTCGGATGAAAACATTACCTTCTGCCGTGTTTACTTTTGACCCAAAACAACTGTTGCGAGTTTTTTTTTTTTTTTTTTTTTTTTTTTTTTAAGTGCTTATTCAAAGTTTTTTCTTAGTATACCGGTAGTGGTTATTTTAAAGGTATTTTCTGGCTATTTTGCGTGATTTGTTCTTAATTTTAGAGGCTGTAATTATAAATACTGTTCGATACATTGATTAGCTCTTTCTGTACATGAATGGACTGCGAAAAATAATAATTGAAACATTTTTATGCTCGAAAAAATAATTTTCCAGAGTGCTTAATCTTTTAACGTTTATTCCATATTTACTTTTGAGAATTGCTAAAGTAATTTCAAAAATGGCTATTATAACACATAACTTATCGTAAATATGTAAAAAGAAAAATTTACCATTTTTAATTATCGAGGAGTTTTTAGTTTAAAATATTTATATGCAAACCTGATTGGATTCAAATAATAGTTAATTCAATAAATCAGTAACTTTGTATTTAATAAGTACAACACTTTAAATAAACAACATAAAATCGCAACACATGTTTCGGGTCGAAAATGGACACTAACCTTTTTCAGGCGAACAATGCACTGTAAATACAAGTGTCAGAAATTCAGACACAATTGTGTCTGAAACGGGTGTTTAATTTTAAGATGCTAAAAAGTGTCTTAAAAGGCACATCGTTTCACACTCGAAACGTCTGAAATTCCGCCATCTTTGATCCTGTCTGAAGTGAATATTTTTCATAAATAACAAAATGCGTTTTATACTGTTTACCCGTGAGAAATAGATTTTAGAATCTCCTACACCATAGATATTAATAATTTTTACAATAATAGTCCCCGTTGCCCCCGGCCGGAATTGAACTGACAACCGATGGATTCAAAGTCGAGTGTCTTCCCAATCAAGCCATCGGGGCTCACGCTGTACTCAGCTTGTATAACGAAATATATTCTAGTATCCGTAAAACAAACTGAAGTTTTATGTCTTTGCAATAAAACTGTTCATAAGGAGTAAAGCTTAATACACATTATCTTAAATTTCATGTGTAGAGTTTTTTTTTTTTTTTTTTTTTTTTGTAAAATGCGTAATAAATATGAAAAAATAGTAGCCTATGGACTTTAAACGATTTTTTTTTTTTTTTTTTTTTAACTGGTATTTGCAAGAAAACAAACTATATACATGAAACCAAAAAAAAAAAAAAAAAAAAAAAATTGCTCTTTTACATTTTGAAGTGTAGGGAAACATAAAATAATTTTTAAAACGAGAAAAAAAAATCAATTATGCACAAATTGTTTAAGATTGTTTAGCTACGAATTTGCTTTCTTAGCTACAAGTTACATGCTTCGTTTATCTTAATATTTTTTTTTTTTTTTTGATTTATTACATGTGAGAATTTTAAATAAAAATTAACTTTGTTTTTTAATTTTTAACAGAATAAGATCCATGTCTAAGTATTTTAAATAAGTTAACTACTTATATTACATAAAATATTGTCAAATTTATTTGTTTAAAAAAATGTTAAAACAGGATATGCATGCTGCTTACAGTAGATTCCATATGGAAAATTTGTTAAGTAATACAAATGTCTGAATTTCTAATGTCTGAATTTTTAAGTGCATAAATTGTAAAATGTCTGAAATTTTATGTGTCTGAAAATGTTACATGTCTTAATTTCAGACATATCGACCTTATTCAGACACTTATCTGAGCTCATTTATAAAAAAGACACTTACGTGTCTTAATTTAAGACAGCACATGCATCTGAAATTTTGCATGCGTAAGTGTTTCAGACATTTATGTGACTGAATTGACATTTCAGACACACTTCTGTCTGAATTTTTTACAGCACTCGTGCGTATATTGTTCACCTGATTAAGGGTCATGTCTTCTTTCGACTCGACACATTGCGAGTTCTTGCATTTCATGGTGTTTATCCAAGTTTTGTACTTATCCCTTTTAAACGCTAGTTCTGCAGTGCTTTTTTATTACTTTATAAGTAAACAATATAAATTCTAAAAACTCGTAATATTCTAAAAATATCAGGAAAGTCCTCACATGTGAAAAAACTATTCAAGAGTGCATCATTAGAGCAGAACCCACACACTCAAGACTACTAACACAAATAAAATAACTTCTGTATTTGGCTTCCTCTAAAACACCGTTTATTAAATTTTGAAGTATTGCTGCGATCTAATAAACAGAGAAGAACCGTTTGTTTGTGTTTCAATTTTTAAATAAATATAATATAATATAATATGTACATACGAAATTTTTCTGATAATTTATAATTAAAATAAAATATAAAATCTAGAATTGATTGACTTACTATGACTTAACGAAAAAAAAAAAAAAAAAACTGTATTTTAAATTGTGCAAAAAATATATATGCATCAAAACACACATTGTAACAGATTTAGCTTAAAATTAATCCTATTAACAAAATAAGTCTATATCTAAAAAATGAAACAATTTAGGAGTTTCGAAAACCGTTTTCGGTAAAACCTCTTTTTTGTTAATTAAGCGTCAGCCATTATTTATTTTTTTTTATTCTTCACAAAAGTATCGCAACACTTCTTTTCAGACATTAAAAAATATTTTGATATAAACGTAAAAAAAAAAAAAAAAAATGTGCGTAATTTTAGAATAAAAAAAGAAAGAAAGATGCAATCTTAGTAAAATGTAATCCTATATAATCTTTAAATTTGCGTAAAAATAATTTTTTTTTGCTGCCATTTAATTTAAGAAAATTTACAATTTGAGTATCAAAGTATAAAATGTAGTCTAAACTTAATATTAGAAGTACGATATTACAATGAACTAATTATGAATACCTCTTCATACATTGTAAAAAATGAAATGACATCACCTGGAGAGCATGAACAATTTGAATAAAGAAAATTAATGATCTATCTATCTATATATATATATGTATAGTTTAATTGATAGTTTAAATAAAACAAAATTATTTGCGAAATAAAATTAATAAAATTAATATAATGTGAGTTTTCTTATCTAGTACATTGAATACGCAAAATAAATTAAAGTTTTTATAGAGTTGTCATTTGTTATTATTATTTTCAAGAAAAAAGAAAGAAAAAGAAAAAGAAAAAAAAGAAAGAAAGAAAAAAGGAAGAAAGAATCGTTTACGGGTTTGAAATTTATCAGATGAAGTTTTTAAATACAGGAAACCGATAAATAATTATAATCATATAAAAGAAATAAAAAATTACTTTCAATATAACAAATGTACCTCGTACACTAAAAAGAAAAAAAAAATAGCGTTACATCATAAAGTCAGAGAGATATGATAAAACAAAATTTTTAAGGAAATAATCTCAAATTAAAAGACAAATGTACTAATTTATTTCCATTGTTACTTTCCGAACACTATAGTGAGGAAAGTATTGTAATCATGTCAAAAATCCGAATTCGAGATTTTGATGTTTCTATACGTTTCGAGGTCCAACGAGTCCGTTTTCACTATTTTTACGATGATGTATGTATGTGTGTGTGTATGTATGTGTGTATGTGTGTGTGTATGTATGTGTGTATGTATGTGTGTATGTATGTGTGTATGTCTGTGAGTGAACACGCTAGCGTTGTTCGAATAAGCTGAAAGTTGGTACGTATATTGTAAGTCACCATAGTACGAACCCTATAGATTTTGGTGAATCTAGCACTTATAGTTTTTTTACAGGGACACAAAGAAAAATTCTTTATCATTATGGCTAAGGGACCAAAATCTTAAAAGTGCGATAGCATTTAAACGCCTTATTCAATTGAGCAAAAACTTTATACACATATTATAGGTCACAGATACTCAATCTGTATAGATTTTGGAGAATCTAACACTTATAGTTTTTTTACAGGGACACAAAGAAAAATTCTTTGCCAAATTTTTAAAAGTGTGATAGCGTCTAAACGCCTTATTAATCTCAGCAAAGAATTTGTACATATGTTATAGGTCACATTTGAACCAACTGTATAGATTTTGGTGAATCTAGCACTTACAGTTTTTTTACAGGGACACAAAGAAAAATTCTTTATCTTTATGGCCTATGAGACCAGCGATAGCATCTAAACGCCTTATTCAATTGAGCTGAAAATTTGTATGAATACTATAAATCACTGTTGCACTAACTATAAGCATTTTGGTGAATCTAGCATTTACAGATTTTTACAGGGACACAACGAAAAAATCTTTATCCTTATGATCTAAGGGCTCAAAGTTCAGTAGCGTTAAATATAACCTCGTGTGATATATGGAGAAAAATACTCAAACACTCTGTTATGGTTTTCTCTTTTTTGTTTGTTTAGCAACTCCTCTTTCTTTATTTTATCTACAAAACTGTTAGTTACTCAATGTTCGGAAAGTCGAGTGGAGTCACTCCAGATTTTTTTTCATTTCAGTCGTAAACTCTGCACGACAATGCATGCGAAATCTGGTAATTTGTTTTTTTCTTAAGGCAAATCAATGGAAAGGGTTTTAAATTCGAATTTCTGTCTCATCACATCTGGATGACTTTTTACACTGAGAAATATATATATATATATATATATTGATAACCAGAATATACAGCTGTAATTTAAATATTTTTAAATATTATTAGAAATTCAAACAATTAATATGATCAATATAAAAGTTCTTAAATCAAAGTAAAAAGGAAAAAATGTCAAAGCAAGATGAAATAAAACAAATTTGTTCAGATAATAACATGTTTATATTCTAACGTTTCCAAGGGCCTGGTAGAATACGAAACCCGCAAAGTGAATGTTTTTCTGTCGCAAAGATATCAAAAGAAAAGTATTTCTTTGCTCCGGACCCGAAACATTCACTACAGACAAAATAGGAAAGAAACTGAACTTAAAATAAACTCCCCACAACAGGAGAAAAGCTAACAATATATGTACCGCATTCATCTAAACAAATACGTAATCATTTTCTGATTCCCTAAACTAGAAATATTATTTCTTTCCGAGTTAAGCGTATAAGATAATCAAATAATCTGGATAGACAAAATGATCGAGAATGTCTAGTCTATGCTTTTCTATAGGGCGAAACAATATTATGAATCCTTCTATTACAAGAAAGTCTCGCTTGATTTCGTAGAATTAAGCCATAAACCAAAATTATAATAACTAAAACTTGCCTCTTGTGTTTGCATTTCTTTGCAGAGATTTTTAAATAAGTTTGATTACATAATATAGGAAAACTCTCTAGAGTTCTAATAAAGGATTTTAGAACTCGCTAGAAAATGGAACTAGAATTTTTAAGGATAACATAGAACTATTTTTACTAGAGTCACGATTGTTTCTAGATGTCTTTCACAGATTTTTTTTCCATTGATAGTGTATGATGAAGTGCCAAAATTTTGTGCATAAGTTTATTAGTATATAGGGTAGTGTTGCATGTTAGAGACCATGTTCCTCATCGTCTACGTTTTATTTATTTATTTATTTATTTTGCGCAGGTCTTCATTTTATTATGTATAAATCCTTATTTAATGGATTAAAGCCAAGATCAGTGTTTTTCAAACAACCTGTATGTAACACTTTAAGTGTTTAAAAATGCTTAAAAGAGAACGAGACTTTTTGCGAATTATTTATTAATTAATTATATAGTTTAATTTACTCGTTATATAAATTATTTATTTTAAATTAATATACTATTTTTTCAATTGCGGCGTTACCGAAAGAAATGTATAAGGCAAAGTTGGATACAGTAAGATGGAAATGTCTTAAACAAAACAAAATTACGTGTTTACATGACTTACGATAGAATATGAAAATGATTAATTTTTGATGGTCAATGGTTACTGCTCCTTACAATGGCTTCAGCACATTGTAAAGGAGTGCTTAAATTGTATTGTGAGTAAAACAAAGAACATTGCAATGAAATGTTAAAATTACACTCATTTAAATCATTTGACTTTTATTGTATATATAAATACCTAAAATATCTCCAATATAGTTATTTGAGAAAAGACTGCAAATGGACGCACACACACACACACAAAAAAAAAAAAAAAAAAAAAAAAAAAGCTTATCAAATTACAGGATTAATCGACATTTGGATATGACAGAAGTCGCCATTCTACGTTGTTTGCAGGAATTTGTAAGCAACGACCTCAAAAAAAAAAAAAAAAAAAAAAAAAAAAAAAAAAAGAGAGAAGCAGGTTGTGGTCGACTGAGCTTGAAGACAGAATATAAAGAATTAGTGCCCGATTAAAACGTACGATCGGCGCTCATACACCGCCTGATGCAACCTTATCAACGTTCCGACGAGCAAGCAGTATAATAATATCGAGTACAATGATTATTAAAAGGCTGCTCAGGTAACAGAGGCTGAGTCATTGCAGTTATTTTTCTGACTGCCATCACCGTTGTACACCATTTGAAATGTATGCAATGGTTCTGGGCTCATTTGACCAAGAGTTTAGACTAGAGACTAGAGGCGAATCGTTTTCAGCTATGAGTCTTGTTTCCTTTTTCACACCTATGGCCATTAAAAATATGTCTGGAGACGTTACAATTAGTAGTGATATGGCTATCTGACTGTCATCCACTATGTAGCTTGAATTCCAAAAGTTATGATATGGGTTACCATGTCATTTTACAACCTGACACCTTTGATTCGCATCTGTAAATCTTTAAAGCACGACAATATTTTGTGTTTCTCCTCGTTTTATCGATTTCTAGTCTCATATTTCAACATAATATTATCCAAACTCACTGGTCATGTCTTTCAACATAGAGATTTTGTGATTCTCAAAAATTTCTGAGACTAGCGTGATCGGAAAATCTCTACAAAAGGAGCACGTTTGGCCTCTCACGAGCAGGTGTTTCCATGCGTGCTTGGACTGCGCCATTAAAACTCGACAATTGGAATATATATGAAAAACAAACCCGGAAGAGGACTACCTTAATTTCTGTGAATCATTGCCCAGTGAATTAGTAACTTAAGCCAAGGGAAGAAATAGGATACAATTTTATTGATTCTGCATTTTATTCTTATATACATGGACAAAACACCTACCAAATTTCATCCTATTCCGACATCTCCTTTACATATTATAGTGCAGGCCTGTCCAACCCAAAACACTAGGTGGGCCGCATTGGAAATCTTTTTTATTCAGGCGGGCCGCATCGTATGTATATATGTTTATGTGTTTATATGTTCGTAAGTATATGAATCATGCATGTACACTCATTGCCATAAAAATTTGCGCACCAAGAAATAATTATTGGACCGCAATGAAACGTGGCTTAAAGGTACGTGCCAGGCAGATATGCAAATGATTAGAAATGCAGCATGAATGCGCATTGTGTAATGCCACCAGAGGGCGTTGAAGTTCGTTTTTTTGGAGTATAAAACAGGTAAGCAGAGCTTGCTTGATGTGCATAATCTGTTGCAGAGGGATACTTTTTAAATAGAGATGCCGTCACGCCGCCATCGAAGACAATACGAACAGCTGTCAGAGTCCGAGAGGGGAAGAATCAACGGTGTGATGGAATGCGGGTGATCAGCTTGGTGAGTAGCCAGCCACCCAGGCCGTTCTGATTTTACTGTGAGGAGGTGTTGTGACTAGTGGACAAAAGAGAGGCCGCTTACACGGCGAAAAGGCTCAGGACATGCTAGACAGATCAATAATCGAAAAAATCGTCATATCATACGAAACGTACATATAGCGCCAACTGTCTTGTTGTCCGATATCCGGGCATATGCAACACCTATTCCTATATGATCTGTTCTTGTGTCTGTACGTACCATCACAAGGTCCCAGGCTGAAAGGCATTTACCATCGCGACGCCCATTACGTATGTTGCCAATAATACCCTTCTATCCTCTGTTTGGAGTAGTGCCGTGTCGCGCTCGACGGGTTTGGATTGCAACCGGATGGAACCAGGTCGTCTTCAGCGACGAATCCAGATTCAATTTGGGCAGTGATGACAAACATGCATGTGTATGGAGGCATCATGGTAAACGCCTCAATCCTGCCTTAGCTGCACACTTCACCCACAGCTGATGTGATGGTATTGGTAGGGGATGACATTGCATTCGATACACGGTCATCCCTAATATTGATCCACGGCACCATGACAGACCAGCGGTACGTTCGTAACATCCTTCAGCCATAAGGGTTGTCACTTATGACAGGGCACCCAGGAGCCATTTTTCAACAAGACAATGCACAGCCACACACAGCAAGGGTGTCTCAGGACTGCTTCCGTCATAATACACCCTTCTCTAGCCTGTCCGATATCAGATTTGTTACCAATTGAGCATATCTGGGATCATCTGGGACGGCAAATTTGGCAACCTACGAGTTTGGGCGAATTAGAGGCACATTTACAACAACTGTGGAACGAGATGCCACAGGACATCATACGAGACTTGTATGACACAATGCTTGCCCGTATCGCATCGTGCATTCACGCTAGAGGTGGCCCAAATGGGTACTAAAACCTCCCTTCTTTTTTAATTTTTCCTGTAATAAATGATCATTTCGCTTTGATTTTGTAATCATTTACTTATATCAACATTGAACTTACGTATGTAAAATTTTGTTTCATTCTGACAACCCTTTCTTGGTGCGCAAATTTTTATGGCAGTGAAAGTATATACTTTTTTCGGGGGAACGGCAGGGTGAAGATTCGGAGCAGAATACATTTTTTTTTTTCATTCATAAATTAACAACATAATCGGGAAAAAATTATGACTATACATTAAGAAGTATAATAAAAAGAACAAATACTGGATCTAATAACAATTTCGTTACAACAGTGAGATTTAGCTACCATGATCGTTGAAAGGTATCTTTACTGCGAAAAGTGAGAAAGGATTTATTAATTTTTAAACTTTTAACCAAATTTGCTAAAATTTAAGTATCGTTAGACTCCTCGCGGGCCGCACGAAACTACACGATGGGCCGCATGTGGCCCGCGGGCCGCGGGTTGGCCACCCCTGTATAGTGTATTATCTAGATGTGATCCATTACAAATTAGTTGGCAGAGGGTACTCTGTGCAGTTCCCTATCATATATATGTTCTCATAAATTTCTAGTGCTAGACATATTATAACATGTTAAGAGAAATGAATTTAATCAAACACTTGACACAGTGATAGAATGAAATTCCCGCCTGATAGGCTATCCACCGTTCACTTCGATATATTTATCTTATTCTAATATATTAATTTATTTTATTAGGGTCAGCTTCGTGGTTTAGTTTTCATGCTACTATTTTCAATGCAACAATTCACAAAATTCATATTTATATGGAAAATTTTCAATTTTACTATGTTGATAAAGTCTTAAATTACGAATAACTTAAGTAATTTTCCTATTAGAATATTTGTAGTCAATCATGTTCAAACAAGTATCATAAATGTTTTTCAGAAGTTGTCTGACATATTTATGATCCTCAGAATGGATGTTTCTGCTCAATTTTGCCCTATTCTGCCATGTTAAGTAAATCGTAAATTCCAAATAACTTACGAAATTTTTAAATTGGAAGATTCATCGTCTAAGATATTCCTGCTAGTATCCTAAATAAAATTTCAAAAGTGGTCTGACATCTTTACGATGAAAATATCCCTCAAAATTGACGTTTATGTGAAATTTTGCCCTATTCTGCAACGTTAAGAAATTCGTAATTTTCCAATACCTTGCGAAATTTTCAAAGTAGCATGTTATAGTTAATGATGTTTATTCCGACACCAAAACTGATATTTTAAAACTGGTCTAACATTTTTACAGTAAAAAGTTTTCATGTAATGCACATTTAAGTGAAATTTTACTCTATTCTCCCATGTTAAGAAAATCGTAAATTTCTAACATATTAGGAAGTTTTTTAATAAGAATGTTGCAAATGAATAATATTCTTGCCAGTGTTGAAATTAATATTTTATAACTAATATGACTCTGCGACTATTAGTCCTTGAGATATCGTGTACACAGACTAACATACTAACACACTAACGGACTAACAGACACCCTACAGACGGACATCACACAAACTTTGTCATTTTTGGATTCCGCACACCTGAAGACGTGTAAAAATGTCAAAAAACCGAGGTCGAAAATTTCCACGATTACCTAAGTTCCCCATATCTATAGTATGATGGGGAACGAAAATTATACATTGAAATCATAAATATTTAAAACTGTTAATAATCTAAAAAACGATTTCTTTTAAATTTTACCTTTTCTGCAAATTAATTTTTTTTAATGTTATATTTTTTAATTTGATTTAATTGCATTTCAGTTGCTTATTTATTAATTTTATTTATTAATGTCAGAAAATTTTCCATTTAATTAATATTTTGATTTATTATGTGAATAAAATGTAATTATAAATTTATATATATATATATATGCTCATTTGCATCAAGCTTCCTTTAATACTTTGTGTAGATGAATATTGTGTTTCTAAAGAATATTTGTTACCTCTTTTAAAACAGCACAAGACAAGGTGTGTCTTTTTGAAAATGTGTGTATTGTACATTTATTTAGATAAAACAATGTAATATCAGTTTAACTTTGAGTTACATTTAATAAATGTAACTCAAAATTCCATACACTATCTGCCAATAAGCATTTGGACACTTTCGAATTTAGACTTTTTGTAAAATATCTAGAAAAACGTTTTTTAAGAATTATGTTGAAACTTTGAGAGTATAAAGAACATGTTATACCTCATATATATTTCAGCAAAAGATTTGTCCTGAAGAGGAAAAGGGAACAAAACTAAACAAAGTCAAAATATTTTGGATCACCCTGTAAAAAGTATTGCTTTAAATGCGTTTTTGCTACAGCAGGTGATTATAAGTATTCTTTTAATTATTTGCCTAAATTTTTATGAGGCTAGATCATCTACAGTCTTTGAGATATAAAGTTTTTTCTAATAAAATGTGAAAAAAAAAAAAAAAAAAAAAAAAAACATTACTTTTTATATTATAAACGTAGATTATTACACCCAGTGCAAAGCCATTTTTAAAAATCTTTGTGCTCTACATTGCACACAGCATATTACAATTAGAATACAAAAATGTTAAATATCTTATGAAATATGAGTATTTTCTCTAAATAATTTTTAACTACGTATGCGCAATCTTAAAAAAAAAATATTTTCATAATTTAATAGCCAAAAATATTGAGCTACTTATATGAACAAAATTATACTTTTAAAAAATAAAAGAACACGCTTTTACTGAAATGTGAACTAAAAAGCACAAAATATCTATTTTTATAGCATTAAAATGCAGGGTAAGAAAAAATTGTGTGAGTGACACACTATATTACAGGGTTATTATAAAATAATTTAGAATTAAGCAAAAACAATTTTTTAAAAAATCTCCTGTGACTGGGCTCGAACGTTAGACCTTTAGGTTCGTAGCCCGGGGCTTTACCTCACAGCCACAGCGTTCACATAAGAAAAGTCTTTTTTTTTCAAATTTGATTTTTTGTGTGCTCCCAGAGCGGTTACAAACATACATACAAACATACATACAGGTGAAGCTAATAAAAGCGTGTTAAAAACCCAAACAAATATCGTATAAATTAAAAAAGTTATGACAGATAAAATTAATAGAATTTCAGTCCCCCACCCCTTCAAAGAAACAAAACAAAAACAACAACAACAAAAAAATACTATATTACCATTGGACATTGTTTGAATCAAAATAAAAATGTTATTAACCCCTTCAGGGGCAATGAATTTAAGTTCATTTAAAACCAAATGCCACCAGAGTCTGAGATCAAGATTAGAAGAAAAGTAATATATTTTCAGATAAGGTAAACAAATAAAATTTTATATAAAATTTCTGGGATGAGTTTTTGCAGTTGAGAACTGAAATTAGCTGGTATAAAATATATACTACCGTCCCTGAAAGGGTTAAAAACCCCTTATTGTTTAGCTTTTATTTTGAGAGGAACAGAAATTCTGTCCATCCTGTCTCTCATAACTTTTGGAAATTTCACGATATTTCTTACGTTGGGATTATCATATAAGTAGTTTAATACTTTTGGCTATCAAATTATGCAAATGAAATTTTTTAAAAGCTTGCGCGTGTGTAGTTAAAAATTATTTAGAAAAAATGCTCATATTTCGTAAGATGATTATCATTTTTGCATTCTGATCGCAGTGTGCTGTATCTAGTGTCGTATGCCAACTTTCCTAGAAATGACTTTGCACTGAGTCTAATACATATGTATTATAATTAAAAAAGTGGCAATATCTTTTTACAATTTTTAAAGGGACCTTCCTATTTCCATGAATATATGTATGTTAGCTTAATAAAAATGTATACAGACAATTTAAAAGTTCTCACAATCACATGCTACAGCCAAAACGCATTTTAAGCATCACTTTTTACAGGGTGATCCAAAACATTTTTTATTTTGTTCAATTTTTTACTGGTCCCCTTTTCCTCATCCGGACAAATCCTTTTCTGAAATGTATGAGATATAACATGTCCTTTAAACTCCCAAAGTTTTAAAATAATTCTTGCAGAATTTTCTAGATACTTGACAAAACGTCTAAATTCGAAAGTGCCCAAATACTTATTGGTAGGTATAGCGTATTCAGAAGATGTTACAAGAACTGTACGCATTTTAACAAATGGTTATTTGGTAATCTTATAACTTATTGTTCCAAAAATATTTACTGCGATATAAAAGTTAGAAAAATGTCTAAAATCATTAAATATAATTTAAAAAGTTTTGTGAATGAATTGTTTCAGAACCACGCATAAATTAAAATGTAAGTTTAATTCTGCAGGATTTGTACAATATATGAATTTAAAAATGAATGCATCCGCAGATTATTTATCTTTTTATTGATCAAATACATGTGATTTTCTAAAACACATGCAGAAAGTACAAAGAAAACATGTAAACCTTAGAAATATATTTAAAAAATAATTAAAGATTTAAATACTCAGTAATTTATTTCTTTTAAATAAATATTGAAATATTAATAATAAAGCAATAATAGTTATAATAGCTACATTCATACCTAAATTTGAATTATTTGAAAAATTGTAAAATTTGAACCTTTTTGATAAAATAAAGTTATCTCTTTGTAGATTTCATTGAAAATAAAATAATACTTTTAAAAATTAAAGAACACGCTTTTATTGAAATGTGAACTAATAAATAAGTTAGAATTAAACAAAAACCATTTTTAAAAAATCTCTCCTGACTGGGCTGGAACGTTAGATTCGTAGCCCGGAGCTTTTCCTCACAGCCACAGCGTTCACGTAGGGAAATGCTTTTTTTACAATATAGATTTTTTGTTTGCTCCCAGAGGGCTTACAAGCATACATACAAACATACATGCAGGTGATGCTAATAAAAGCGTGTTCTCCCTCTTTTATGCCAACGTAAAATGATGCTAAACATTTTCTATAACAAAAGACATCACAAACTTATTTTAGGTTTTATCAGATCCGCTGTTGGAACTTGTAAAGTAATTTATAAAAACTTTTGCTCATTATATATTTCTTATGAAAGACGTTTCGTGAATACTTGTACTCATTCGCATAAATTTAAATAAATTGCTAAGTGTTTTATTAAGTGTTTGTCACAAAACGCTACTCTGAAAGTTTAAAAATGGAAATATTTCTTAGAAATTGTTAAAATGACATTCATACGATAACAACGACTGGTATTTATGTCGGATATTTCTATAGTAAAAAATGGTCAAAAATATAGAAAATTTTATTTAATTTATTCCATTTTCGCATTTATTTAATAGCAATATTGTAATATCAAAATTAAAAAAAAAATATATATATTTTAAGGTTATTTTGATTGCTAGTGGAATATAATTAAACGAAATTTTATTAAAAATTTTCATAGTAAAATTTTGAACATAAAGTTTGAATGAATGTTTTATTATACTTATTTGTTTCATTCAAAAAATAATATAAAAATTACGATTAGTAAATATATGTCAGATAAAACTGTTTCGTTTATGGTAATTTGATATCATGCACACATACATGGTTTTTAAACAATATTTTAAGTTTTAACTGTGATATCGTAAGTAAGAAAATTAGAAGACAACTACTATTATTTATAAACTACAGATTTTTTAATAGAAGGGTTGAATTATTATTATTATTTTATTTTTACCAAAGTCGTTGCATACAAGCTGCACTCTTCTGTCACATTTTTAATTTGTAAAATTTAACTCGGAAGATCTGTGAAATGTCATAAGTAACATATTAATTTTACTCTAAGATCTATTTTTTTTTTCTTATCTATATATTTTTCTCTTTAATTTCAAAATGCTAGCCCAATGACACACACAGTTTCCTATGATTGCACTTTATTTTCCGCGCTATCTTATGTAAGGTATAGCTAGGAGAGTTTGCGCATATAGAGAATCGGCAAGATGGAGTACAATGGGCGCTTTGAAACTCCAGGTAGCGATCAACAATAGCGTTAGCGGAATGCCCAATTAAGGGAGGCATACTATTGTAACAATCGCAGTTATCACAGATCACAAGTCGGATCGTACACTCCGCAGCAAAAGTATCCGAGCACTAGCAATAATCCCCGTCTTAATATAGTGCAATTAATACTGCTTTGTTAAATAAATCCTTGTCGAATCATGTTCTTAGATAGACTAAGAACATGACTTAACAAGGATTTATTTAAAGAAGCAGTATTAAGTATAATTTTGCTAGTGCTCGGATACTTTTGCTGCGGAGTGTACGATCCGACTTGGGATCTACGATAGCTGCAATTGTTACAATAGTATGCCACCCTTAATGTGCATGTTCATTGCTTAAACAGTCTAAGATTAAACGTGATTATTTTGTTTCGTTTTCAAAAATTTTTGCTAAATTTTAAAAAACCTTTCTAGGAATTTTTATGTAATGGTATTATTACAAAATATTTTTTAATTAAACGATTTCCCATGGACTCGTTTATAAATTTTACTTGTGACAGGTGGTTGCATGAAAGTTGCATCATTTATAACAACGAGTGCAACGATTATAGACAACAATAGATTAGGTCAATAAACAAGAAACTATTCAAACTGAAAAGGAACTTTATTAATTTTAGTTTAAATATATTATCTAGTAACTAAATGTTACTCTTTATTATCTACTCTTGTCTTTTTTTTAAATTGCTTCTTTAATTTATTTTATTTAAATAAATAAAAAATAATCCTTTATAATTTTTTATTTAATTTCTTTTTTTTTTTTTCTTTCTTTTTTTCTTTAATTATAAAATTGAAAAACCTACATGTAATACAAAAGTATTTGTATACAAAATCCTTATATCAATGTCATTTAAGTGCAATTATCATTGTTAACAATTCGATTGTATTTAAAATTAAGCGCAATCTCTCCTACCCTATAAGGAGTATTATACACTAAAATAGCTCTTTTGGTTTTATTACAGTTGTTGCTTTAAATCATAGTATAACAACAAAATAGTAATGGAAATTCGTAGAAGAACGATCACTTCAAAACTATGCACCAACAGTTTAGCAAAAAATTAAAATTTAGATTTTTTTTAATAATGTTTTGTTAAATTGTGCACAAACTCTCCTAGCATTACTTTATATGTACACACAAGCGTTCAAAATTAAAGGAACAACCTCCTTATCCATTTTCTTCTTTTGCACATAACTTTTAAACAAATAAACATATGAACATGAAATTTGGATGTCATGTTTGTTATCATATCACAATTCGAGTTTTTAATAACTTTAGCATAAGTAATAATTTTTTAACTAATAATTATTTAATTTTTCTCAAAAGTAAGCTTTAGAAAAAATGAAAGAAAACTTAAGAAAAAATGGTGGTAAGGATGCATTACAGAGAGGTGAAAACGTACCTGCCTTCAAATATCAAACTAAATTCCGATTTTTCTTTCTGTATTCGTTTTTTTTTTTTTTTTTTTTTTTTTTTTTTTTCTTTTCTTTTATAACAGACATTTAAAAAAAAACACATTTACTAATTTATAAACTCTGTACTTTTCCATGATAATAAAAATGTCAATAAATAATTTTAGAATGAACGTCTTATCCAATTTTCATGCTTGTATGTATATTTAAAAAACAAAAAAAAAAATTATTCACATGCGAAAAAAAGAAGGAAAAAGAAGAAACAAAAAGGTGAAAACAGGAAAAAAATCCGGTTTTATTCTAACACATGCATGAATGTACATCTTCACCTGTCTGTAATGCATCTTTATGATAAATTTTCATTAAGTTTTCTTTTCTAAAATTGTTGAAATATTTCATTTTTTCCAAAGATTACTTTTCAGAAAAATATAATTATTATTATTTTAAAAATTATTACTTACGCTAAAGTTAAAATTCGATTGATGATATGATAACGGACATGCCATCCAAATTTTATGTTTCTGTGCTCATCTGATTAAAAATTAGGCGCAAAAGAAGGAAACGAGGAAACAAGTTATTGCTTTAATTTTGTACATCACTGTATAAAATAGTCAATAATAATAAAGTTAGAAATAATAGTTAATAATAATAAAATTAAATGGTTCTCACTAATTTCAGGAATTTATTTTAACTTTGATTAAATGCTCAACTTTGTTACAATTGATCTCTTTTGTTGGTAATGAGTGTGAGAAGTAATTGAAAAAATATTTTTTTTTAATTTTTTCAAGTACAGGCAGTATATTATTACTATTATAATGTTTATATATATATATATATATATATATATATATATATATAAACATAATACACACACACACACATATATATATATATATATATTTATTTATTATTTTTATTATTATTATTAATAGTACACACACCACTTTCAGAAATTTTCATAACCTGTAAAAGTTCTTCTTCTTCTTTTTATTATTATTAGTCATAAAAATAAGTGCAAAACACTTGGCAAAATTTCCCATCTTAAGCATTTTTTGGAATTCAAAGTTATAATAAGTGCATGTTAAAATAAATACATACGCACAAAGTATTTGAATATACATGATGAAATGAAAGGCGATTTGTTCAATCTTTTTTATTTCTTTTTGTTAATTGATTTAGTCTATAGTTTTATTTCTTTTTGTTAAATTTTTTATTTAGTCTATAATTCTTAAAATAAACTTTTTTTTTTTTTTTTTAAGAAAAATTAGATTATTCATAATACACAATTAAAAAACTAATTTTTGCTAATTTGCTTATAATAAAAATCTGACGCAATTTATTATTATTAATACATTTTCTCTTTCAAAGCAAAGCCAGAAAAATTATAAATATATTTATTATAAATTACAATTTACTAATTTATTTAAATATATATGTCGTACTTTAAATTGTGTAAATCTGTATGTCTAAAACACATTTTATAGTTCATTATAACAGATTTGATATAAAGGTAATACTTTTAGTAAAATAAAACTATTCGCGCAAATTTTTAATTAAAATTAAAATTTAAGTATTTTAAATGCGCCTAAACCCACTTCAGAGAATTTTGAGAATTTCGAAAACATTTTCGAAAACGTTTCAGCATTTACTTGGAGAGATTAAATAATATTTTGATATCTACTTATGATTAAATAAATAATCTGGTGTGTCACTCACACGACTTTCTCTTACCCTGAAATTTAATACTTTAAATACACGTTGCAGATTAATAGGTAAGATAACGAGTACTGTTATGTAAACCTATGTTAAACAATTCATATTAGGCTTCTGAAGAGTTTTATATGATAATTAGTTCTGTGTGAGAGGGGCTACCGCCCCCCTCAACCCCCCGTTTCATTAATGCACCTACATTTATATAGAATTTAATTCGGTTATTAAAAAATAATTCTCTTTTTAAAAAATAATTTATTAAAATTATTATTTAAAAAATTTATCTTTTATGATAAGGCAGACGATTTCCATATTAGAGAAGTAGTATAACACCAAATATCACAAAAAAGTCCATTTTATTCTCAAGATTAAAAAAAAAAAAAAAGTACGATTTTTTTTCTAAGTTTTTTTTCGTTAAAAGTAAAAAAAATCGATAACTTTGTTTTAAATTATCGCAGATCGATGGTTCAACCATTCGTTTTAAAGGTATTGGCGAGCTCTTTTGAAAGATACCAATCATGAAAATTTACCCCCCCTCCAGGGGGGACTTCCCCCCAGGGGGGAAGGCGAGGCTCCTACATATACAAATTTTTTTTTTCCCTGTTAACTATCTCTATTACAAAAAATATATATTCGTTTCATTTGATTTAGTGCAGTCTATAGACGTTGAACTCTACTTTTCTGCTATTTCCCCCATATAGACGTAATGTATTAGAATTGTTTTGGGTGTCCCTGTACACGAATCATTTGCTTGATCTTAACGAAAAGCTTATTGTAGCATCCATATATGATACACATTTAGAATATCAAGTTTGAACTTCCTACCATAATTTGTTTTTGAGATATGCTGATAACAGACAGACACACAGACAGACATACAGACAGACACACAGACATACACACAGACCATTTGCTAAAAACATGATTTTCGTATTCAGGGGACCTCAAAACGTGTAAATATAACAAAATCTCGCGTTCGAAAATTTGACCCCAAAACAATACTTTCTCTACCTTATGGGTAAGAGAAAGTAAAAAAGGGAAAAAATACATAAAACATCGAGTTAATTAAAACATTTATGCTTGCGAAATTTGATCCCAGTTAGTCTCCAAATCTGAGAAAAAACAGTTTTACTGATATTTAATTTCAAAATTTTCACTAGTTAAAAAAAAAAGTCTAAACGAAAATTTTTAAATAAAACAATATAAAGCACATCTTGTTTTCCGAGTCATCATGATAAAATCGAGAATTTTTAGAATTAAATAGAACAAAACAGATTGTGAAACAAAATTTATCAAAGTAAAATAATCTGAGTTTCCAGAAATTACACATTACATGGAATAGACAAAACAAATTAAGGATTTTTCAAAAGTCGTCGTTTTGCAATTATTTTTTAACATTGTTAAAAATGTCAGCAGAAAACTACTGGCAATAATTTATTAACAGTCATATTAACTATTATTAATTTATTATTTGCAAGAATATTTTGTGACTTAGAATGCTTTTTATTTTATTTATTTATTTATTTATTTTTAAGTAGAAACACTTAATTTTTATTTTTATTGATAAATTAAATGATTAAAATTTAAAATGATTAAAATAGGTAAAAATTTAGAATAAAGATTGAAAATATCGATTATTTGCATTTAACTAAGAATTATTGTAAATTTACAGAGACTTTCTGTATAAGCATTTCAGTAAATTTGTAATTTTTTTTTTTACTGTACAGAAGAAAATAATACTGATTGTGTAGTGTTTAAATAAGTTTAGAACTCTTTATACAAAGTTTTTTAAATACAGGACCGGTATTCATTGTGCGGAGTGATAATATTAAAGCAAGGGAAAAAAATTCATATCAGAAATTATTAACACAAAGGCCTTAAAATTATTTAAGACCCTTAAATAGTTTTAAGGCTTTAAATAATTTTTAACTTTTTTAATAATTTTACAGAAATATTTTATTTTGTAGTTTTTGAAATTGAATACTACATAAAAATTTTAACTGATTTTATAAAATTATATACTTTTTTATTTTAGTTATAGCTAAAACCATTCTTTAATTTTTTTTTTTTTTTTTTAATCCAGTTGCAATGTTCCGAACATCCTATATACCACTTCAAATATTAAGAAAATATTTATGAGATAAAAAAAATTCTAAATTTTTTAAGAATTATCTCGTTTTTAACACTTTCTAACAAGGTTGAAAGTGTTAATGACATCGATTTGTCTGTCTTTCCGTGCTCTAACTCCCATATTCATTAAATATGTTAAAACTGATATACGTTATTTTGGTTCACTATCGGATGTTCCCTATTGAAAATGGAGTGAATATCACAACTGCTTTGTGTATAATGTCACCCGAAATTATTCCAAAGCATTGAGAGGTATTTCTGTAAATCATATTTTTTAATACCTTCACTTTACACAAATCTTAATGAAATTGAAATATGTTATTCAAGTTCAATATTGGATGTTTTCTAAAAAAAAAAAAAAAAAGGAGTAAATAACACCACTGGTTTGTGTACAGAAACACCGGAAAGTATTCCAAACCATTACGTTCTATGAGAGGTATTTTTATAAACCACATTTTAATAACTTTATTTTGCACAAATCTGAATGAAATTAAAATACGTTATTTATATTCAAAAAGAATGTTTTCTATATAATGTAGTACGATTAGAATTACGATTTACAGGCCACAGAAAAATATACAGTTACATTCAGGGTTGTCATCGTAAGTTACTTGGAAATGCATTTTCGTTTACATTAAGCGTTTTTAACACTTTTTAACAATTTTTAAGTGTAAATAGCATTTAAATTTGTGTATCTGTCCATTCAACTGTCCATCTGTCTATCTGTCCGTCTGTTATTCCTGTTCACTATGATATTCAAGTTCGTTATGAAATGTTTCCTATTTAAAATGGCATTAATATGTCCTGTATGACTGGTTTTTGTACTAGGACACTCAAAAAACGCCAGTGCGTTACGTTTTAAGACATACATTTAAATTAATCACATTTAATTAACTTTCTTCTGCAAAGTTAAAAAAAATTTGACATTTATTGTTAATATGCTAAAATAATGTTTTGTATAGAATAAGATATAGTTCATCTACCAATTTACAGGGTTGCATCAAAATATTCAGATACATTAAGGGCTCCTGCATTTGCTTTTGCGTTAAGCATTTTTAATACTTTCCAACGATGTTTGAGAGTGATTATGAATTCAGTTAGTCTGTCTGTATGCCTTTTCTTTCTTCTTCCTGCGCTCTGTGTATAACATACCCAAAGAACACTGAAAGTTATACCATACAACAAGTACGCACAGTTGGAAAGTGTTACTATTTAATACACAACACATAATTTTTCGTTCTTGTTTAATTCTGTGTACGAAATTTTGAATTAATAATCTAAAATGACATTTTGTATTGATAATTTTGTATTGATATTTTTAAATGCGCCACATAAAATACTAAGTATTGTATAATAATAGCAATACATAGTTGCTGAAAATACTAAGTCTGGAAGATATTAAATAAATTATTTACCTTTTATCGTGCGATTATTTATTTTCTTAAAGCTTATTGTTGCAGAAATAGTAAATGCGACTGAAAAGTTTGAATAATTTTTAAATGTTGTGAATAGAATTCAAAAAGTTTTGGAATACTATTCTACATATATACAGTCGGTAACAGAAGTGTCCGAACACTAGCAAAAATTCCTATGTAAAAAAAAGTACACTTAATACTGTTTTGTTAAGTAAATCCTTATCGAATCCTGTTCTTACACTGACTAAGAACAGGATTCGACAAGGATTTATTTAACAATACCGTATGAAGTGTGCTTTTTTTACATAGGAATTTTTGCTAGTGTTCGGACACTTTTGTTACCGACTGTACATGTAAGATATAACACAAGAGCGCAGACAGACACAGAGATACGCTGACAGATACTTCTCTTTATTTACATATATAAAGTAATAATAACCATATTCATACCTAAATTTAATTCACTTTATAAAATATTATCTTTTTGATAATATACACATGTCGCCGTGTAAATTTTATTCAACAAAACTACTCCTTCTTTTACGTCAATGTAAGATGATGTTTAAAATTTTATTCAGCAAAAGACTTCATAAAACTTATTTTAAATTTTGTCAGGTCCGCTTATACGAACTTGTAAAGCAATTTATAAAAACTTTTGCTCATTATATCTTACTTATATGAATAACGTTTCTTGAATACTTGTACTTGTTTGCATAAAATTGAATAAAATTGAAAATATATTTTTAGAAGAGGAAAGGCTACTCGGAAAGTTTTTAAAAAGAAAACACGTCTTAAAAATTATTAAAATAACATTAGTGCAATATCGAAGACTGTTATTTATGTGGGATGTTTTTTGCACTGAATATTCAAAAACACGGAAAATTTTATTCACTTTATTTCATTTTAGTTTTCTTTAAATAGCAATAATATGATACCAAAATGAAAGATTTTTAAGGGTGCATTTGAGCGCATTTGAAAAAGTGTAGGTCCAAATTCAATAAACATTTTAATAATAAAATCTTAAAGTAAATATATTAAATAATGTTTTACTAGAACTTTTTCTTTCAGTCAAACAATTCAAATACATTTAATGAATAAATAATGAAATTAAAAATGCATTTAATAAATAAATATCAGATTAAACTGTTTTCGTAAATGTCATCTTGATATCAAAACATAATATTTTAAACTATAGTTTAGGTTTTAATTATCTTTATTACGATAAATCGAGTTGCAATTTGGACCATTTATATACTAGAAAAATTAATTTTGCTGACCGGATCACATTGAGCATTTGGAAAAATTAATTCGGTGAATTCATCTAAAATTCTAATAAACTTTTTTTTAAATAATTTTAGAAATCTCCAACATCTGTAATTTTTCTTTTATGAATCTAAATCTTCTCCTAGATTGTAAAAAGCTTGCACAATGTCACACACACACATATCTTTACGATGATACATTATTTTCTACGTTGCCTTGTACGTAAGTACATACAGTGAACTTTATTGATATTTCTCAATAAATTTTAGAATTCTGTTAGATATGAGAAGTTCATTTTTTAGAGTTGGGAATTTTAAACTTTCTTTCAACTACATTTCGAATTATCTCTTACAAAAGCTTCACCATTTATTAAAGATTAGGCGTATTAGAGCATGAACAAATAATGTATTTTTCTTTTTGAGTATATAGTCGGTAACAAAAGTGTCCGAACACTAGCAAAAATTCCTATGTATAAATGAACACTTCATACGGCTTTTGTTAAATAAATCCTTATCGAATCATGTACTTACACTGACTAAGTACAGGATTCGACAAGAATTTATTTAACAAAACCGTAGGAAGGTACATTTTTACATAGGAATTTTTGTCTAGTGTTCGGATACTTTTGTTACCGACTGTACATTAAGTAAGAATAGTATTGTAAATCTCATAACATCTGACAATGATATTTTACTGTAGGTTTAAATTTTGTGGAAGCCTACGTTTTTGTTGTTATTGTTGTAACTTTTTATGTATGTACAGTCGGTAACAAAAGTGTCCGAACACTAGCAAAAATTCCTATGTAAAAAACCCACACTTCATAAGATTTTGTTAAATAAATCCTTATCGAATCATGTTCTTACACTGACTAAGGACAGGATTCGACAAAGATTTATTTAACAAAACCGTATGAAGTGTACATTTTTTACATAGGAATTTTTGCTAGTGTTCGGACACTTTTGTTACCGACTGTAAAGGGTTGGCTACTAAGTATTCGGAAAAAACTGAGGAGCTTTCATGGAATACCTACTTCATTATAACCACTTTTTTGTTGTTGTAATGCTTTTATCTTTAAATATTATTTATTAAAATTATTTATATTTACTGAAAGGACAGTTTTTGAGCGATCAGGGAAAGCAAAATTTATTAGATGAATGAAAACGTTTCGTGATTTTTTTTAAAGTGCAGCGTATCTAAGATATTTTGTTGTCCGATGAGAAAGTTTTTATTGTTTAAGTCGCTACAAACTCTCAGAATCAACGCAAACTTTCGGATCTAGCTGTCAAGAACACCAGATAACGAAAAGATGCAAAAAGGTCTTTGTTTCTAAAATGTTTGATGGTTTGGGCTGACAGTAGCAACAATGGGAAGACACAACTGTTTTTTTTTTTTTCTAAGAAAACGTAAAAAATAATGGAAAAGTTTATCAAAAAGATATTTTAGAGAAAGCTGTGCTTCCATAGAAGCAAAATCACCAGGCTAAGATCTTTCAGCAAGTTTGTGCTCAGGCTCATGGAGTCAAATCAATGTTTGTTTTAATCAATGTCAAAGTGAAAGGCATCTGACCAAAAATCTGTGTTCTTCTAACAGCTCTGATTTGTATCCAATGGATTTTTTAGTGTTTGGGTTCTTAGAAGAACAATTGCGAACACAGAAAATCTATGAGATGATTTAAATCAAAAGTATTTGAACTGCACCGTCACCTCACTTCCAAAGAAAATCGCAGCTTGCATCAAAGCCCTTTTGAAAACTCATAGTACAGCGTCTAGAATAAACAGTGTGGCAATCGCCTATAACCGTGATGTTAAAATGATGCTACAAAAATTAAGCTTACCCAGATGTCGCTGTGATCGAAGCTATTGCTTAAATCGAAGACCTGATTAGCTTTTCCCAGTTTCGTCAGTTTAATCACGTGATCTAAGCATATAATTAACCAATACGGAGTCTCGGTTTTGTTCTGGTGACACTAGCTTCGGTTACAATGACATCTGGTGACAGGCTTAATTTTTTTAGTACAATTTTATTCGCCGCTTTCCACACTGTTTCCACTATGAGACGCTGTACTCATAGTAAAAAATAATTATTAGACATTACTTGTTGCAAAAATAGAAGCTGTAAATTTGTTTGATATTTCACTAATTGTTTATTATGAAATACTTTTTCCGGATACTTAATAGCCACCCTGTATATATAGAGAATCGTAGAGTTATTAGGTTCTATTACTTAGGAAAAAAACATGATTGGATGATGTTTGATATTTCTCTAATTGTTTATTATGAATTATTTTTTCCGGATACTTAATAGCCACCCTGTATATATAGAGAATCGTAGAGTTATTAGGTTCTATTACATAGGAAAAGAAATGAGACATTTAGATAAAAATTATTCTGCGTATCAGTTGATATTTATTTCGATAATTCTGTAAGTTACAGCTATAAATGTCAGTTTCTTTGGTTCAAGGTAACTGTATGTAGATTAACCTTTTGAGAGGGGCTCTTACGAAATCCTATGGTGCAACGTGACAGATGCTGTCACAGCCCCTTTCAAAAGGTTAAATTAAATCGGATTCATCCTGTTCTAGGATAGTCTTTTAAAAAATCAAGAAACGCTATGAGAAATGCTTAACTCTGAAAGGGGAGTAAGAAGAAAAGTTTAAAGAAAACAGCCATAAATAGGTTCTATCTCAATTATTTTAAAATTGATTAAAACTTTGCTAAACCCTCACGTACGTATATGTCTTTGTGTTTAATTGAACAAAATAGCATCGAAGAATTTTATTCAAATGAACTCAAATTTTGTAAGTACATTGTAAATTGTTGCAACACGAATTGTATAGATTTTTATGAGTATACATATTTTAGTTGTTTTACATGGATACTGGAGAATTATTATACAATACAGTTTAAACTTAAATTATTTGAATTGCACTTGTGTTGAAAATCTATATTTAAATAAAACGAAATTGCATTAGATGTATAAGGCCATTTTCGAAGTATCTATCTAGGTTTTTGAGACTTGGTTGCTTTTCTATAGGAGTTGCACATATATCACACCCTAGTAATTTTTAACACTTTTGATTTAAAACAATAACTAATAAATCACACTAAGTATAAAAACAAAATTAGTATAAATGTGTGCCATATCAGTGCATATAAACGACACATTTTCACAGACCGACTGATTGGACTGAAAATTCTTCTCAGTTTCAACTAAAGTTTCTCAGAGATGGTGCTTTTACTGCGCCATCTAATGACAAATTTTAGAAATAGTTAAATGTTCTTTCAAATAAGTTTTTAGCAGTTCGCCTCAGTTTCCATGAGAGAAGAATTCATAGTTCTTTAAAAGCTGGTCGACGTGAGGTGTCGGGTACGATCCCAGATCGATCTTGTCGGCCTAGCCATTTGGAGTTTTCCGTGGTTTTCTCCGAAAATTGCGTAAATACGTGCTAGGATCCTTAAAAGGACCCCACATAGGGTACTCCTCCTCAGGCCTAGGACCCTAGTGCAGTCAATCGGCCTTAATTCAACGACCCCATCCCGACCCATAGTTCTTTCAGGAAAGCACGAAACTTTTTACACATATTATCTTCTATGCGACTTTGTTGTCTAAAATTATGTATATTATTTATATGAGAATCGAATTGATATGCATTTTAGAATTTTCCTGTGCCATAATCATTATTTGATATTACATGATTGGGTAACGCACAAAAGAAATCGTATTCATTATATCTTTTTCCAGAAATATATTTTTAAAAATAATACACAAACAACCTAATATAATTATCACTCATGTTTAGTCATTTAAACAACTGGTAACTTTTTAATGTTCGAAAAATAGGTAAGTATTACTACAGTTCGAATCCTATTGAATTAAGTTTTCTTGCAATGATAACTGTAAAATTTAATTCGGACATTTTATTAACAATGTGTGAATTTTTATGTTAATCAGTAGGAGTAATGTTTTACTTGAATGTATTAACAATGATGTTGATATAAACTTTCACCAGTCGCTAATTAAAACAAAATGGAAGAGCAATTTAATCAGCAAACTCATCCGATACATTTGTAAGATGGACCAACTTCGGTTTAAATTAATCCAGTATTTAAAAATTGTGGTGGCAAAATTATGGTGATGGCAAATTCATATAATTATCGTGATAGCAATTTTTAAATTGTAGCCTGATTTCAAGTGGTCTCCACCTGGAAACAAAGTGTCGGACTAAATTACCTAAAGACCTCATAATAAATATTTATTAGGTAAGTCAACTGTCCAACTTCGGTGCGAATTGATTCAATATTTCAAAAGTTATCATAGTGACAATTTTTCAAATGACAGTCTGATTTCAAGTGGTCCTCTTAATTTTTTACTGCTGCTACTTTGAAATAATCTGGTGTGTCACTCACACGACTTTCTCTTACCCTGAAATTTAATACATCAAATACAGGTTGGAGATTAAGAGGTAAGATAACGATGTTATGTTAAACAATTCAAATTAGGCTTCGGAAGAGTTTTATATGATAATTAATTCTGTGTGAGGGGGGCTACCGCCCCCCTCAACCCCTAGTTTCATTAATGCACCTAGATTTATATAAAATTTAATTCGGTTATTAAAAAATAATTCTGTTTTTAAAAAATAATTTATTAAAATTATTATTTACAAAATATATCTTTTATGATAATGTAGACGATTTCCATATTAGAGAAGTAGTATAACACTAAATATCCATAAAAAAGTCCATTTTAATCACAATATTAAAAAAATAAAAATAAAAAAAATAAATACGATTTTTTTTCTAAGTTTTTTTTTCGTTAAAAGTGTAAAAAAATCGATAACTTTGTTTTAAATTATCGCAGATCGATGGTTCAACCGTTCGTTTTAAAGGTATTGGCGAGCTCTTTTAAAAGATACCCAGCATGAAAATTTACTTCCCTCGAGGGGGGACTTCCCCCCAGGGGGGGGAGGCGAGGCTCCTACATACACAAAATTTTTTTTCCCAGTTAACTATCTCTATTACAAAAAATATATATTCGTTTCATTTGGTTTAGGGCAGTCTATAGACGTTAAACTCTACTTACCTGCAATTTTCCCCATAGACGTAATGTATTAGAATTCTCTTGATTGTCCCTGTACACGAACCATTTGCTTGATCTTAACGAAAAGTTTACTGTAGCATCCCTATATGATACACATTTAGAATACCAAGTTTGAACTTTCTGCCATAGTTTGTTTTTGAGATATGCTGATAACAGACAGACACACAGACACACACACAGACACACACACAGAGAGACACACAGACCATTTGCTAAAAATATGATTTTCGTATTCAGGGGACCTCAAAACGTGTAAATATAACAAAACCTCGCGTTTGAAAATTTGACCCAAAAACAATACTTTCTCTACCTTATGGGTAAGATAAAGTAAAAAAGGGCGGACCAAATTCACTAATAATCTTGGTGGAAACCGTTATATAATCCACGTGTACCATCAAAATTTAAGCAAATAAATACACTTTTTACGATATGGATTTGAAATTTTAAAGTAGTCTACACTTGGAAAATTTGGTGGACCATTTTGGTTAACGAACTCATCTAAGATATATGATAAGTCCCCTCTACAGCTTTTGTTCGATTAAGTTCACTATACTGGAAGTTATCGAAATGACAAACTTTCGATTATTCATAGATAGATAGAAAAACTAAGTGATTATAATCGGTCAATTTCTAAAAAATCATTCTAAAATTTAAGAGTTCGTCTAGGTTATGAAAGAGGTTCTGATACTAAAAATTTATATCCCAAATTTTATTCTTCCAAAAAAAAAAAAAAAAAAAAAAAAGTTAAAAGGGACTTGAAACCGAGTAGTTTTTGTCCTTAAAAAAAAGACGCTTTTCTTTTTTTTTTTTTTTTTTTTTTTTTTTTTTGCAATTATGTATGTGAATAATATGTGTAATATCTTGTGAATTCATTGTCCCCGAAATGTGGAAAAAATAATAATTAAAATAATTGATAACAATAGGCTCCAGTCACTTTAGAGCCTGGCTTAGCCGAGATAATGTGAACGGAGGGTGCCTCGGATAATCGAAAACACGGATAACACGGACTCTGTCGTAAATCGGGTGGAAAACATACGGCAAAGATGAAAATGGATGAAAACGTAGTCAATGAAGTAAAATAACACAGAAATTACATATTTAAATGCAGTCAGTTAACAAAGTAACACAATACATACATACATAAATTATAAAATACTGCAACATGTTGTAAAATTTGTCAAAGTTATCTAAGCCATTTGTAAAAAGCCACGCCTCTTCTGGGTCACCGCCTTTCCTGAACTACTTCAGTTAACTCGGAACTAGGTTAATTGAGGCTCGGATAATCTCGACTCTACTGTATCTACTACTATATACTATCAGGCTTTGCTCATTTCGCTGATCACTATATTTAAATGAATAATAAAAAAAGTATCACTACTTTTTATACCAATTTACAAATAAAAACTAAAGAGAAAATACGTTGAAAATTTTCAAAACTTCGCTTCAGGTCCCCGCTGACTTCGGCAGTATCTTCCTCATCCGCATAATCTGAATTTTGTGTCTCTGTTGCCCACGGCAACACATATTCGAGAACTTCAGTATGGGTGCTTATCGGATGACAGTTTTGAAACAAACAGTATCGAAAACAATCGAAGTATCTCTTAAATCTCAATCACAAATGAACGATACTACATGTGCTATGCATAGTATTTATTAGCATTTTATTTCCTATATATATATATTATATGTAATGTCGAACATAATCGACAGCAATTTCAGACAAATACAGTGTTACAATATGTGAGTGCCATTTCAACCGTGTTTTAGACGACTATTATTTTTATTGTTACATAAAGTTTCCATTCTAAAAATTTAAACATTGAAATATTTTATTTAGATTTATTTTCTTAAATATAAACTTCAATTAATCAACTTTTCGTAGCAGAAAATCTATATTAAAAAAAAAAAAAAAAAAGAAAAAGAGATATTTTATTTTTATTTTGTTTTAATAAAGCCTTAATGAAACTTTTGTGTAACCACTTATATCAACGATATTGCCAAAAATATTTTACTAAAAATTGTCATATTTTTAATAATTATTTTGATCGAATAAACACTTACATATATAATACGTTTTAAATTCAAATTAATAAAAATAAAATATGTCACTTTCATCAATTTCTAGAAATAAAACTTTTATATATTTAAATGAAACATGTTTAAAAATGAAAATTAAATTTACAAAACTATTTTAAGGCATTATTTGTAAAAGTTTAATCCTTTTCAATGCTGATTCCCTTATAATATTAAATGTTATTGATATATATATATATATATATATATATATATATGTGTGTGTGTGTGTGTGTGTTTACAACTTTTTGTTTCTTAATAGAGATTTTTTTATTCATCATAATTCTCTTTCAATATTTTTTTCTTTGTATTTAATGATGTAATCCAATAACATTCGTGATATTGCAAGTGAATACATAAGACTTAAAAACATAAAAAGAGCTAATTAAAAAAAATATTATTAAAAACATATATTATGTAATATCACTATGTATTATTTTCGAAAACATTAAATTTACTTTTTTAACAGGAATGGTTATTCTTTGTATTTTGTTGAGTTGAAATGTATTTATTTATTTTTTTTTTCTAAAATGAAAAATATAATTAAATGTTACTATTTTGTCTTATTAAAAAAAAAAAAAAAAAAAAAAAAAAAAAACTTATAAATGCGGTGAAAAAATCTGTACTGATAAGTATAAAGGAGTTAAGTCCAAAAATGTCAATTTTGAGTTAAGTACATAGTCAGACTCAGAAAACAATTCTCTATCGATTGGTATAAAGGGTTTAAATCCATGTCATTTAGTCTTTGAGAAAATTCATTGGTAAAAAAAAATTCAAGTCAGAAATTTAGCATTAATCTTTGGTATAAAATACTTAATTCAATTTTTTCTCTTTATTAAATGAAGACTGACAATCACTGAATGGTATAAAATGTATAAACCAACATAATCTGTTTTTCCTAATCGATTCTTCTGATTAGTTTTTAAGTAGTTTAACTTTTTTTCGTCTCCTGAAAAATCAAGAATATGGACTTAAGTCCTTTATACTTATCAGTACAGAAATATAAAGTATATTTTATGAAATGAAATAAGACATTGTGTGGCTATTTGTTTTATACTTTGATCTTAATTTTAGAAGTTATTGCTGTAACTGGAAATTGATACCTGAAATGACTCTTTCTGTACATTACTTTACTGCGAAACAGTCTAATAGAATAATATTTATAGACTAAAAATTAATTATCCGGACCACCAATAGTGGACCCTTCAATAGAGGACAGATAGTGGACCGAATAGTAGACACATTGTTTGCTACAGTAGTGAACAACATTGAATATTTGGTGAAAAGGCAAAATGTCATGCGAACTGATTGAAGAGCTACTTTAAATAAACAAATAGTATTCTGTGTTTCATTAATGCGTTAAAAAGCGAAAAAGTATGAAAACTTGCATCATAAGTAGAATTTTATTATTATTATTATTAACGGCTGCAATATAACACATTGTTTTATTTACAACGAGTCGAAATTTGTAAACAACACTTTAATCACGTGATAATCTTGTATATACCAAGAAAGTCTTTCTCTCAAATCTTTGCTAAAATTATGTATGTCATTTCAATATAAACAAAGAAAAAATGCAAATGTTAAGAGAAAAAAAAAAAAAAACTTCTATGAATATATTAAATCATTCCGATCTAATTTTGAGTGAAATGAACTTATATTTCACATTCCAAACTTAGGAGAAAACTAAGCTATATCTACATCTATATCTCAAATCAGAAGTCAGAAAGTCCAGTACACTGTTAAAAATAATCTGAAATTCACGGATATTTTTATCCTGAATTTCACAGAAAAAATCCATTTTCACGACAAACCGGCATTTTCCGTTAAAAAACACAAAATTTCGTCATATTTCCTGGAAACATTGGAACTATAGGAGCCTTATTTGGGACATCGGAAATATTCCGTTATCATTTTGTTTTTATCAACTGCCGCCCTCTGCCGGCATGGAAGGGAAGGACCGCCTCGTCGTGAGCCGTGACGTGAAGCCTGGGGTGATTCGTTTGTTTACTCAAAACAATGGCGTTTCATTCTACTAGATTAGAAATAAGTGCCTGATATTTATTATTTGATTTGAATATAAGCGATATTTTAAAAATAATTTTGATTGTAGTGTCTTTAATTCTTGCTTTTGACCTTTTATCATGCAAAATATGTTTTTGTTTTACCCAATTATAACGGTTCTGGATTCCCGCGCTTGTAGAGAGCGCGAATTCCTAAACCAAATGGAATAGAAACATTTTTGCTCTTAGTATGTTATCACTGAAATATCATGATCAAGTAACATGAATCAACTTAGAAAATGCAATGAATCATAATTTGAATACATGCTTTTTTAACAAAAATGAGTGCTGATAAAAACTTTGTTTGTAAACTGTGTAAAGTAGAATTCCTTAATTTAAAATCATATGCTAGCCATCTACAACTACATAAACATGTAAAGAACTTTAATTTTAGTTGTAGTGTCTCAGGTTGTCCGAGAACATACACTAAATATTCATCCTTCAAAGCTCATATTTCTCGAGATCATAAAAGGCAGAAAACTGAAAATTACTCCAATAGTATATCTTTAAAATGTGGGATTGAAACTTGCCAGCAAGATTGTTGTGATGAATCAACTATGATTGCGCATCTCCAAAAGCATATCAAAAATAATGAAAAAATAAAATGTCCATTATTTAATTGTAATATAGAATTTCACAAAAGATCTTCATTTTCTGCCCATTTATCTAGGAAACACCCATCTTTAAAATTGAAACCTTACAAAGAATCAAATTGTGTTGCTGGAAGTCCATTTGAGAACTTTGAAGATAGTGAAGTTTCTAATAATTTGCTCGAAAATTCTAAAATCTCTCCACAATCTGTAAATAACTCATTAGCATTATTTTGCCTGAGATTGCTATCAAAATTTCAGCTGTCATCTTCTGTTATAGACTTAATAATTACTGAAATAGTAAGTCTCCATGAACTAAACATGCAAAGTGTAAAAGAGTGTATAAGTAAAGAACTGATTAAAATTGACATAAATGAACTTGCAAGAAATAATATATTAAAGTCTATAGAGAGTAATAATTTGTTTTCTGTTATTAATTCAGACAAAAGCTGTTTAAAATCTAATTATTTAAGAAATGCTTACTTCAAAAAAAATTTCAATTATGTTGAACCAGTTGGCATTTTTTTAGGTCGAGACAGATTAAATAAGAAATGTTTTTATCATTATGTTCCTATACTAAAAAGTTTAAAAGCTCTAATACAGAATAATTCAGTCAAGTTCCAAGTTGAAAATCCCATTAAAAATTACGACAACAGTCTATTAACTGATTATTCTGATGGAACTGTCTTTAAATTACATGATATTTTTAGCGAATCAAATTTCTTAAAAATTTTTCTTTATCAAGATTCCTTTGAAACAGTAAATCCTCTTGGATCTGCTAAAAAAAACATAAAATTCTTGCAGTGTATTACACTTTAGGAAACTTGTACCCTTGGAATCGATCAAAAATAGATAATATGCAACTAGTGATACTGTGCAAACAAAAGCATTTTGATTACTTTGGGCAATCAGTTTTTAAGCGATTAGTTGATGATTTAAAATTGCTGGAAAAAGGGGTAGTTATTGAAGGAAGTAAAATTCAGCGAGGCGCAGTATTTTCAATTATTGGAGACAATCTTGGTAGTCATGGAGTTGGAGGATTTGTCGAGAATTTCTCCACATCGGTATACCATTGCAGGTATTGCCTAGTTACAAAAGAAAGAATGTTCCAAGAAACTTTTTATTATGTGTTTGATGAGATGCGAACTATTGAAAACTACAAAGACTGTCTTAACCATATTGAACACACAGATTTAAATGATTATAAAGGGGTTAAATTTAATTCAGTTTTTAATGAACTGACATATTTTCATGTGTGCCAGCCGGGTCTCCCTCCTTGCATCGGTCATGATATTTTAGAAGGTGTTGTTGCATATGATGTTTTTCTTTATGTGAAAGATCTTATAAAAGACAATGTCTTTACAATTGACATTGTAAATGATAGAATCAATAAATTTTCTTATGGTGTTTGTGAAAACAGAGATAAACCTATTAGTATAAACATAAAAGGAAACAGATTGTCAGGCCATGCCATACAAAACTGGAATTTTTTGCGGTTTTTCCCTGTCATTTTTTATGACTTTAAAAACTGTGATAAAGTAACTTATAAATTAATTGTTCTTTTACATGAAGTGGTTGAGCTTATATGCACTCCAAAAATAAAAGTTTGGACCATTAATTAAATTATGGACAATGCGCTTTGAGTCTAAACACTCATATTTCAAAAAATGTATCCATTCTTGCCAGAATTTTATAAATGTGACAAAAACATTATCGGAACGCCATCAGTTACTTCAGGCTTATCTTGGAGTAGGTGATAGATTTAATGATTTTTTTTGTGAATCAGCTGTTCCTTTTTGCATATTTTTGTACAACAAACAAATACAAGATTCAGTTTTATTCACTTTGCAAGAAAATCACTCAAAAGCATATGTATCGGACAGAATTACATTTCGTGGTATAACATATAAAAAGGGCTTGCATGTGACGGTATCCAGGAAAGAAAAGTATCTTTATTTTGGAGAAATATTGTTAATATTGAATCTTGAGAGTAAAATTTTTCTTGTCATGAATGTGTTTAATTCAAGCTATTGTAATAAAACAAATTTGTACATAAAAGAAAAAGAACTGTTTTTTAAATGTTCAGAAATTACAGACCTGTTAGATTATTATCCATTAACTGTATATAAACATGAAATGGAATATTTAATTGTACTCAAGCATAGTATTATAGATCATTTCCAGTGAATTATCTCATATAAATGATTTTCATATTAGCAAATTGTCAGATTTTCTTGCAATTGTAAAAAAATTTTTTTTTTCTTACAAGTTATTAATTGACAGAATAATATAAAATTAAAAACTGTCTGTGAACACAAATAATTACTTGAAAATTTACTGCAAAGATCTCGCATTGCAAGATTTATGAATGATAAATTTAAAAAAAATAATAATAATCTTTTGCTTGCCAGATTTAAAAACTAAAAGAAACATTGCTTTTGTTATATGTATAGTAACATAGAAGACACCAGTGGAAGTTGGTGTTATGCAACATAATTAAATATTGTGTAATTTGAAATTAAATGTTTTTGTTGCATATAAATGTCCAATTTCTGTTGTTCTATATTTCCTCTTTTTGTCAAAATATTAGATTTTTTGCTTTTGTTTTACCCAATGATAGGTTACTGCAAACAAACAAAATAAATAAACTAACATAACACATTTTTTCACTCGTGTCTTCGACTACAAAAAAAGGATTATTTTATCTAGTAACTAAAAAATTTCTGTAAACTTGGCAAACTTTCTGCGAACGATGTTCGTGTGTTCGTCTATGCTATCTGACTCTGTTAATTGAAATGTTATTATCTGCCTCTAAAAGCTCAATTTTTTAAATAAAAATAAATTTATTAATGACTACTCTGTCTATATCTCAAATAGTTATGAGAATTTTATTTGAAATGCAAATCTGTGCTTAAAGACAAGCTTATTTTACTACATTATATTATGAAAGCCATGAAGAAGTAATTTAGTCTAACTACTTTGGTACACTCTGATTGGCTAGGATTGAAATCGTCTGCTGTATTGTATATATGTCATATGCAAGCAAGAGATATTTGTTGAATAAAAAATAAGATAAAATTAAAATTATAAAGCATTTATTTTAACAATCAACATTCCATATTTTCAAGATATATATTAATTTAATTCAGTATTCATGCTTTCTACTATAAATTTATGCATTTGATAAATGAAGAGATACTATTTCCAATATGCACAGACAAGAAACTTTTCTTGAGTATAGTGTCTCTGTGTTAATACATATTAAGTACTTTTAATAATGGATATTTTATTTTTATTCTTTCTATAGGAAATCGAAGATTTATTAAGATTAGCTCTACCAGGAGTTGATGACTAAACCATATCAAGTCTAGTTTCAAAATTAGATGAAATTGGAGTTATTTCATTAGAAGATCTCCAATATGTTGAAGAGCAGCAAATCAATAACATTTTGAAACCCATTCAGTTAAAAAAATTTTTGCAGTTCTGCCATCAAACAATACCAGCTTCTTCAGTTGAAACAATCGACCATAACAATTCTTCAGGAACAAGCCTATCTATATCCGTTGAAAATTCTGATGTTGACGAAATTTCAAGTGATAGAAGTTCTGTTTCTCCATTAACAGAATTGTCAATGTCATCATGGGCGCATAATTTCCAGATTGATTGGAATATGTTTCCAAAAGAAATTAAGGAAGCTCATGATAAGAATACTCTTCCGTTAAAGAAGTACATAAATGAAATGATTCGAATTTTGCTGATTCAACTTACAAACGTAAAAAAAAATCTTGGAAGAAAAGATTTCAGAATAATTGCAGCTAAAATAGTCGGCAAATACCCTAACCTTTTCCTAGATATGTGCGGAGAAAAAGTTATTGGTAATGGCTGTGAAACATTGGTAAAGAAGTTGGAAAATTGTATGGATAACAGAAAACGAAAAAACATATCATTTGAAACTAATTTTGGATCTGTAATTAAAAGAAAAACCACAAGAGACAGTTATGGCTGTTTATTTTGGCAGCCTTCAGAATTACCAGATGGCGAAACTAAAGAATCACAGATGCAACATAAAGAGTGGCTTATTTTTGAATTTACAAAATCAAAAAGAGAAGAAGAAGAAGTAGAAAACAAAATGAAAATTACATATGCGTCCCAACGCTATTTAATCAACAACTTGAAGACATCAATAATGTCAGTTAAAGAGAACTGGCCATTTTTATTTGAAGAAAACCATTTGTTATATCACTCGAACACATTGTTGGAAATGGATATAAAAGAACTTTTTTTTGCAGCAGTTCCTGAAAAAGGGAAGAAAATCTTTGATTTTATGCAGACAAAAAGCATGAAATCGGTTAGGAATTGTTTGGACTGCATTTCAAAAGCTAAGATTATAGTTAAAAACCAAACCCCAGAAGTTATTGGAGCTATTCCCTTGGTGATGGCCTATTTTAATGAAGAGCAAGCTTTGCTTTTTGCAGAGAATTCGGTAAGATTTTATTTCTAATATTATCCTCACAAAACATTTTAAGCTTTTAAAGCATACTTTTATTTTATATGGTAATACAAGATACTTTTGAAGGCAAGGATAAGTTAAGTTGATAATTTTAAATGATATTTTAAGGCTTAAGTTATGCTCATATGATACACTAGGATAAAATACAGCCATCTATCTCTAAAAAGGGCTTTTTAAAATATTGCTTAAAATGAGTTTAAAAAAAAAAAATTTCACTGTGATTTTAATGCTTTTTAATGTAATTATTTTTAAAGATTTTTCTTGTGATGAACATTTCAATTAAAATTTAATGATTTTTTTTTCTCAATGTAATTTACCTTATGTGTTACCTTATAAAAGATACCATTGAAATCATTATATATATATCCTATTATCTGAGCATATTATGGCCTATTCCTGTAATCTGTAATATTTTGAAAAATCGAGGAATGGCCTTTTTTAATTAACATTTTAAAATTCAGAATAAAATTTAAAATGAAAAAAATTAACTGCAACCATATCTATATATGAATGTCCACATGCATATGATGTGATATTCTATATTAACAACTTATATTTTAAAAATTAGTAAGTAAATATTTTATTTTCTGTAGGATTCAGCTGAGGAGAGTATTCTTACACCATATATAAAAACGTTTGGTAAGTAGGCGTTCAAATTATCCAACATTATGATCTTGTTTCAATAATAAATCATTAATCGTATTTAACTTTATTGATAAATATTAAAACTTAGTGTTCAATGCATTATCTGCCAGTATTTAAACAAATTATATAATATACAAACAGCATATTCTGTCGAATCTGCAGTTGACTGTGAAATGTAAGCAATGAAATTTATGCTTAAAATAAAACTCATTGAAGACATTAAATATAATAATTTAAAAAAAATTGACATGTTTTGCATAATTGTGTACAATAAACTAATTTTAAGTATGCAAAAGAAAAAAGCAAACACAAATATAAATAGAGGATTTTGTATTTTAAAAGCTTTTATCAGCATGGTTTATGTCTGGGCTCTAGATTTTCCTTAGAAGCAGATTTTTAAACTGGAATTTATGACTGCATAAATTCCTTCCAAGAAATAACTTAAAACCAAAATTCAAGAGTTCTGAAATTACAATTAATTCTATGTTGTAAACAAGGTGTAACAATAACATGCCTTGTTTTTCAACTTTTTTTCGAAACGAAATGCAATAAACTTTAGCCATGTTTGTATCCTGCTCATAATAAAAAATGAAAACATTCAAATATCTGTATTTTAATTTATAACTATAATTGACTAATGTAATATTTGTAAAAGATTTCTGATAACATTTTATTAAATTTAATTTCTAGGTACAACAATTTATGAAGCTGTTGAATTCGCGATAATAATTGATGGAATTCCGACTGTCTTTACTCAGAATTTTATGTCAGCACTCACTTGCCTTTTCGTGTCCTATTATGTTTACAACATTGAATACCATGAGGGGACAAGGCACACTATGGAATTTATTCAAAGGTTAGAAATTTTTAGCATTTTTATTTAAACAGTTATAGATTATTCAGTACTAGTTGATAATTTTCCCATTTGGATTCGAAATATCTCAGTTCATTTTTAATTTAATTCTTTTTCTTGTATTCAACCCACCTCCACTCCCCTTCCCCTTAAGTAATAAAACTACTGAACAGTTATAACTATTTTAATCTTGAATTTAGAAAAGAAAATATATGTAACAGTATTTTTTTCTTTTGTTTCTTTATCAACATTAATTTCTTGTGAAAATGGACGGATTTAATACCCAAATTTGGCTAACATTTCCATGGTGAAAAAAATCACATTAATTTACTTTTTAACCTACAAATAGTTTTTCTGTGAGTATATACAGGGAAGAAATTTGAAAAAAAAAATGGAATAGTTAGGAAATTACATGCACATATTTTAGGGTAAACCTGGGATAGATGGCCAACGCTTATAGTTTTTCCCACGACACGCTGTACGGCGCTGCCAGTCAGTTGGTAGTTAGTTAGGAACATGAGTGAGTGTTGCTATTTCTGGATGTCTTTGAATTTTAACTAAAAATAAGTAATTTTCATGATTTTAGTTTCGATATCCCTTGAAATTATACAGCATGTCATACCCTTTTGATTTAAATATAAGTTTCACTGTGAGTTGTGTGATAAACTTTAGTTTCGTAGTTGTTTAGGCCTAACTGCATGCCAGTAGGTAGGTTTTCTTTGAGTTGGCGTCCACCATGTTTAATGACGCGCTATGGTCGTCTATCATGGTCAATCGGGAGAGACGTCCACCAAATCATCGGGATAGATGGCCATCCCATAAAGATGTTCTATATGACATTTTGACTAGTGGTTGTACTCTAGAATTCTGTCACGGGAATTCCCGGGATTCATAAGAAAATCCTGATTCCCTATTTCTGAGGAAAAAAATATCTCGTTCAATGCAATGGGAATCTACCCCTTAAGAACCTCGTTTCCCTTGCTGAAATCCACTACCAGATTCATCGACTTTACTTCAGCAAACAAATGTGGCCAAAAATCCTCTTAAAGAAGAGCATTGTCACCTGTAATAAGACCTTCTACAAGACCAGATGATATTTGGCCTATGATTTAAAATGAAATGACCCAATTGACACCTTCCAAAATTTTCAGCAATATTTCACCTATCCTAGCTAGATCCAAAATCAAACAAACAAACGTAGAAAACTTAAAGCTAGAAACTTGCCATCAAAAGAAAATATTAACATGTTAAAATTGAAATTTGATGAAAAAGAAAAAAAAAAAAAAAAACTCCTGAAAAATGTTCGGATCAAGAAGCGTAAAGAAAATGCAGACAGTTCAGACTCGTTAAATGAAGTTCAGTACAAGGATGACTCAAGTAACGGACTTCTTGAAGAAGTGGAAAAGTGCATTGGATGCGAAGAAGATTACTCAAAAACCGATAAAAAAACCTGTGATTGGATTAAGTGTGTCAGATGTCAGCGTTATTTACACGAATCCAGCACATCATTTGTTAATGGGTGCCATTGATGTGGTTATGCTATATATAAAAAATAAATCTATGCCTATAAACATTCCTTTTTATAAGTTAATCTTAGTTTTCAATTCAATAATTGAGGTGTAAAATGCTTTTTACAAATAAGGTTCTGTTTAAGTTATAATTTAACAACAACTAATATCTTTATAGATATTTTTTACATCAAGAGATTCAATAAAACATGCTCTTTTATAATATTCTCTTTGATTTTAAAGTGTTTTGTACAGGAACAGTAAACAAGAATTGTATTAGTAATAGGATTTCAAATTTCTAGGACGGATAGGGCACACGTAGATGACTCAAAGTCACACTGCAGTAGTGGTTTGGTGAAGGTGATTTGTTTATGCGGTAGTGTATGCAAAAAATACAAGAAAGGAAAGTGCTCCACATATGAGAATATATGCAATTTATTATTCAATCAAAATCCACAAAAGTAATTTATCAACTGTATAAGGTCAAAGGTGCTGTTTCAAATTAGAAGCATGGAGTCGCAAACTGCTACGTTCGAAGCCACTGGGGTGTTTAAGATAATAAGTGATACAAAAACGACAAACAAGAATGATTATTCAAGATTTAATTTATGATTTTTTCATCACATTTTACACATATGCCAACAATAGCTCTACAGAATAAGCACAAAAGTTTTGCCAGATGAAGAGAGAGAGACTCGAAACATGCGGTGCTGCATCACCGCATCCACTGATGGATGTGAATGCCATGTTACATGTGTCTCAGTGTATTTCCTAACTAATTTGAACATATTCTGTAGAGATATTGTTCGAATGTGTATAAAAAAGTATAAATTGGATATTTGGAAAAAGTGTAAATTAGATGTTTGGAAAATTATTTTTGTTTGCTTCATTAGTTTTGCATATTATGTTAAATGTCTCTAGCGGATTTAGATGACATTTTGAGACCCCAAGTACCTATGTAATTTCAAATTGTTTAGGTCTACCCTACCCCTCCAAGAAGTTTGTAACTGCATTAAAAAATCACACTATATACAAAATAATAAAAGAGGTAAATATCATTGCATAACAGGTATGATTATCATCATATGAGTAAGCAGGGCTGCCGATAGAGGGGGTAACTGAGGCACTTTGCTCTGGGTCCCCAATTCTTGGGGGACCCCAGATGCCAAAAAAGGTGTGGTTGTGAAGTTCTAAAAAGGCCCCATTTTAAATGTTTGTCCCTGGCCCTCTGACACCTCTTGGCAGCCCTGTGAGTATGATTTATACTTGTAAATCAACATTTTAATGTTACATTTTTCTTTGTCCTTAAAATTACAAGTTTCTTAGGGCAAAAAAATTCTCCCCAAGGTGAAAATATGTGTCTGCCCGGGGAGCAAATCTGACTACCCTTATTAAAAAGTGTTTTTTTTTCTTTCTTTATATAGGTGCTATGCCAATATAAATCCGGAGCGCGGGTCAAAAGCTCCTAAGGAAAACAATAGTAAACAGTATTCTGTATCTCCCAAAGTTCTGAAACTTGTCAATGAGCTGAAATCATTTGAAAGTTTGTTTAACATATAAAAAAATTGTATTATTGCAATATTGTAAATGATTATATGTATACTATGTAATAAAATTGATTTTATATGCTATTATATGCTTGTGTATAGTTTTAATTCTGTTCAAAGTTTTGTGAGATAAGTGTTTTAAAAATAGTCTGTAAGCTATAAATTAGATTTAAAGTTTTTAATTATTCATATTAATGTACATTTTGTGTACATGCCAAAAATTTCAGTCCCCACTCCTTCCCCCTGCTAAGAAATAGTATAACATGTTGTATCGTATGGTTATGAGATGGGTTTTATGACATGAACAGATTTCAGTAATTAGAAACAAAAAATACTTATAGAAAATTTTACTTTTTTTACTCCCATGTGATAACAGTAACTTTGTTATACAATTTTAGGGTTGTAATACAAAATTTTTAGTTTTTTTAATGTCTTCAGCCAAATTTTTGACTGCAATTTGCAGAAATTAAGTTTTATAATAAGTTTTATATAACAAACATAAATGAGAGTTATTCTTATAGGGTTGCTACATGCAATTTCCTTTGTGTGCACATTAATTTAAAGAAATAAAAATTTCATGTGGAAAATTTCATGTGGGGGGGGGGGGGAATTCCTCTCAACTGGTCTGTGAAGAGACTGAAGATATAACAGTGTGTCGTCCTCAACTGTGCTACCGTTAAGAGCTCGGCAGCCTACTTTGCTACGTTGGGATTCCAAAGTTTTTCTGTTGAAAATCCAAATTGTAATAGCATCCGTATCAGGGTTGTAAAAATCCCGGATTTTGTACAAAAACCTAGCCCAGGTGGGCTTTATTTAAAAACTTCTGTTATTTGGGTAGAAAGATGGGTTTTTTGGGGAAAATGGAATTTTTTTCTCATTAAGTTGATAATTTATGGTATATACAGGGCTGGCCTTAGGAGGTGATGAGCCTGATTTGAAAAAAAAAACTTTGAGGGTCCTCAAGTTCAAGAAAATCTGGGGCCCCCACAAGGTTTTCAAGGTCAACTTGCTCTAAGGTTTGTAAAATTTTAAAACAGTTAAATACTGACATAATATATTTGTATAATTAGTGTAATGGAGAGTAATTGAAATATGTGTTTAAGAAATGTTAAGAAGTTTTAGCCATACCAATGTCTTTTTAAAGTAAGTAAATGCTGAGTTTTTCCACCTCTTGGTAACTGGCAAAAAACACGGGAACTTTAATATTTTAATTCTGTGAGATTCTTATGGATTAAATAAGAAAGTTACTTGAAAATGTGCTGTGTTGCTATGATAATCTAGAGTATTTTGATCGATCAAGTAGGAAATGAACATTTTTTTTAATTTTTCAATTTGTGTAAAGTTAAAATATATGTTTGTATGTCAAAAAAGCTTTGAAATTTTTCATATGTATTGTACATATGGATCTTTATTTTCAACCTCAGTTCTGATAGTGGGTCAAAAATATTTTATTTTATATCTTGATATATCACAAAAATTTTAATAATTTGAAAATTGTACGTAATTTTAATTTTAAAAAATAGTAATATTTTAGAATAGTTTAAATTTTGAAGTTTACAGAATAAAGGCAGTGTTTAGCTTTAATTTGATACAAGAGTATAGGTTTTGTTGTATATTTTTAAAAAGTTATCTTGCAAGAAACAAGAGGTAAGACAGTTTATTTTTTTTTTAATTATGTGCATATATTTTATGTTATTAAAAAAATTATATTTATTTTATTCCAAAAACAGGTTAGAATTTTAAACCTAGTACAATGTTGCAATAATAGTAAAAATTTCATCTGTAAATGAGCAAAAGTTTTCTGTTTATGCTGAATAAAAAAAAAAAAAAAAACTATGCCAAAATGTATAATGTTTGGTTTCGAAAGGTCTTTTCTTTCCTTAATGAAATTCAATAAAACATGGTATAATAATCATGCACATAAAGTTTACATCTAAAAAAGTATTTTACTGAATATTATTGCTTTTAAAAATTACTTAACAAAATTTTGTCTTATTAAAAAAAAAAAAAAAAAAAAAAACTATTTTCTCAAAAAAACCCCAGTGGGGAAAATGGGTATCTATCCGGGCAGCAAATCTGACAACCCTGATCTGTATGGAACAACCTTAGGGTGGATCCCAGATCCTCTCCAATAGCCCATTCCGTAGCTCATTGTGACATTAATCACAGCTACTTCTACTTTATCACTACTACTTCTACTCAAATACCAAGGTGTCTGTAAACTCTTTGCCAATGTAAATTGCACTTGTAAATTAAAATGATATTTTTATGAAAGTGTAGTAATCCAAATTTTTAACATGAATTTTATGGTTACAAAATTTATCACAAGTGCATTTTTACACAATGATAGCCTGTTTAAAGTATCATTTCTTTATAGATGCACAAAAATTCTGAAAACACCCTAAACTGATGAAACTTTTTTGCAAAATATCAATAAATAGGACATACCTTAGCCATTTTGTCAGTTATATGCACAGAAATCTGATTGGTTTCAAAAACCAAAGAAGGCGCCAATGTTCCCAAAATGGGAAAAGGCTGTTTATTCTTCTGTTGAGAACGAGTTGATGTAGATTTTCAGTTTTAATCAACGTTGTTTGTTACAATAGGTTCTAAGAAAATTTAAACCAATAAAAAAGTTTTCATTATTATATTTTCTAAAAATACAAGCATAGATATTGAATTTAATGAAAAGGTAAAAATTAACATATTTTAAATTTCTGTAAAAAATGCAAATTTTAACAGAAGTTTTATTGAAAAATTACACAATATGTTGCATTTATTCTAAATTCAAATATAATTGACCTTGTAATTATGATTTGAATAGTTTGTTTGAAAAAAAATAATTAAAAGTTAATGTTCCCAAAATGGAAGTATTGGCGCCTAATGGGTTGAAACTGAAGAAAGTGTAGTCTTTTTATACATTAAAAACTTTGACTTATAGGAATCTTTAGTAGTGGTATTTTTTCTAAAAAAGGTAGTTTTATTTTCAGAAAAAATGCAATTATCTATAGTTGTCATTTATTATATTTTTATTGTTTTGATGAGAGCGTATACTCTTATTAAAATGATGGAATCAATTTAGAAATGATTACTTTTCAAATGTGTTTGAAAAATTATCATTTCTAAATAAAAAATGTTAATAACGGATTGTGACTAGAGAAAAGCTGATCAAAAACGGAAATATACCCTTCTTATTGTATTAAATTAACGGATAGTGACCTGACAAAAATTGATAAAAATCGGAAATATACCCTTTTTGCCATATTAACGAATGGAAAATGGCCGTTAATTAACGGAAAATAACGGTAGGAATTAACGGAGAAGTACCAGTTTCATAACGGAAAGTTGCCGCTTACTCAAACGGAATTTTTCCTTTTTTATCTTACAAAACGGAAAATGTACTAACGGAACGGAAAAAGTCAGGCAACTTTGCTGCCAGTCGTTTCACCGTTAATTCACGGATTTATTTTTAACAGTGTAGTGGACAGAGTCGTTTAATACTTATGATAACAATTTTCGTACCAGAAGTAAACACATTTTTAAATATTATGTACTAATACAAATTCAATATATAACTGAATAAAGAAATTTTGTAGACTTATGTCTTAGGAAAGTAAAAGATACACTGTAAAAATTTAAGTTAGCTTTTACAGAAGAAATGTCTGTAAAAGTGCATCTTTTTACAGATGTTTTCCTGTAAATATTCTATTTAACAGCAAAATGTTCTGGCACTATTTCTGCCGGAACATGCAGCTGCTAAAATTAATGTATTTCTTTACAGTGTATAGTAAATCAGTTTAAAATAAGCAGAAACAAAGCAAAGAAAGTTTCATTTTCGAATTCAAAACCACAGGGAAAAAAAATAAACATAGATTATAGGAAGGTTTAATTTTTCAGTTAAATTAATTTGATTCTAAAACTAACTTCTTGAAATACTTGCAGACCAATACTTCAGTAGTAGAAGCAGTTCGAGAGCTGGCTACATAAAAATGGATGTCGTCAAGTACATTAAGTATTTATACCTGGAAAAGGTTTCCTCTAGTGAAGCTAAGAACTGAGCCACCAGTTTACCATGTCGGTACACAGGATTAAGGCGGAGGCGGTAGATGAAAGACGAGAAATATAAAGACGAAAATTAATGTAAGGTACATTGACGGATGTTGTAATAAAAACTAGTATTTATTTCCCTAATGCATGAAAAATTGCTGAAAGACCATATACTAGGGAACTACGTGCTGAGAGACTGCATTAAAAGAACGCAAAATTTCAAGAAAAAAGATCGTAAGATACACGAATACAACTGTTCGTTTTCTTAAAATTTTGCGCAAATTTTATGTGGTCTAGCAGAACTTTATCCATTAATATACAGTCTTCTTCCAGCATTTTTACCTGTACTAGCCCGATGAATAACAGATTTTCATGAAACTTTCATATATGTACTTCATCGTTTTCACGTACTGGTTCCAAGTTGAATTTTAGGAGCGGCGAACAAACTCTAAAAAGGCTAAAGTTACATCGCGACCTTTATAGCCATATGCTATGAATTCATCCTCCAGTTATTAATCTATCATTTTGCATACAGATTTTTAAAAATATAAACTTGAACTAAAAAAAAAAAAAAAAAAAAAAAAAAAAAAAAATCGTGTACCTTATGGTGTTTTTTATTATTTTCCTCCACTTTAATGGCAGTCTGTCAACACTGTAGCCTTTAGAAAAAACTCTGCCAGCCTTTTTTCATTTATTAACGTGGTAAATAGTAGATTATTAAGAGAGTTTCATGTACGTGCAGTCGGTAACAAAAGTGTCCGAACAGTAGCAAACATTCCTATGTAAAAAAAAGTACACTTCATACGGTTTTGTTAAATAAATCCTTACCGAATCATGTTCTTACACTGACTAAGACAGGATTCGACAAGGATTTATTTAACAAATCCGTATGAAGTGTACTTTTTTTACATAGGAATTATTGCTAGTGTTCGGACACTTTTGTTACCGACTGTACCTCAACGTTTTATTACACCGTAATGATTTATAGTTGAATTTTAAGAGCAACGACTCTTCAATATGAATGCTGAAGCTAAACTGCAACCTTTGTAGCATGCTTTAATTATTTTATCATTCAGTTATCAGTCTGTCATTTTGCATACAAGTGTTTAAAATTATAAAATAATACTACAAAAAACTTCTATTCATGTAAACTATAACCTTTTTCTTGAAAATGTATGCAACTTTCATGCGGTTTATCAGCATTTTCTTCCCTAAAAAGTAGTCTTCCAGCATTTTTTATGTATTAGCTCCACAAATAATAGGTTTTCAATAAATTTTCATGCACATACCTCATCATTTTCCTGTATTGATTTATAGTTGAAAATTAGAAGCAACGAGCGTTCGCTAAGAATGCTAAAGCTACTACACGACATTTGTCGCATTCCCCCATGATTTTATACCCCAGTTATCAGTTTTTTAGTCAGAATATAGTTTTATAAAGTTATAAAGTGCAACTACAAAACATTTCTATTCGTGGTCTTTGTGATTTTTTTTCTGGAAATATTCCGCCATTTTGATTCAGTCTGCTAGCACTTCCATCCTTAGGAGACAGTCTGCCACCATTTTTTCACGTATTAGCGCGATAATTAACATTTGAACATTAATACGTCTTGACAAATTTCATGTAATGCATCTCATCCTTTTCCAAGTATTATATTATGGTTGAATGTTAAATGTAGAGAACGGTCGCTAAGTTTGTTCAAGCTAAATCGCAGCCATCGTAGCAATTTTCCATGATCTTATCCCTTAGTTATTAGTCTGTCATGTTGCATACAATTTTAAAAGATATAAACTACACCTATAGAATACTTCTATTCGTGTACTATGTGCTTTTTTTTATGCAACTTTGATCCAGTTTGCCGGTACTTTCTACCCTAGGAAACAGATTTCCAGCATTTTTTCATGTATTAGCACGTTAAATAATAATTGTTCATGAAACTTTCATATATGTTACTCATCGTTTTCACGTATTGATTGTAAGTTGAATGTTAAGAGCTGTGAGCGGTCGTTAAGAATGCTGAAGCTACAGCGCGGCTATTTTAGCAGTCTGCCATAATTTTATCCCACAATTATCCCTTTGTCATTTTTCTTCTGTAAAAAACTTACATCACTTCAATACAGTCTGTCAGAACGTTATCCCCTACTAAATGGTCTTTCATGTATTAAAGAAATAAATAATAGATTTTTCATGAAATTACTATGAATGTACCTCATGACAATTTTCGTCTTTGTGTTATTTTGACTGCCCACCTCCTCCTTAATCACCGGGACCTAGAGCCCCTTAAATAAATAATAGGCCGGCGCATCACCGCCATTTTTTTTGCCTCGTAAGAGGACAGCATTTCCGCTTGGCGATTTTATCGCTTTACTGGCGGTTTTAAGAAATTTTCATCCAAAAATAAAATCGGCCAAAAATGATAAGCAACACAAGTGATCTGTTTCTGTTTCTTAAATAATTCATAACATTTGAAAGGGGAAAAAAAAAGAGCGTACCAATTAAAATTGAAAAGTTATTTTTCATTAATTTTCTTTTCTCTTCCTCGTATATTTATGATGGAGAAAGCATTATTTTTAAGTTAAATTTTTAAAATTGAGTTTTTGTCACATTTACATGTTTTAAAGTCTCCTGAATCCGAAAATCATGTTTTTAGCGATTAGTCTGTGTGAAGAACAAGTTGTAGCAGAAAGTCTAAAATCGGTATTCTCAATGTCTATCATATAGGGATGACACATTATACTTTTCGTTGAGATCAAGGAAATAGTTCGTGTACAGTAACATCCTAGAGAATTCCAATACATTACGTCTATGGAGTAATTTCTGATAAGCACATTAGAGTTCTGTACAGGTCAGATTTACGGGCCGGGTTCGGGCCGAATTTTTTAATTTGCTGTCGGGCCGGGCCGGGCTCGGATTCATTTTGTTTTGTGTATACTCGGGCCAAGCCATGAGGAAATGTTTTATGGGCCGTTTCGGCCCGAATCTTTTTCTAGCTTCCTCGTTAATCAACGAAAAAGGAAAATAATAAAATCTTCAGTCATTTATTTTACATAATTTTACAGGCCGGTATGTCATATATATATATATATTTAATGCCTGTAACTTCAATTTAATTGAGTCTGTTCGCGATCTGATTTCCTGCAAATATTTTTAGCATGTCTCGAAATTAATATATTTTATTTAAAGTAATATTAGATGGTTTCGTATTCAAAATAGAATGCTTGCCACTACTAGTTAGCACATGTACAAACAAAAGAAATTAAATACGTTACTATGTGCCCTTACTGTGCATGTTACTTTATGTCCTATAGTCTGTAGAGTTTAGGTGTATGAAGCGATGAAGGCTATTAAAAACATTCCGCTTTAACTTTTTGTTTAAGGATCCTTTTTCTTTTCTCCAGGTCAATGGGTAAAAGTATCATCATTTCTAGCATGTGCAAAAGCATCTTTTTAATTGAATATGGTTAGATTAGCATTAAAGTTTTGTTTACTGGATCACATGAAAGATTCGGATACATTACAGTATATAAGAGGAAATGCTTGAAAGTGCATTTTTAGTAGTATTAATCATTTTAAACACCTTCCTATATTTTTTTATGAATGCTAATATTTTTTATTTGACTTTCTGTCAGTCTTTCTGCCTTCTGTATGTCTGTAATAATGAACTTCTGTTTTTTATAATTATCTTGTAAGTATTGAACAGTTGTGTTAAAGAACATTCTATTGCTTAGCTATATAAAACCTCTGCAAAACACATAATAAAATTATTTTTCATAAAAAAGCCTGATTTTGTTGTTGTTGTTGTTATTTTACATATTTATGAATCGGGCCGGGTCGGGCCAGATTTTATCGTTTTTTGTCCGGCCCGGGTTGGACCGTACTGGGCCGGGCCTCAAACAGACCTACCTCTAAAGCACAGTGTAACATCTCTAGGCTGTCTTAAACAAAACGAAATTAATAAATAAATTAATAAAAATAGAAAAAACATGCATAAAACCGTGTTTTTTGTTGATTGTGATATGGAAATGCTTCATCATTCGTTTACAGGGCTACCAAAAGTATTTGGATATATTGGGTTATACTTGGAAATTGCTAGAATTGTAATTCATTTTGTGTAAGATGTTTTTCATATAAAACTAAATCTAAATACACAATATTGTTTATAGTTCTTATTATATAGTTCATAGACAATATACAGGGCTACCCAAACTTAAGCTAAACGTTCTATCGAATGTAATTTATGGAAGTACTTTGCTACATTAACTATGTCAGCGAACTGCTCAGCAAGGTAAAGTAATTTTTCATGCCCATACTGTAAACAAAGAATTCTTTAAAGTTCTATTTTCATTTTTATTTATTTACTTTTTTTTTATATATATATAATAAAGTATAATAACACTATTTGAGTTGCCTTGGTAACGAAAGTCCAATTTTTAGCGATTGATGTGTATACATATTTGTTATCAGCATAACTTAAAAACAAATAACTGAAAAAAAAAAATCATTCTTTTTTTTCATTTACATTAGGTTGTCACTTGAAAAATTTGATCAATATTAAAAATTTTGAAGGCGAATTAATAACAGCCTTGATTCTTAAAAAAAGTAAAATAAATAAATAAAATAAAATAAATATATGCACTGTAGTTGAAAGGGAGTTGAGGGGGGTTGCAGTAAGAAACGAAGAAAACTTTATTATCTTTAAAAGTACTAGAATGAATTTGATAAATATTTAAAGTAGTGTGTTTTTTAGATGACAATTAGATCTTAAATAACCTCATTTTCAGGATAATTGGCGTTCACTGCCAACCTGCACTCTTCCGGGGAAAATACAACAGAAACCTGATTTCGTTGGAAATAACAGGAACGATTTTGAAAAAAGATAAGGGGAGAGGGGGTAAATGCTTTTTGAGTTGAAAAATCGATTTGTCTTATCTTTTTCTTCAGGATTATTACAGTCGCTGGTGACCCGTGCTTCGCCGGGAAGAAAATATAATAGAAACCTGTTTATTTAGGAATCTGCTCAAACGATTTAAAAACAAATTTAGAATTAGGGGTTTCAGATGATAATTCGATTTGAATGTTCCTTATCTCCAGGAAAATTAGCTTTTACTGTTATCCTTCGGTTCATCCAGGGCAAAGAAATAAGGAATGGATTTCCGAGAAAAAATAAAATAAATAAAAAACTATGTTCTAATAAATGCCTACTTATACACAGACGATTTTTTACATTCTAAAGTGGTTCAGCTGTTGACGGCATTTTCGTTGGAAGAAATAGTTTGTTCCTTCGGTGCAACTTGCACATTAGTCCCGTCAGGTACAACTTTTTTTTTTTTTCATACTACTGTTTTATATCGCTTTCATAACAAAACTTAAAAAAAAAAAAAATAAGTTGCAGTTTTAAAGGAATTAAGTTAGCAGTCATTATTAATATGAATTTATGTACAATTACGTGATGTATATGTAATATTAATATAGAGATGTTTATTTCAATGTAATGCTTTTTTTATATATATATATATAAAAAAAAGTATGAATTTTTAAATTTTTTTTTCCTCTAGAAAGTAGACATAAATTGTAATATGAAATAAATATCTCCAGAAAAAGAAATCTAAAAATAGAACAAAATAATTAATTAATTAATCAAAAGTTCAATTAAAAAATACAAATATTAGGTGTTTGCATAAATTTTTGCGGTTTTCTATTGCTTCCTTTCATAAAAATACATCAAATCAAATGACAATTTTTAATCAAAATCTCTCTATTACTTTCTACAACCTTTGCCAATTTTTCGGGTAACAAATGTATAATACGGCGATAGAAACTCTCGTCTTTGGAGGCAATAAAATGATCCGCGTCCGCACAAACTTTTGCAACGACCTAATACTATCAGGACACGGAAACAAGACAACTTTGGCGAACCAAAAAAAGTCGCCAAGACTCTACAAACACACAGTGACAAAGCGTTTCTTAAAATAATTTATGGTTATTAAAATACATATTTAGATTTAAATAATACTTTTTTTTTTAATTTTTTACTTTATAAATGTCAGAAATACAAAGAAAAGTATAAGTGAATAACAATAAAACTTACTATGCAAAGCTGTGCATTAGGTCCCGGGATCCAAGAATCTGGACTACAATTCGGTGCCCATTTTCTCCTTCTTGCATTATCCGAAGGAAACCTAAACATTTTGTATCATTTTCTGGAGTGTTTACAGCAGTTTATCACTGAACAACCTCCCATATTGCAGTTTATTTCACTAAAATTACGAGCAAGACGGTAGAAATAATGGCTGCCGTTTGTTTATCACGCTGGGTACATGCGGCAACCCTAAGGCAAAAAAATGTCGGATGCGCCAGCTCGTATATATAGGAGCCTTACCGGGACCGACTTTGCAGACTGGTGACACAATTCTTAGCTTCACAATAGGAAACTTTTCATGTATAAATATTTTATGTAAGTAATGACAAATATTTTCATGAATCCAGCTCTCTGATTAAAGAGTACGCCAATGCTAAGCTAATTGTAAGCGTCTAATATACAACGAATAACAAACATTCATATTTTTAATGAAATTGTTTGTGACGACTTAAAAAACTCTCTGTTTTTAAAGTGGTTATGTTATTCCGTTGAACATGCAAAATACAGAATATTTTGTACCAAAAATTTCCTAAATAATTGTTATCACATTGAATGAAATAAAATCTACTGGTTAACAGAAAAAGGCATGTCAAAATTATTTTTTCCCTCAAAATAATCAGTATTTATTCATGCTTCTTATAGACTTACATTCTGACTCATAACAATGAGTTTGCAGGAAAGTTCTATCGCATTGAATTTAACAACTAACACCCTAAATTTATCTTGGACAACATTCATATAACTTTTAAGAAGTATTTGTAAACAGCTTCATAAAAGTTATATAAATGCTTAAACGAGAGTATTTTCCCACCAATTCAATATGGGGTATGGCCTTTTTCAATCTCCCAAAGTAGTGTGACTTTTTTTTTCTGTTAAAACAGTTTTTACATGTCATTTAAGATAAAAGTACATTTGGCAATAAATGTACTAATACATTGATGAATAATAATAATAATAATAATAATAATTATTATTATTATTTTGTTTTTTTATTGTGAAAGATTATATTTCAATAAATCAAAATTATTTAACAAAATGTTGTTGTGCATTAAAAAAAAATAAGTAAATAAATAAAAAATCCATAAATAATTTTCTGAGTTTTTTTTTTTATGTTATGTAAGTGAAATTCAAGAAAAAAATATGACAAAAAAAAAAAAAAAATATTTCTTTAAAAAAAAAAAAAGTTATACACAGAATTTTTTTTTTCTTTTTAATATATATAAAAGGGAATATTAAGTTTCAGTAAAAAATCATTTTGTTAATTAGAAAAAAATTTTAAATTTAAAATAAAAAATAAACTTAAATAGAAATAGAAAGATTTAAAATATAAATCTTAAACATTACGCTATTTTAAATATTGTTATTTCTTTTCATTATAATTACATGATAAATAGCTCACTAACGTTTTCGAATTATATTTGTTAAAACAGAATTTTATTTCTAGTGGTGTAATAAAATGTTTCTAAAAAAAAAAAAAAAAATCTTTAAATACACTTCTGAAAAAGAAAAGAATATTCAAAGATTTTTCTTAAAAATATGTGTAATCAATTTTTACTACTAATATGGAAACACGGTGTTAAAAATGCAAATATTCAAACCATGAAAAATGTAAAAAGTCGTTGTCATAAAGGAAGATTAATGCCAAATGAGCACTGATACCTAATGTTTACGCACAAAAGAAATCTAAGAATGACTGCCAAACTTCTTTAAAACTTTCACTCGGTTATTGGCCCTAGTGTTTCAAGCCAAAATCTCCGATACTCACTTCAAGTTGCATGTACGTAACTTGTCCACCTATGGTATGAGTGTTGCTAACAACAAGTGATCGTGCTTCCCACAGAGTGAAGGCAGGATACCATGTCAGTAAATGCAGACACCAATGCAGCGGAGTCCTCTTCTGTCACACAATGGCAGTGTCTGAACAATTTAAATTAAATTAAAGGCATCTCAGGATTAAAAATATATATATATATACTTTCATATGACATCTTCGTTTGGATATCACTGCTCTGCCTGAAAATCAGCCCAACATCATTTCTGAAAATTCTTTTGTAAAATGACCTCTAGAATCCGAATATGACTCCCATTTTGCACCGTCACCCACCATTCCCCCCCCCCTTTATTTGGGGGGGGGTCTCTTAATTTTTGGTAATTTTACGGCTATTAATTTCATTTGGAGGGGGGGGATATTATTTTCACTGTTGAATTGTCTTTTGAGGGGCTATAGAAGGGAGAAATCCTAAAACATGAACATTTGTATAAAGGGGGAAATTTAGAGGGGGGGGGAAGATTCCACAGAAATTATAAATTACATTTATTATATTTTATTAATCTATTATTATTTTTGTTTATTATACATTAGATTTTTTGTTTTTAAGTGTTCAAAGAATCCCTCTTCCACCCTCCATATAAAATTCATGGCTAAAAAATTTCTAAGCAGTGATACAAATTGGGGAAAGGGGAGAGGTCCCGCGAAAACGCTGGGTAATGGCGGTCTTTTTTTTTTTTCTTTTTTTAACGCAGTGTATTCTATCAGGGAGTGTCAGAGTAACAATAGTTCAAATATAGTTCAATGTGTTTCATACATCTTAAAATATGTACATTTATAGCACGCTTGATCTTCGTATAACACGTCGGAATGGCACAGTAACATATTTGATCAAGAATGGAAAAGTAACAACGGTTTCAATAGATTTAAATTTTGTTACAAGTTTTCCAAAATGTAGGAATTCAGGACAAAATTGATACCGGTACCGAATATAATATCATGAAATAACAGAGTAACCTTTAATGTATAATTTCCACGCCAGGAAGATACAGTCACTATCTACCAACTACAAAAATTTATCAAAGAAATTTTATCTAACAAAATCATACTTTTACAACTTAGCAGAAAATTTCGTTTGTTTCATTTATTTTAACTTAGTTCGGAAATTTTGTTGGCTATCTAATTTAAATGAGCGTAATTGTTTCGTGCTTCAAAAGGATAAACATAACAAATTATGATTAAACATTTTAAAACATGTCAGTTCATAAAAAAATTGTCAGTACAGAACACTCTGTTACGCAATTAAACATATTTAAATCCTGTTCCTGATATTACAAAATGAAAAAATTCATGACATATTTGATCTTAGCACGAATTAATCTTTCACGCAATATCATAGTACAACATTTTAATCCAATGACATCATATTTAACCCTTTGAAGGACGATGGGATATATTACATCCGACCTAATTTCAATTCCCAATTGCAAAAACACGCTCTGTTTTTTTTTAAATAAAATTTTACTTTTATATCTTAGAAGGAAAACCACATATATTCATTCACTTCATACATTGTTCTTAAATTCTGGTGGCTTTCGGTTTTAAATGAGCAAAATTACCTTGCTCCTCAAAGGGCTAAATGCTTAGTTGCTGTAAAATGAGATTTAAATACCCGATTAGTGGGAATGTGAGCATGACAGTTTAAAGAAAATTACATAAAAACAACCAATGAAGATAAATGTTTAACTCGCTATTATGGTGAGCTCGCCATTCGATTTAAAAGCAATACCTAAAACTCTCATATATATACAAACTGGCGCAGCTGACATTTTTCTGCCTTAGGGTTGTCGCTTGTACTCAGCGAGTCTATAGATTATCAAGCGTTAGCCACTGTTTCGGTCTTTGCATGCTACTTTTGTGTTATCTTTTTTATTTTATTATCTTTTTTATTTTTTTATATTTTTAGCTTAACAAAATGTAATACACTCCTGCTCAAAAGTTTAGCAATTTAAAAAAATATCAGTTTTTTTTCTTTTAATTTAAAAACTTATCTCTCGATGGAATGTTTTCAAACCTTGGGTATTTAAAGAACTGTGTCTTCCTCATGTTTTTCAGTGAAGATTGGATTAAAATAACATTTAGTGGGCCAGTAAGAGATTGAGCAAAATCAATAATGTTTGTGATCACCCTGTATCGTCAAGAGAACGAAATAATCTGTAACTTTAGGATATGTTAATACAGACCCAGTTTAATTTGTGGATGAGTTTGTGTATCAGTAGCATATTAAATAACGGAGATATAATCATTTTAAATCTCCAAAACAAATGAGCATGTTTTTTATTTATAATATACAGAGTCTTTAACGAAAATTATTCCCACTTTCATATAAGTTGGAAAGACAATTTTAAAGCAATATACTGCAGTCGGAATACAAATATCTCAAAATCTCATGAAATATAAACATTTTTTATGAAAAACGTTTTCACTGTGCGAACGTTAAAAAGAATTTTATTGCATAAATTGAACTCTAGATATATTGGGTTACTTTTATCTAAAGTGCATTTGAATAGAGTAAAAATTAACCAAATTATAAGAAAAAGAACAAGCTAGATATTTTTCAAGAGTTGAAATTTCATAAGAGGTTTCTCTCATGCTGCGTAATTAATTTAAAGATCCAATTATTTTAACCACTTAGCAAAAGATCTTTTTTGTGAGAAACCCCTTAATATCACAAAAATACTAGTAAATAAACAATAATATGTTAGAGTTACAAGCTTATACGAGATAGAGTTACAAGATTTTACCGATTATTTTTTAAATTAGATAGTAAATAGAAATTTCACATATATTAGAGCTGAATTAAATATCAATGTATCGTAATATATTGATATTTCGTTAACATCATGATAACGATATTTTAAATCTCATTTCATTGATATATCCCTTTTCTCATGATACGTTTTTCTTACACCGAAATTTTAGAACAATTTCCCAAAACAAATAAATAATCCACCGCATAATACAAAAGTAAACCAGTATTTATTGAAAGCCATCTGCTTTGATTATCGCGCGAATAAGCCCAAAAATATTCTTTTAATTACCGACGCAACGCTTCACGCGTTCAACCCCTCCAGAAGAATATACTATCCTCGTCACTCTTAGACATATTCCAATACATGAAGCTAGAGAGAGATCCTCTATCTTCATGTTCCAATAATATCGCGATACATTCACTAAGCAATACATACTCACTCCTACGATCAACAGCCGTGCTCAATGGGGAAGACATTTGTTGAGAGTCGAAACGAAATATCCCATCGCGATAGGTGTCAGTGGGAAGTTCTGCTATTGGTTCTGAAATATCGATATATCAACTTTTATCGCGAGAGCAATAAGCTCATCTGCCTGATATTCACTCATTGATATTGATATATTTCTCAATGTAGTACTGCAGTCACAAAGAAATATTTTTACTTCGTGATTGCGGTTCATGCGATAGAAAAAGTTCGAATATTGAATGTAAAATTAATGTTTGCAGCCGCATCGATGTTCAAAATAATATCAAGTGGTATTTAAAAGAAAAAAAAAATGCAAATTTGGAAATATTTATAATGTCTGAGAGATGAAAATAGTAAAATATATATCCGAACATATTTTGATCTGTAATTTTTGTTCGTGTACAGTATCATAGAATGTAAATTTATTTGCATATATATGCTTACTTTTATTATTAGTATTATTAAGTATTTTAATAAACTTAATTCTTTATTAAGATAGTAAAATAGATTTTTATCTTTAGTATTTTTAGAATGATAGATTTTCTATTGAACAATGATATAACACTGAACATTCTATTACTATTTTATTTATTTATTATTATTTTATTTTATTTTTTGTGAAGCAATATTTTTTTCTTTTTTTTAGCCTTTTTTGTTTAAATATAATTGGTTTAAAAGAAAAGAAAAATGAAAAGAAAGAAAGAAATTATGCTTACATTCTTTGTAAACAAAATTTCATTTAGTACGACTGGACATATTTTAATCTATTCTCCCATTTAAGGCATGCAGTGTGTTTCATTCACTAGCATCGATTACTATATTCCTTTCTTAAAATCTTTTAGTATAACTTTAGCCAAAGGAGCCCCTTTGTGTTTTTTTAATTTTGTTGTCATTTCTGTAATGAATTGAAATGGCTATCGAAATTGCATAAGCAAATATTTTGGCAAGAAACGTCCGGGTTACTTCGGTACCAAATTTAAATTTTGCCAAGGGGTTCTATACTGAAGCAGTTCCATTTCTTTAGAACTGTTTTCCTCATTTTTTTTAAATTATATATATATATATATATATATATATATATATATATATATATATATATATATAATAAATAAAAGTTTGTATATTTATATTATTTTTTTTCGACATAAATGTAAATGCATTTGCTTATTTATTCATGTTTGATTTTTACAGATTTGACATAATATTTAAAGATAGTTTAGGAAATTAAATGGTGAAACTGCATATTAGCAGGTTTTCTCGTATACATAAGATGGAACACTAAAAAGGGCGACAATGCAATATCGTAAATTGAAAGAAATAAGGCCTGTCATGCAAATATATATATATAATGATATAAAATAAAATAAAAAAGAGGTTTAAATACAAAATGCCTTATTTTAAATATCAAAATAAAACTTCAACGTAAAAAGTTTTTATTATTTCTTTAAGTTTTTTCCCCTATTTTCCCTTTTTTTAACACATTATTTAGATACTGGCAATATACATATGTATAAATAATAAAATTTCTAATTGTTTTAAAAATACTACCAAATGTGAGTTCAATACATACATTAAATACAGACATACATATATATATATATATATTGTATGGTAAGCAGATACAATACTAAAAATTGCAGGAAACTGACATTTAGAGTACTCATGAGTTATGAGGGTTTCAAAATGAAAATATTACTCTACAGCAGAGAAAGATTATTCGGTGGCAATACTGAAAAAAGTTTATAAATGATATTTCTACTGTGAATTTCTTATTCACTGACATTAATTTAATTATAACCATGTCGTTATCAATGAGTGGCATGCCTACTAGTAAATAAGCTTTCTTTATACTCTGGGATGAGACTGTGGCGCAGGACGCATACTAATATTTATTTTAAAAAATTCTGCATGTAAGTGAATCATTGATATATATAGTATGAGGACAATATTTGCGCAAAATTTTATTAATCATCTACACTCTAAGACAGTTTCATTTTTGTTAAGCTTTTATCTTTATTATAATCGAACTTTTATGATATACTTTGTGTAAATAAAACCCATATCACATATTAACTCTGGTAAAATATTCTTTTAAAATAATTAAAGCTTAAAATGGGAAAAATGGGGGACAAACTATACACAAGTTTGTCCCCAGTGTATAGTTTGTCCACTGGGGACAAACTATACACTAAAAATCTATACACTACAAACTATACACTAAAAATCAATGATATAAATTAAAATAAACACAAAACATCGATTCACCCTTTATGCATATATATATATATATATATATATAATTAATTATTATTATTATTATTGTTATTATTATTATTATTTAATGAAAAACTGTGGAAGTAATATAATAGAAAATATATAGAAAACAATCTACGCTTGTATACATTAATATTGGTGTTCATTTGTCTTTAAAATGCTGCAGTGTCATGTCTATTTTTCTTCTCTTGAAAGAAATATCGCAATATATCATTAATATCGATATTAACTTGATAATATATCACGATATTTAATTTCTGATATCGTCCAGCTCTAACAAATATATTACTCACATCTCTCGCCAGCAGTGTAAATTTAACTTTTGAAGAATACCATGAAATTTGCTATTTAGTGGTTGTAAATTATAAAATGATAGATAATTGTTGTATACACTTTCGCTGTACATTCCAATACAAAACAGCACTAATATTTTAAGGTATTCGGAACGAAAATTCTCTGTGTGTTACTTTATACTAATTTCCACATACCTAGAAAAGTTTAATTTCTGTAATTAATTTGAACTTATAAGTTATATAATACAGGTTAACACAGATTAAACATACACAAAAATTATCAATATTTTGAACGCCAAGGGAAATAATAAAATAGCACACAGATGTTTCGATAGCATTTAACATACCGTCATCACTGTAAAAGTGGAATTAGTTAATAGGAAATTGAGAAGCTGTTTCTCAGTAATGTCTAATCACTCACATTCCTCTTAATTCTAATGGTTCATCAACTAGTTGTAGAGTGTAATTCCGGCCTCATACAATATAGCAGCACTTTTGTTTTGATTCTTTATGCACTGATAGTTGTATGTTAAATGTTTTCGAAACTGTTGTCTTGATTTTTGTTATTTCCTTTGGCGTTCAAGACGTTGAATTTTTTTCTGCGTATAATTTTTTCTCTGTAATTTTTCCTGTATTTACCCAGCTCCAAAGTTTTCTTCTAATATATGAAGACAGTTCTTTGTTGAAAATGCCGAAAGTCTTTGTGATTATTTCCTAAGAATTAATAATTCTAGATATTGGTGCAAAAGAACTGCTTTAATTTACAACCACTTAAATGAAAATTTTTCTTTTATCACCAATAAATTTTAGGTTTTTGTTACAGTATTTGGGTTATTTTATATCTAGGTTGTGCTTATTTTTGTGTTCAGTTTTTATTAATTTTATCTTTGTAATTTAGTGTTGTTTCTCTTTTTTCTTTGCGCAGCTTTATGTTGTTCTGTACTGCTTTTAATAATATTTTTAAATTCTGTTTGATTTTTGTACTTACTTTAAATTATGTTGGTTTTACTGCTGTTGTCAACTCTGCTTTACAGCAGTTTTTGTAGTTTTTGTAACTAATTATTTTTATGTTTTGTATTTGTTTGTTTTTATCTGGCTTTGTAGTCAGCTTCCATGTAACTTTGTATTTTGCTTTTTCTGAATAACGTTCCGCTGGTTTTCTCTGGGTTCGCTGTCTTCGTTGTGTTTTCGCTGGGTGGTGGATGTTAATTTTCCCGCCGTCCTCGTGCCCGCGGGCTGGCCATAAACCTTCGGGTTGGCCGGCAGCCTGGGGGGTACTGTATTACCGTCACGAGAAGAACCCTGAGTAGGGTTGCTTCCTAAGAACAAACCAAAAGGGAGAGGTGGGTTAAGTTTTTATTACAAGTGCTACCTTGGCGCAATTAGCAATTTGTTTGATTTTTTTTTTTTTTTTTTTTTCATTTCGTTTTTTCGCTAAGGATAAGGATCATTCTATTGAAATATATTCATAGAGGGGGAAAAAATGCTCATGTAAATTGTCCCAGCTATCAATTTTCCAATTAAATAAATATTCAATTTTTGAAAATATAATTACGTAATAGTGATATAAATTAATACAACAGTAAATATATATATATATATATATATATATTACAGTATATATAATTCTGATAAATGGTATGCAAGCTATGTTATATCGGTTATATTATATGATTAGAAATTTACATAAATACTACTAAAATTACATTCTGTTGAAATAGTCTATGATGATCCAATTGTTGAAGAAATTTTATTTTGTATAGCCTGGTACAGATAAATCAAAAATTACCATTTCATCAAAGTGTGGATATAAAAGATGAAATAATCACAATGTACAAAAAAAAAAAAAAAAAAAAAAAAAAAGGAAAAGGAAAGAAACTATATATATATATGCTGCCATTTATAAAGCTGGAGTGCTATAAAGTTTTTAGATTTAAAAACCAAGGAAATTTATATTGATTTTTTAATTTATATTGATTATATAAAACTTTCAGACGATATTTGTTCTACATTTATTAAAATTAAAGAAAAATGCGATTTCAGGGTAATATTTAAGTGACTGCTAAATTTAAACTAACATCATTCAATAATTAATATTCATTTGTAAGGGTATAGAAATTGCAGATTTGTTTTCTCGACCACCGGAAATTTGATAACTTTTCCCACATTTTGGTAATAGTTTTTTAATCAATGCGTCAAAATTTAGAGCCAAAATTTCTTTCATTAATTAACAAAATTCAAATGTAACATCACTTCTCTGTGATAAATCTTTGTACGATTCCTGCATTATTTTTAGAGCAAATTCACTGAAAAAAATTCTAAAGTTTTCGTACAGATTATCTTTGCCATTTCAAATTTATTCTTCCTTGAAGGACTGGCAATAATTTCGTAATCGAATTAATTATCTTTTTTATTAATATAAAATTCTGTTTGATTTTTCCAATAACATATTGTCAAATGTTATTAGTGGAGTAATTATGATAGTAAACCTTTTCAGAAATTTCCCTAGAGTCAACAAGATATCATTACCACTTTCATCCAAATCCATAATTTCTGGTTTACTTATTTATTTATTTTGCCAATTCAGATACATCTGTTTCTGCAGCTGTTCTTTTTGTAGCCTGAAATGCTAAGACTTTTAAAGATTTTGCGGAAGAAATTAGTTACATTTATTTATTTTACTTTTTAATTTATTTTTTAACTATTTCGCAATGTAATGCTTTCCCTCTCTTAAAAAGAATTGTTTTGTTTTTTATTTTTTAAATAATAAAGTAATACGGAATCACAAATGTGATAGACAGGTGTAAAATATAATTAGTATAAAATAATTATAAAAATAAAAAATAAATAAATTTAGAAATAAATATATAAGTGAATAGTTAAATTTTGACTTAAAAAAATGACCGCCTAGCATTAGTGGAGGTTTGAAACAAACTGCGCACTGTGTTTTTTCTTTGCTTCTTCCCATATTTCGCTCCAAATGATAGCTTAATAGCACCCAGTCTACCTAAAATGAAGTGGACACATCCGTTTCTATAGTGACCATCCCTTCCCTCAGAGTACTTCTCCTGACGGTAGGTCAGTATATGTAAGACAGGTTTTTAACAAATTACAATAAAAAGAAAAAGAAAAACTGAAGTTGTTTTATTAAGAAAGCAAACAAAATCCATAAATTACAACAGCATCCAATATTTGTTTCAAGTGAAAATAATAATATTAGTACGATTCTTCGTTAGAATGCAAAGTAGAACTGGTATAGAATAAACAAGCAACGAACAAAATGCGGGTATTTTGATTTAAAAGAAATATTTTTATTGACCTTTCAAAATGTCAAGCTATATTTGTTTAGATAAAAATATATAGTTATACATAAATTGGAAATATGAAAATTAGGTTTATAAAAATATTTATTTTTATAAAAGTGTATTTATAAAATTTGTCATCCAAACATGCAAATTTAGCGACATTTATTAAAAGTTTGGCAACAGTTGTCGCAACGTCGCTATTCTGATGTGAAACTTATACATATTAATTGCGTAAATAAAGTGATGTAAGCATTTCAGTTTTGCGTGTGTGCGTAAGAAAGAAACACGTTATCTCTATAATGCACTTTAATAATTCCTAGGGCAATAATTTACCTTATAACAAAATATGCATGGAGCTTTAACAAGCGATGTTCATCTAACTTAGCACAATTATCCTAGTAAGTGTGATAAAAAAATCCGAAATTGAGCAAATAAAACCAAGCAACTCTTGAAAATAAACTTTTTTCCATCTTGTAATTAGAATTATTGTCAAAAGTATTTAATTATATGTACAAATTCTTCTTCAAATGCAAATTTGTAACAAAATGACAATTAAGTTTTATTAACGACTGCGAAGACGAATTACATATTTACGAAAAGTAAATACTTCTGCAACATTCTTCTAATTCTTTTACTTAACTTTAGTATTTCAACTATTTTAGCTAATTAAGTAAAAGGTAGTTTTATAATTAAAAGAAGGATTCTTCTTTCAATGTTTCAAAAATTTCTTCATTTACACTCTTTTGCAGATATATAATAGATAATGTACTGTATTTAAGTCAAATTTTCGAAACTGATATTTTGATGCATTTACATTTATTGATGCCCTCTGAATCCGGCTTGATGATCTCTGAAACCAGGTTTTTAATGGTTATACAGGTTGTATCTGAAACATTTTGTTTTAATCGGACAAATCATTCGTGCATAGAGATATGCAAAATTATTTAAACAGAATAAGTCTATGAGCGAAATTTCTGTTAGGTAAGGGTTAAAATTTTTAGATTGCACCCAACAAAATGTCTTATATTAGGCGAGACGTAACAAAACCTCGACGGTATCTTCAGGGCTCCAGGCTCAATTCCTTCTTCCAGTCAATTTTGACCTTTTATTCCTACCGGTGTTAGCTGTTTTTTTTCCCACATACTTAGCATTGTGAGTTTTTTCATTTTCATCCCATGTTTTTTTCTATGAGTTTTTATACTTTTTCTTCGACTCTTACATTCTACACTGAGATAAAAAAAAAATATACCACCTTCATGTAGAATGACAATTTATTTGTTATTTTATTGACAGAAAATGACAATTTATTTGTCATTTTCTAAATCTTTAAACTATAAATATAGATTTCCGAGCTATGCGCATAAGACACGCCAATAAACTGAATAGACGAAATGGTCGAGAATTTCTAATCTACACATTTCTAGATGGTGAAACAATATTCTGAATATTCTGAATCTTGTATTACGAGAAATTCTCGCTTGATTTTCTAGAATTGGTTCACAAACCAAGATTATAGCTGCTGAAACCTGCCTCTTGTATTCACATTTATTTGGAGATATTTTCAAATAGGTTTGTCCTCGATAGTATAGGCAAACGCTCAAAAATTCTAATAGAGGTCTCTAGAATTCGCTTTCGAAGGGGACAAGAAAACAATTTATAAGAAATTTATAAGGATGACATGGAACTATTTTTTCTAGAGCCACAATTTAGACTCTAGATGTCAGTTACAGAATTTTTTCTCAGTGTATTGGTGTGCCTTATACTCATAGCTCGGAAATCTATATTTCTAGTTTAGGGATTTAGAAAACGTCCAGCTATTCGTTCTAGATGAAAGCGAAATATTTTTTTTTCTCAGTGCAAAGTGCGGTGACATGTACATGAAATATATATGCACGAAAGCATCTTTCATATGAAACATATCATAATTTTTTTTAATCCTTTGTTTACAAGGTCGCAAATAAATCCGATACATTTGCGATTTAGTGCGATTCATAAGGGTACAATGTTCATTTTTAATCAACTCACTTAAATCTGACGTTTCCGCAAAAATAACAATAGCGTCTTATAAATAGTTTCATTTAAAAATCTCGGGCTCTACTTTGACTTGTCATTCATACCATATGTATACTCAAGTATTTATGACGTCCTGGTCAATTAAGTTCTCCACGACTAAAAGTATTTGACATTTTAACCACATTAAAAAGCATGTAACGTAACGTTACGTAACTGCACTGATCTCGGTCAGTCATTCTACAATTGTGTACATCATCCCGTGACAGATAACATTTTCGTATCTTAACGAAGTTTGGTTTGGTAATATGCATTGTTTATCAGTAATGGTAATACTATCTATGTAAAGAATGATAATAATGTTTCTAAGATTTTTCTTAACATAATGTTATTGTTCAGGATTCATCAAGATTGACCATTATTTTTTAGATGATTACTCCCCCCCCCCCCTCGTTTTCAGAGTATATTAACATTAAATTTAATTTAAATATTCTGTCGACAAAAATAAGTACAGATCTACTAAATTAAAGGGAAAGGGAAACACCTGTTATAAATATTGTACATTCATGAGTATCTCTTACATTTGCATGAATGTATACTTTGTTATTATAACCATATTATAACCATATGTATGCAAATCAGTGGCTAAAAAAAACTAAATTTTAAATTGGAATATTTAAATATCAACTGCACGATTATAAAGCTTAACGAAAGATTTATAAACGAAATTTAAGTTTTGTACTTTCGTCTTAAACATGACTTCTAAGCTTTTAATATATCAGCTTCTTATATTACTAATCCCCAAGTAAAATATTACGAATATTGTACTTTATCAATGAAAAATGTAAATTACTTTTTATTAATTTTACTCACATTAGTTTTCTAATAAAGCAATGCTGTAAAATAAGCTATTTTAAGATGCCATTCATTAAACATTATTCATTTTTTCATTTTCGATTTTAAAATCTTTCCTTTAACGAAAACTTTATCTTTTAAAAAACACTTTACTTATTTCCACTTTGTTTAAGAATTAAATCTAGAATCCGAATTATTAAAGAATTATGGTTTCCTATTAACAACCAGCTTTTGTGTTACGAAAGATTAACTGTATTCAATAAATAAAATCCTTGAACAGAAAGTTAAATTTAGAACAATGTTAACACTCTTTGTAAATGATTATGTTATTTCAATTTTTCTAACAGAAAATGCTTACAGTACGATATATATATTTATTTAATTTTCGGTAACAAAGAATACTGATTTACTTATCTTAAAAATTATCTAAATTGCGTTATTTTCTATCAAATCGATATTTCTATAAGAATTAGATATTATCAAAATATAGAATTTCTAAATAATTAATGAAGTTCTTTATAAAATTCTTTAAGGAAATAATTTTTTTTTTTGTTTTAAAAGATCTTATTTTTTTCAATACAAATATGCATAGATTGAATTACCTCTAAAATTAGCATTTAATCGCGTCATAAATAATTCTCAGAAACATTTATAAATATGAAATTAAGAGTTGATTTGTAGATATGTATTTATTCTGCAATTATGAATACTTGTAGTTTAAAACAACAATGTATGACGACTACAAAAATGCCAGGTCACTATAATGAATAATTAAAGCAGTGATGCCAGATGGTCGAAAATTATTTCCCCAAACAGGTCTTCAAATTTCCCCAAAAAGGAGTTTATTTTTTTCGAAAAAATCCCCAATTTGATTTCTACTAAAGAAGGAAAATAAAAAATTTTCTTTCAGTTTTTTCCCGAAATGAAGTCACTTTTAAAAAAAAATCCCCAAATACAAAAATGTATTATAATCCCTTCTAATCAGTTGGGCTGTTGGCAACACACAGATAGGCAAGTGTAGAAATTAAAAATCGAACATTGTGAACCGAACTTATTATTATTATTAAGAAGAGAAAAATTAATATAAAAGAAACCTATAATATGTATATGTATAAAACTATAGAGAAATTATAATATGTAATTTTAATATAATTTTTAATAAAATTCAAATTTTTCGATGTTTCACTCAAAACTCGAAATGTACCTACATTGAAGAAAAGAGTCCCTACTTTAGTGAATAATCGTGAAAAAATTAGAAACAACAGCATAATCCAAGCGTAATTCCTTGAAATTTCTTACAAAAATACCAAAAAGTCCCTATGAATTTAAAATTTGTCCCTACATCATGAATAAAGCTTTTGAAAGCCCCTAGTTGTAGGGATAAATCATTACGTTGCCAACATTGACTACTCCCCAGATTTGTCCCCAAAAATTTTAGAATTTCCCAAAAAAGTCCCCACAGACATTTGGTCCCCAAAATTGTTCCCAGAAGCCTCAAAAATCCCCAAAATGGAGATAAAATCCCCAATCTTGCCCCTGAATTAAAGCTCCACACAAAACCACAACGACTCTCTGTTGCGGTATAATGTCAAAAATGTTTTATGATAAAAACAGATGTAAAAGAATATGTGTGTTTTAAATCTTGAGCGTTTTTATAAAAGCCAAGACGAAAAGTAGATTAAACTTCAGAAAATGTCATAAAAAAAGGTCACATAGGCAAATAGATAAAGATAGGGCATCAGAAAAAAACCAAAGTTTTTGACATCTGTGATCTTGGGCATTAGATATAATCCACGCTTTCGATCTTCAATACTTCGGGTAAAGGTAATATTTTTAAATTCAAGAAAGTTTATGCAATATTTTTAAATTTTTGCTAAATAACTTACTACCCTCTAACTCTACAAATATCTTTTATATATCTTTTGTAGAGGGTTAAATTTTAAATAACCTGGTAAAAACATATATATATTTTTTTTCAATTACTCAAATGCATGTTAACCGTTGTTCATATGTTTAGCACAGTACGAAGATATTAAAATGTGTTTCAGAGAAATACATTTTTTAAATTGTTAACTGTTGGAATTTTTACGTGAGTGCTTGTGCACACACCGGTATATAACAAAAATACTCACAGTGGTGTATCTAGAGACAAATAATGGCAAGGTTAATTCAATCATGCGTAAGTCATGTAGTTTCTGGACTGATTTTTACATAAATTGGGAATCTGCTACAAATAGCAATTACGAATTCATGAAAAAATATTAAAACAAAATAATAATAATAAAATTATTTTTTCAAGCCGGATTACTTTGGCGTCCACAAACACCTGACAGTGGGGTATAGACATAAGTCGGGTCAAGGATGTTGTCAGGAGATCATAGGAGCAGGGCACCATGTTTTTTTTCTTTTTCTTTCTTTCTAGCGAACTTTCGACCGATATTTAAAAAAAATTTCAACTTGGTTATGAATAATGTTTACGAGTGCACAGTTCAAAAAACTCGCTTAATCTGGTTGAAAATTAAAAATTTTGGAAAATTAAATATTTCACTAAATTATTTTGCAATCACCCCTGTCTTCTTATCAAAGCGAAGCAAAATCTTCTCTAATACTGTCGTATAACAATGTATACTCACTAGCATATCGTGGAAAAAGCTATATTTTACTGAATAAATTTTAAAGCGTCTATATTTTTCATGCATCTGTATTTTTAATGCGTCTATATCCGAGGCGTTAACTGCCCCGAGCGTGTATACACGTCTTGCTGAAGTACAATTCTTTGTGTTAAGCTGCTGTTCTCGCGGCTTTGTAATGAAATTAAATTACCATGACAGTGTTTTCAAAGGGTTTACTTATTTCAGAGACGATAGGGAGTGGGAGGAATCGGAGAGGGAATGTTTCTGGAACAGTAAAAGTATATGCATCTGTGTAGGAAACGAATCTCGTAATTTTTCGTCGGCAAGTAAAAGGTTAAGAATATTTTTAAGTATCCTATTTTATCTACCTATCTCGGCTTCAATATAGCTTATAGTTTAAATTTCTGTGGAAATCTCAAAAATAGCTTAACTTTATGAACTGCCTCTAATTTATCTACATCAATAGTGCGTAAACACTATATGCTTTTACTATACAATGTTAGAAAACAATTCATTTTTCATCTTGGAACTTTCAATTTTACTCTATGCAATATTTAAAATTATTTAAAGAAATACAACGAGGGAGCCTACAGAGAGGAGTCATTCGCGTTCAGTTGAAAATCATCAGTTCTTTCAGATGTTTACTGGAATAGATTTGAAAGAATAGGCGGTCGTAATGAGAAAGGTTTAAGCATCAACAAAAATTCATTTGTTGTTAAACTTGTCCAGTGAAGAAGTAATTCAGTTTTTTATTTTTTTCTAAGCTACAGTGATTTAATTTTTTTTACTATAACTTTTTGTTGAAATAATTTCTCTATTTATTCTTTTTGAGATCATGATTTTGTATAGGACTAATTATAAATTAATTATCGCACAAAAGGGAGTCGAAATTTCCACAGCTAGATCGTTAAGGATCGCGAAAGTCTGGCAGTGTGTATTACGGTCAGATTTGTTTAGAGAAATAGATCGAGGATAGCGGTTAGCAGGGGGTTCACGCACCTAACGAACAAATTATAGAGAGTCTGACACAAAAAGAGGACGTTGTTGAGGTGAAGCTTGTCATTGCTCAAATTTTCAGGGATCATGAACAGTCTTGTCTGGGAAAACGCTGAAAAAGAAAACATCGAATAGGATGTCGAGTATACGAAAAAGAAATATAGTACACGATGTTTAATTTAAAACCCATATTTTACCATCGTCCTAAAAATAGGACACCATGCATAAGTGGTATTTACATAAACTCTTTTGAATACTTTTATTCAGATTAAATACGATATGTTATTTAAAAGTCCAATAAATACATATGTGTCTTAATCGTTAGTTTAAATTAACGTTTAATATATATTTTTTTAATTTTTAAAATGACGATTCTTGTAGATTTATTCATTACATTTTCAACACATTATTACTTAAAAAGGTTTTACGTTCAAGAATAACAGACATAAATTTATTGAGGAAATATTCTACACTTTTGTACTGGTAAAGCAATTCTATAAAAGTATGTATATAGATGGTCTGTTTTCCTTATATTTCCGACTGTCCTAGACCCTTGTCCTATTTTTTAGGTCAGCCTGTACTGATTAAGCTAATGAAAGGTTGGTAAGTTTTTGATTTGGTGTGTGTACATAAGCTTAAAGGAACAAACATATATTTAAGGTTTTATAAAGAATAAAATTGTTTTTTCAATGCTTGGTAAAATATGGGTTAACGGTATTGTACGTTGAGCCCATAGGTCATAAGGATAAAGGGTTTTCCACTGCGTCCCTGTAAAAACTCGTAAATACTAAACTCATCAAAATGCATACAGTTAGTGCAACAGTGACTTATAATATTCATATAGGTTTTCTGCTCCATCGGTTAAGGCATTTAGACACCATCACATTTTAAAATTGGAGCCCATATGCCACAATCATACAGGTAATTCCATTGTGTTCTTGTAAAAATAACCAAAAGTTCTAGATTCCTCACAGTTCATAAAATTCGTGTTATGGTCACCTGTAACATTTTTACGGTGATTTATAACCATTTTCAGTTCATTTGAATAAGGCGTTTACTCGCTATCGCATATTGAATAATTTGAGCCTATAGGCCATAATGATAAACGATTTTCCTTTGTGTCCATATAAAACTCTCTAAGTGCTAAAGTCACCGAAATCTATAAAGTCTGTGTGATAGTGACCTATAACCAGTATATAAATTTTCAACCTCAGGATATTGTTTTGGAAATTGCAAAACAATGCAATTTGGATGAAAATTGGGATGTTTCAAGGGTTCTTGATATTTTGAAAACTGAAGTAACATACAGGGAAAAAGCTCAGTTTTTGACTAAGGATAGTTGCAAAAGAGAATTTAGTTCTCAATCAAATTCTTTCTTCCAAAGTGCGAAAAACGAAAAGTTTCTAAATAATAAGAAAATTTCTGAATATCTAACTGCTTCTAATTTATTAAATGATACAGATAAAAGTTCTAATTCGTGTTTCTCTTGTAATGGGGAAAAACATGTTTTAACTGAATGTAAGGTTTTTTCTAGTTATCCATTACAGAGAAAGAAAGATTTTTTTAATGAAACATGGATTTTGTTTTATATGCTTAAAACGGCGGCATACTGCGAAATTTTGTAGAAGTCACATAAAATGCGAAGTGTGTAATAGAAGACATTTAAAAATTATGTGTTCGGAATCTAAAACAGTTAGCCAAGTTGAGGATAAGAAACCCGTTTCTAAAGAAAGCGAGGTTACTAATGATAAAGTGCTGGGGAATAGGACACATATGAAAGATGTTTTTTTGCAAACTGCTACTGTTAAACTAAGGAACGGTAAGAAAGAAATACCTTGTAGGGTAACTTTTGATACAGGATCAATGCGTAGTTACGCAACTAAAGAAATTATTTCTAAAATGGGTCACGATGTATTAGGACAACAGAAAGTGACACACAGCCTTTTCGGAGACATTGAAGAAACTAGAACACATAATAGTTATAGAATACATATAAGTTCTCTTTCTGGTGATTATTTATGTAATTTTGAGGTCTATGACCAGGAAGTAATCTGTTCTAATATTCCTAAAATTAGAAATGGCCCATGGGTAAGGGAAGTTGAACAGTATGGGATAATATTTTCAGATGTTGAATGTTTTAATAAAACTCTTGACAGAAACAACAATATTGATATACTTATTGGTGCAGATATTTATGGAAAACTTTTGACGGGTAATCATATAATGTTATCTAGTAGGTTAGCTGCTGTAGAAACTCTACTGGGATGGACCTTAATGGGTAAAATTACTGAAACTAATTGTAATAGCGATAGCTCTATGCTTGTAGTCTCTTTATTTTCTAGAATCAAAAATGAAAATTTCAGTAACTTACGGGAGTTAGATCTTTTGGGCATAACGGATCCCGTAGAAAGTAGACAAAAAGATGAATTGAATAAAGAAACTCTAGGTTTATTTAATTTAATAGTTAAACGGGATTCGAAGGGGAGATACGTTGTACCTCTTCCATGGCTTAAAGATCATCCCCCAATACCCTCAAATCGCAAATTAGCAGAAAAAATATTATTATCAAAGTTGAAATTATTGAAAACGTCTGAAAATTTAGAGACTTACCAAAATGTATTTAAAGAAGTGATCGAAGAACCTTACAAAGAGATAGCTAATAAGCTGAAAATGTCAGTTTATGTAGATAACTATATTTTCAATGTAAATTGTACAGAAGAATTGCGAGAATTCATAAAAACATGAAGACAAATTTTGGCATCAGCTCAGTTTGTTCTTCGAGGTTGGCAGAATACACAAAATGATAAAAACTTACTATATGAAGATTATTTTAATGACATGAAGATAGAATATGAAGAAAATTCTGATATAGCAATTTTGGGGCTGATCTGGAATAAGAAAGATGACACAATAAGAATTATGAATTCATTTAATGATAAAGAAGAACCTAAATCAATTACAAAGAAATCAGCTCTTTCTGTGATTAATTAAATATTTGATCCCATCGCTTATACAAGTCCAGCCACTTTGATGACAAAACTGATTCTGAAAAAATGTTGGAAAGAAAAATTTTATTGGGATTCTCCGTTGACAGAAGAAAGTACAAAATCCTTTGGAAAATGGGATTAACAGCTAGAATTATTAAGAAATATAAAGATTCCTCGCAGAATTTCAGAATTCGACTTATGTGACATTTTTCCTGATGATGAAGTTATATACTCAGAACAAAGAAAAACAGTTGCAACACCAACTGATGTTTCCTGTCGAGAATTTGATCTTTACGAAAATAGTTTTTCATACCAAAAGATGCTGAATGTTACAGATTGGATTCTTAGATTTTGTAAAAGTGCAAAGAAGTCAAAAGAAAACCGCTTATTATCTAACTTACCAGACGAAGAACCTAATAAAGCGGAATATGCAGTACTAAAATATGCACAAGAGAAATGTTTTTTTAATCAGTCTAGGAACAAATTTAACTTTCCGACATTTATTGACAAAAAAGAATTAATTAAGAAAATAATAATTAGTAAAGAATCTATTATTGAAATTAATAATAGATTTATTAATTTCAATGAAAGAAGACTCACGTAATTTCAGATATCCAATTGTCTTATCAGCAGATCATAATGTAACATGTAGAATAATTGAAGAAAAGTACAAAGAATTAAGTTCTATAGATTGGAAACAAGTAGTAGGTTACGCAACAGTAAGAAAAATTAACTGAAAGTTCAACCCTCCACCAGCTCCGTGTTGGAGAGGCTTTTGGGAGCGTTTGATAAGAATTGTAAAAGCTATTTTGAAGAGAACATTTGGAAAAGCACAGCTTGACTATAAAGAGCTATGTACTTTGATTTGTGATTCAGAAAGTGTAGTAAATGCGCGACCTCTCACATACATGTCAGAAGATCCAAATTGCTTATCATTTCTCACTCCCGAAGTGTTCTTAAAGGACATACGTGAAATAGGAATTCCAAATTTAGACTTGATTGATAAAACGAAGTTGAAGAAGAGACATGCCTGTCGGCAAAAGTTAAGAGAAGATCTTCGATAAAGACTCCGTATTGAATATTTGGGAAAACTTCAAGAGTTTGCTTCGGTAAAAACATCTACCACATTTAAAGAAGGTGATTTAGTGCTTATTCGAGATGATAATATAAAACGTCCCCAGCGTCCTATAGCTATAGTGTTGAAATTGTATAACAGCAGAAATGGACAGTTTTGTGTAGTGAGACTGAAAACTAAAAATGGTGAACTGTTACGTCCATGTCAACATTTGTGTCCCTTGGAACTTCATGATGAAAGCCGCTCTAAACTTCAACAACAAACTCGATATGGTCGCTTAATGCAACCAGTGCAACGCCTTGGTGTGGACAATAACGATCTAGATTGAGCATGTCGTATGTCCTTCCCTGATCAAGGTGGGGAGGATGTTACGAAACCAAACTTTCTCAATTCATAAACTTTATGAACTGAAAGACTTTCTCAAACTCTTATTTTTATTGCTGTTTATTTCTTTTTTTTTATTGGCAACAGCCACGTTTTTGTTTTATTTTTAAAAAGATTCAGAATGGTGTTCGAAAAGATAAAACGCTGAAATGGCGTATGACAGAATTGTAATATGTTTTATAGTCAATTAAACTGTAAATATGTATATAAATTTAGTAAATTATCGTGTTTTTTTAAGAGTCATGAAATAATTTGAAAGTTATCATAAATCGGCAAGAAATTAAACTAAGAAAAATGAAAACATCTGACCCAAAAAGAAGCATTAAGTAAGAAGTTATTTTATGTATTCTATTCTTATATTTGATGCTACGTTTTAGTATGAATACCAATAGAAAGCTAGAAAATTTAGCTAACGTTTGATGAAGTAACTGTATTGATTCCATCAACCAGAAAAAAATCATTAACAATTTTGTTAGTGGCCTTTTCTGTCCAAAACAAAATTCTATACCCGGTTGTGGGCACACTTGAAAAATCCGCTAAAAATAGAAAGTAATAAGAAAAAATCACTATAAATACAGAAAACAACAAAATTTATTCGTTTTATAAGGATTCAGTGGCCAAAGTAATGACAGAAAATGGCATTTTTCCAGTGTTATTCGTCATCATCTTCGTCATTTAAATCAGCAAGTAAATCATCTTGCAAGTAAAATAATTTCCATGTATATTAGCACACTTCAAACGCATCAGATGTGGCATTTGATTGAAAAGGCTCTTGATAGGCATAGTGGCAGGTACTTCAAACAGATAACACAGAAGTTGACATCGTCAGATTTTTGAGACTCCAATTTTTAGCGCATTTCGTGGGACTTTAAAAGATGGAGTTGCCTTACTTTCTCTAGGCTTCTTCTGGAGGGACTCAGATGCTACAAGGAAGTCCATATTCTAAGGCAGTCGATGTTATGGATTTCTTATCCTCTAAGTAATCCTAAATGGCTTTAACCAGTGCATTTAAATCCGTTTATTTTTGATCGGTTGACTTTTTCGGGGTTGACATTGCAAAAAAAGCTTAAATATACAAATAAATACTAAAAAAAAATGTTTTTTTGACACTAACGACCATAATTGACAGCTTGTAAATCAAGCAAATGTTTTAAATTAAAAGAAAAATAAAAGTGTGCCCACAACCAGTTACATGGATGTGTCAAAACCGGAAATAACTGCCACTTTTATAATGGCAGAAAAAGCAATTTTTGTTCCACATTTTGGCTAAATTGGATACTGCATCACAAAATATAAGGATTATACTGCATAAATATACCTTACATTTACATTTTTCAATTAATTCACACCGATTTATTGCATTCTGAAAATATTCACAAATCACTTTTTTGTCGCTTTTCCTCAGATTTTTCTTTTTGATGCTTACGCTTATTAAGAAAATGCATCTATTCACTTCGGTGTTAATACAAAAATTGCGTACTTTCCCAATACATATTTGATCTTCTTAATATCCACCATATTTTCTTTTTTTTAAAGATATGGTGGGGTGCCCATAACCGGAGAATGCCCACAACGGGAGCCATTCCCCTAAATATTTTCTTTTCTTTTTACTTTCTCTTACCCATAGGGTCAACAAAGTATTGTTTTAGGGTAAAATTTTCGAACATGAGTTCTTGTTATATTTACATGTTCTGAGGTCCGCTGAATACGAAAATCATGTTTTTAGCAAATGCTCTGTGTGTCTGCCTGTCTGTGTGTGTGTTATCAGCATATCTCAAGAACAAATAGTAGCAGATATTCCAAACTCGGTATTCTAAATGTGTATCATATAGGGATGCTACAGTAAGCTTTTCGTTGAGATGAAGCAAACGGTTCGTGTACAGGGACACTCAAAAGTATTCAAATACATTACGTCTATGGGGGAAATTGCAGATAAGTAGAGTTTAACACTATAGATTGCACTAAAGCAAATGAAACAAATATATATTTTGTGTAATAGAGATAGCCAACTGGGAAAAAAAATTGTGTATGAAGGAGCCTCGCCTCCCTCCTGGGGGGGGGGGGGTAGTCCCCCCCTCGAGGGGAGTAAAATTTCATGATGGGTATCTTTCAAAAGAGCTCTCCAATACCTTTAAAACGCATGGTTGAACCATCGATCTGCGATAATTTAAAATAAAGTTATCATTTTTTTTTTTCATTTTTAACATTTTTTTAACACTTTCCAACAAGGTTGAAAAGTGTTTATGACTTCGGTTTGTCTGTCTGTCTGTCTGTCTGTCCGTCTGTCCGTCTGTCTGTCCGCGCTCTAACTCCCGTAAATATTTATGGAATTTCTTGAAACTGATATATGTTATTAAAGTTCACTATCGGACGTTCCCTATTGAAAATGGAGTTTATACCTCTTTTTGTGTACAGTGACACCCGAAAGTATTTCAAAGCATTGTGTTCTATGAGAGGTATTTCTATAAACCACATTTTCATACCTTTACTGTAGACATATCTTAATGAAATTGAAAAATGTTATTCAAGTTCACTGTCAGACTTTCCCTAATGAAAATGGTGTTTATACCTCTACAGGTTTGTGTACAGGGACACCCGAAAGAATTTCAAAGCATTTTGTTCTATGAGAGGTATTTTTATAAACCATGTTTTCATACCTTTACTGTAGATATATCTTAATGAAATTGAAATATGTTTTTCAAGTTCACTATCGGACGTTCCCTACTGAAAATGGAGTTCATACCTCTACTGGTTTGTGTACAGGGACACCCGAAAGTATTTTAAAGCATTGTGTTCTATGAGAGGTATTTCTATAAACCATATTTTCATGTCATCATTGTAGACATATCTGAATGAAATTGAAATATGTTATTCAAGTTCACTATTGGATGTTTTCTGTATAAAATGGAGGAAATAACACCATCGGTTTATGTACAGGGACACTCAAAAGTATTCCAAAGCATTGCGTTCTAGGAGAGATATTTCTATAAATCAAATTTTAATAACTTAACTTTCAACGAAGTTTTTGCAAATTGAAATATGTTATTTATATGCACAAAAGAATGCTTTGCACAGAATATAGCATGATTAGCATTAGATTTACAGGGTGGCACAAAAATATCCAGTTACATTAAGAACTATTAATAAAAAATTGCTACAATTGTTATTTCGTTTACGTTAAGCGTTTTTAACAAATTCTAACATTTTTAACACTTTTCAATAAGGTTGAAAAGTGTTTATGGCTTCGGTTTGTCTGTCTGTCTGTCTGTCCGTCTGTCTGTCCGCGCTCTAACTCCCGTAAATATTTATGGAATTTCTTGAAACTGATATATGTTATTCAATTTCACTATCGGATGTTCTCTATTGAAAATGGAGTTTATACATATAATGTTTGTGTACAGGGACACCCGAAAGTATTTCAAAGCATTGTGTTCTATGAGAGGTATTTCTATAAACCGTATTTTCATACCTTTACAGTAGACATATCTGAATGAAATTGAAATATGTTATTCAAGTTCACTATTTTATGTTTCCTGTATGAAATGGAGGAAATACCACCACCGATTTATGTACAGGGACACTTAGAAGTATTCCAAAGCATTGCGTTCTATGAGAGATATTTCTATAAACCAAATTTTAATAACTTTACTTTCCACAAAGTTTTAGGAAATTGAAATATGTTATTTATATGCGCAAAAAAATGCTTTGCATAGAATATAGCATGATTAGAATTAGATTTACTGGGTGACACAAAAATATCCATCTATATTAAGAGCTATTAATAAAAAATTGCTAGAATTGTACTTTCGTTTACATTAAGAGTTAACACATTCTAACATTTTTAAGTGTGAATATGATTTCAGTTTCGTATCTGTCCATCTGTCTGTCTGTCTGTCAGCCCGTGCTCTAACTCCCGTAAATATTTATGGAATTTCTCGAAACTGATATATTTTATTGAAGTTCACTATCGGATGTTCTATATTGAAAATGGATAATATCTCTTCTGGTTTGTGTACAGGGACACCCAAAAGCATTCGAAAGCATTGTGTTCTATGAGTGTTATTTTTATAAATATTTTCCCTATAGAATGTTCCCCATTTAAAATGACATAATTGGTTCTGTATAACTAGTTTGCTTACAGGGACAACAACAACAAAAAAAAAATGCCAATGCATTACGTTTTAAGGCAGAATTTTTAGAAAGTTATATTTAAAAATCTTTCTGCTGTAAAAATCATAAAAATATTGAAATGTATTGTTAATATTCTAAAATAATGTTTTGTATAGAATATGATATGATTAACTTTCTGATTTACAGGGTTACACTAAAATATTCAGAGAGATCAAAAGCTGTAATTATAATCTAATAGCTGCATTTTCTTTTTCGTTAAGCCTTTTTAACACTTTCCAAAATGCCTAAGAGTAATTTTAAAATCAGTTAGTCTATCTGTATATTTTTCATTCCTTCTGTCTGTTGTGTGATAAAGTAGGCATAGAATATTAAAAGTTATTCGATACACCAATTACGCACAGTTGGAAAGTGTTACTAATCAATGCGTTCTGCATGATTTTTCTTTCTTGTTTAAATGTAATATTGAGAATAAATTCAACTTTTTTTTTTTTTTTTTTTTTTTTTTTTTTTGTATTTAGTGTTATACTACTTCTCTAATATGGAAATCGTCTGCATTGTCATCTCCTTATATTATTAAAATCTGTACGCGTGTGTCTGTGTCTCTCTGTCTGTCTGTGAGAAACGGCTTGACGCAGCAAAAGCTCGGCCGCTAACGGTCGCACGGACTTCGAACAGGTACCGATGGACAGAGAATTTATCGCAGATCTGGTTTATCTAATTTGCTAAACGATGCGACCCTAATTAGCGGAGATATTAATTAAAATGTCGACCATTGTCTAACGAAAAAACGATTCGAAATCGCGGGCGACCGCCATTTTGTTACAGAACAGTCTACCTCGAAAGAAAAAGCAAAGAGAGAAAATTTCGGGGGTTTTTGTAAAGCGATCCTGTTTGAACGGTTCGACATATCGAAAATACACTTGTACCAAAAGAAAGAGCAATTACCGATTCTTACGGTACAATTTTAAAAAAAAAAAATACGGATTTTTTATATTTTTTAAAAAGTTTTAAAAAGGGTCGAAAATTTCTCTTTTTCGTGGTCGTCTTTTTTTAAACGCCCTGTACGACCGAGTAACCCTTCCATTTTTTAACAGCTGGTATATAAAGAAAGGCCATTTAACCCTCTTTCGAACCATATAAACATTTTTAAAAAATACGGATTAGCGATCCATATTTTTAGATTTTACGAAACATCGATTTTTTCGCAAAACATTTTATAACTCAAAAGCGTTTAGAGATAAATCATTTTTTTTTTTTTTTTTTTTTTTTTTTTTTTTTTTTTTTTGTATATAGATCTAGCTTTCATAATTTAATTCCCAAAAGATTGAGAGAAAATTTCAAAAACTGAATGAGTTATAAATTTTTTAATTTCACGCTTGAAACCCATTGAAATAGAATACGCGACCTTCCTTCGATGAGATTCTATTACGTGTTCATTGCCGCTTTTCGTTACCATGGGAACCAGTTCAAGGAAGAGAGATTTCTGCTTTCTCGACGAAAGCAAAGAAAAAAAAAAAAAGCAGCGATAAATGAGGTCACGTGTTTTGGTTCTGCGATTAAAAATTGCAATATTCTAATACGCGTATTTCAATTTCTCAGCTACTAATTAAAATAATTTCATAAGTAATGCATCATTAGAAAGCTTTTTTGAATTGGAATCGAACAGTGGAATACAGAAATTTGTATCGCCAGATGGCTCTGTAATATTTTCAAATTTCAATATTTCAATTTCTAATTATGATTAAATTATTTTTAATACATCATTCGAAAGATATTTTAAAGTTCTTTTATATTATCGAAAATTTTTACCAGATTTACACGTTTTGAGGTGTCCTGAACCAATTTTCTTTTATGCCGCTGTAATATTTTCAAATTTCAATATTTCAATTTCTAATTATGATTAAATTATTTTTAATACATGATTCGAAAGATATTTTAAAGTTCTTTTATATTATTCAATGTTTTCACCAGATTTACACGTTTTGAGGTGTCCTGAATTCGTTTTCTTTTGTATCTCAGCTACTAATTAAAATAATTTCATAAGTAATACATCATTAGAAAGCTTTTTTGAATCTGAATCGAACAGTGGAATACAGAAATTTGTACCGACAGATGGCTCTGTAATATTTTCAAATTTCAATATTTCAATTTCTAATTATGATTAAATTATTTTTAATACATCATTCGAAAGATATTCTAAAGTTCTTTTATATTATCGAAAATTTTCACCAGATTTACACGTTTTGAGGTGTCTTGAATCAATTTTCTTTTATGCCGCTGTAATATTTTCAAATTTCAATATTTCAATTTCTAATTATAATTAAATTATTTTTAATACATGATTCGGAAGACATTTTAAAGTTCTTTTATATTATTCAATGTTTTCAACATATTTACACGTTTTGAGGTGTCCTGAATTCGTTTTCTTTTGTATCTCAGCTACTAATTAAAATAATTTCATAAGTAATACATCATTAGAAAGCTTTTTTGAATTGGAATCGAACAGTGGAATACAGAAATTTGTACCGACAGATGGCTTTGTAATATTTTCAAATTTCAATATTTCAATTTCTAATTATGATTAAATTATTTTTAATACATCATCGAAAGATATTTTAATGTTCTTTTATATTATCGAAAATTTTCAACAGATTTACACGTTTTGAGGTGTCTTGAATCAATTTTCTTTTATGCCGCTGTAATATTTTCAAATTTCAATATTTCAATTTCTAATAATGATTAAATAAATTTTAATACATGATTCGAAAGATATTTTAAAGTTCTTTTATATTATTCAATGTTTTCAACAGATTTACACGTTTTGAGGTGTCCTGAATTCGTTTTCTTTTGTATCTCAGCTACTAATTAAAATAATTTCATAAGTAATCATCATTGGAAAGCTTTATTGAATTGGAATCGAACAGTGGAATACAGAAATTTGTACCGCCAGATGGCGCTGTAATATTTTCAATTTTCAATATTTCGATTTCTAATTATGATTAAATTATTTTTAATACATCATTCGAAAGATATTTTAAAGTTCTTTTAAATTATCGAAAGTTTTCACCTGATTTAAACGTTTTGAGGTGTCCTGAATCAGTTTTCTTGAATGGCGCTGTAATATGCGCAGAGCGCACGGGGCTGCGCTGCCGAAGGCAGTGGGGACCCGGTGCGAGTTTTTACCCGATGAGAAATGATTTTTTTTTAGGGGGCACGGAGGGTCGGGGAAGGAATACGCGCGCGCAGCGCGCACGCGACTGCGCTGCCGAAGGCAGTGGGTACCCAGTGCGAGTCTTTTCCCGACCAGAAATGTTTTTTTTTTTAGGGGGCACGAAGGCTCAGGGAAGGAATACGCGCGCGCAGCGCGTGTATCCTTGAAGTTGTGCGCGCGCAGAGCGCACTGTACTGCTCTGCCGAAGGCAGTGGGAACCCGGTGCGAGTTTTTACCCGATCAGAAATGATTTTTTTTAGGGGGCACGTAGGGTCAGGGAAGGAATACGCTCGCGCAGCGCGTGTATTCTTTAAGTTGTGCGCGCGCAGCGCGCACGCGACCGCGCTGCCGAAGGCAGTGGGGACCCGGCCCGACTCTTTACCCAATCAGAAATGATTTTTTTTTTAATTTCTTTTCTTAACACTAAAAGTTTCTGTTAGTGATTCATTAATTTTAGTGATTCATTTGAAAATACTGATCCGCTAGCGGGCGAAGCTCGCTAGTAAAAGATAATTTTTTTAAATAATAATTTTTATAAATTATTTTTTACAACAGAATTATTTTTTAATAACCGAATTAAATTCTATATAAATGTCAGTGCATTAAGGAAACGGGGGGGTTGAGGGGGTGGCAGCCCCACCCTCACACAGAACTAATTATCATATAAAACTCTTCCGAAGCCTAATTTGAAATGTTTAACACGAGTTTACATAACAGTACTCGTTGTCTTACCGCTTAAGCTGCAACCTGTATTTATAGTGTTAAATTTCAGGGTAAGAAAAAGTGGTGTGAGTGACACACCAGATTATTATTATTATTAAAAGATACAGCAATCAAAATTTGTGTAAAATACTGCAGCTGCCAAAATTTATTTTTCCCTTGTTAGTAACCCCTTCCAACAAAGTTCAAAAGTGTTTATGAGTTTAGTTTGTCTGTCTGTCTACATCCACTGTAACTCCCATAAATAATCCTGGAATTTCTTGAAATTAATCTCCTTATATTATTAAAATCTGTACGCGTGTGTGTTTTTGTCTGTGTGTGTGTGTGTGTGTGTGTGTGTGTGTGTGTGTGTGTGTGTGTGTGTGTGTGTGTCTGTGAGAAACGGCTTGAAACGCAAAAGGCTCCGCCGCTAACGTTCGCACGGACTTCGAACAGGTACCGTCGGACAGAGAATTTATCGCAGATGTACGATATGTAATTTGCGAAACGATGCGACCCTAATTAGCGGAGATATTAATTAAAATGTCGACCATTGTCTAACGAAAAATGACCCAGAATTCATGATTAAATGCTTAAAAAGCGACATTTTTACGGAAAAGGTGGAAAATAAATTAGAAATATCAGTCGTATTGTTACAAACAAGATACCATTGGAAAGGGCTTTTTTTTTTCTTAAACCGATGGTTTAAACGGCTTATCGATCGGACAATTAGATTTTTTAAAATTAACTAAACTATAAAAAAATATTGGCAACAAATCACAAGAATCCTAGCTTTGCAGACTTTTCGTCTACAGCAGTCTTCAACGGAAACACATCTGGTATTTAATGAAGTCACGTGTTTCGTACTGCGATTAAAAATTGCAATTTTCTATTTTCTTCAATTTTTCAAATTTTACACATTTTATTTAGTATATAATATTTACACCACAAAACAAACTTGCATTTCAAATTTCATCGATTTTGGTCAATAAACAAAAGATTTACATTTTAATTGCAAATTAAATTTTATCTTTACACGCCGGACATTTTTGCAATATTCTAATACGCGTATTTCAATTTCTAATTACGATTAATTTATTTTTTATGCATCATACGAAAGATATTTTAAAGTTGTTTTACATAATTCAAAGTTTTCAACAGATTTACACGTTTTGAGGTCTCCTGAATCAGAGTTCTTTTATGGCGCTGTAATATTTTCAAATTTCAATATTTCAATTTCTAATTATGATTAAATTATTTTTAATACATCATTCGAAAGATATTTTAAAGTTCTTTTAAATTATCGGAAGTTTTCACCAGAATTACACGTTTTGAGGTTCCTGAATCAGTTTTCTTTTATGGCGTTGTAATATTTTCAAATTTCAATATTACAATTTCTAATTATGATTAAATTATTTTTAATACTTAATTCGAAAGATATTTTAAAGTTCTTTTATAATATCGAAAGTTTTCACCCGATTTACACGTTTTGAGGTGTCCCGAATGAGTTTTCTTTTGTATCTCAGATACTAATTGTAATAATTTCATAAGTAATACATCATTAGAAAGCTTTTTTGATTTGGAATCGAACAGTGGAATACAGAAATTTCTACCGCCAGATGGCGCTGTAATTTTTTCAAATTTCAATATTTCAATTTCTAATTATAATTAAATTATTTTTAATGCATCACTCGAAAGATATTTTAAAGTTCTTTTAAATTATCGAAAGTTTTCACAAGATTTACACGTTTTGAGGTGCCCTGAAACAGTTTTATCTTACGGTGCTGTATTATTTTATAATTTATATATTTCAATTTCCAATTATGATTAAATTAAGTTTTAAAACATAATTCGAAAGATATTTTAAAGTTCTTTTATATTATCGAATTTTTAATAACCGAATTAAATTCTATATAAATGTCAGTGCATTAAGGAAACGGGGGGGTTGAGGGGGTGGCAGCCCCACCCTCACACAGAACTAATTATCATATAAAACTCTTCCGAAGCCTAATTTGAAATGTTTAACACGAGTTTACATAACAGTACTCGTTGTCTTACCGCTTAAGCTGCAACCTGTATTTATAGTGTTAAATTTCAGGGTAAGAAAAAGTGGTGTGAGTGACACACCAGATTATTATTATTATTAAAAGATACAGCAATCAAAATTTGTGTAAAATACTGCAGCTGCCAAAATTTATTTTTCCCTTGTTAGTAACCCCTTCCAACAAAGTTCAAAAGTGTTTATGAGTTTAGTTTGTCTGTCTGTCTACATCCACTGTAACTCCCATAAATAATCCTGGAATTTCTTGAAATTAATCTCCTTATATTATTAAAATCTGTACGCGTGTGTGTTTTTGTCTGTGTGTGTGTGTGTGTGTGTGTGTGTGTGTGTGTGTGTGTGTGTGTGTGTGTGTGTGTCTGTGAGAAACGGCTTGAAACGCAAAAGGCTCCGCCGCTAACGTTCGCACGGACTTCGAACAGGTACCGTCGGACAGAGAATTTATCGCAGATGTACGATATGTAATTTGCGAAACGATGCGACCCTAATTAGCGGAGATATTAATTAAAATGTCGACCATTGTCTAACGAAAAATGACCCAGAATTCATGATTAAATGCTTAAAAAGCGACATTTTTACGGAAAAGGTGGAAAATAAATTAGAAATATCAGTCGTATTGTTACAAACAAGATACCATTGGAAAGGGCTTTTTTTTTTCTTAAACCGATGGTTTAAACGGCTTATCGATCGGACAATTAGATTTTTTAAAATTAACTAAACTATAAAAAAATATTGGCAACAAATCACAAGAATCCTAGCTTTGCAGACTTTTCGTCTACAGCAGTCTTCAACGGAAACACATCTGGTATTTAATGAAGTCACGTGTTTCGTACTGCGATTAAAAATTGCAATTTTCTATTTTCTTCAATTTTTCAAATTTTACACATTTTATTTAGTATATAATATTTACACCACAAAACAAACTTGCATTTCAAATTTCATCGATTTTGGTCAATAAACAAAAGATTTACATTTTAATTGCAAATTAAATTTTATCTTTACACGCCGGACATTTTTGCAATATTCTAATACGCGTATTTCAATTTCTAATTACGATTAATTTATTTTTTATGCATCATACGAAAGATATTTTAAAGTTGTTTTACATAATTCAAAGTTTTCAACAGATTTACACGTTTTAAGGTCTCCTGAATCAGAGTTCTTTTATGGCGCTGTAATATTTTCAAATTTCAATATTTCAATTTCTAATTATGATTAAATTATTTTTAATACATCATTCGAAAGATATTTTAAAGTTCTTTTAAATTATCGGAAGTTTTCACCAGAATTACACGTTTTGAGGTTCCTGAATCAGTTTTCTTTTATGGCGTTGTAATATTTTCAAATTTCAATATTACAATTTCTAATTATGATTAAATTATTTTTAATACTTAATTCGAAAGATATTTTAAAGTTCTTTTATAATATCGAAAGTTTTCACCCGATTTACACGTTTTGAGGTGTCCCGAATGAGTTTTCTTTTGTATCTCAGATACTAATTGTAATAATTTCATAAGTAATACATCATTAGAAAGCTTTTTTGATTTGGAATCGAACAGTGGAATACAGAAATTTCTACCGCCAGATGGCGCTGTAATTTTTTCAAATTTCAATATTTCAATTTCTAATTATAATTAAATTATTTTTAATGCATCACTCGAAAGATATTTTAAAGTTCTTTTAAATTATCGAAAGTTTTCACAAGATTTACACGTTTTGAGGTGCCCTGAAACAGTTTTATCTTACGGTGCTGTATTATTTTATAATTTATATATTTCAATTTCCAATTATGATTAAATTAAGTTTTAAAACATAATTCGAAAGATATTTTAAAGTTCTTTTATATTATCGAAAGTTTTCACCAGATATACACGTTTTGAGGTGTCCTGAATTAGTTTTCTTTGTATCTCAGCTACTAATTAAAATAATTCCATAAGTAAGACATCATTAGAAAGCTTTTTTCAATTGGAATCAAACAGTGGAATACAGATATTTGTACCGCCAGATGGCGCTGTAATATTTTCAAATTTCAATATTTCAATTTCTAATTATGATTCAATTATTTTTAATACATCATTCGAAAGATATTTTAAAGTTCTTTTAAATTATCGAAAGTTTTCACCAGATTTACACGTTTTGAGGTGTCCTGATTACGTTTTCTTTTGCATCTCAGCCAAATGAGTTAGATCGTTCAAAATTGGTATACGTAGGCTAATTAAGAGGGCCTGAAAGGGTGGAGAAGAAATAGGCGTGCACCGCGCGCGTATCCCTTAACTTGTGCCCGCGCAGCGCGCACGCGACTGCGCTGCCGAAGGCAGTGGGTACCCGGTGCAAGTTTTTTCCCGATCAGAAATGATTTTTTTTTTAGGGGGCACGAAGGCTCAGGGAAGGAATACGCACGCGCAGCGCGTGTATCCCTAAAGTTGTGCGCGCGCAGCGCGCAACGGGACTGCGCTGCCGAAGGCAATGGGGACCCGGTGCGAGTTTTTACCCGATCAGAAATGATTTTTTTTTAGGGGGCACGAAGGGTCAGGGAAGGAATACGCGCGCGCAGCGCGTGTATCCCTTCAGTTTTGCGCGCGCAGCGCACACGGTACTGTGCTGCCGAAGACAGTGGGGACCCGGTGCGAGTTTTTACCCGATCAGAAATGATTTTTTTGAGGGGGCACGTAGGGTCAGGGAAGGAATACGCGCGCGCAGCGCGTGGGCACCCGGCCCGACTTTTTACCCAATCAGAAATGATTTTTTTTTTTTTTTAATTTCTTTTCTTAACACTATTCTGTTAGTGATTCATTATTTTTAGTGATTCATTTGAAAATACTGACCCGCTAGCGGGCGAAGCCAACTAGTCTATATATATAAACGGCTAAGAGATTTCCTTGGACTCTGTTTGCCTGTGTGTTGACGCAAGTTGCCACCAAATTTTCAGACTTTAGTTAATTTTGAAAAATCTAATTGTCCAATCGATAAGCTAATTAATCCGACGGCTTCAGAAAAATCGCCCCTTTCATTTGTACCTTATTTGTAACGAAATTTTTATTAAATTTTTAAAAATTAATTAAAATATGGAAATAATAAACTGACAATAGCTTTAAAATTTGACATTCAAATTTTACATTGCTACCAAAAAAATAAGTAAATAAATAAATAAAAATAAAAAATAAATTACGAGTTAATATTATTATTATTATTATTTAGCATAAAATGAAACATGCTTTCACGCGAAAAATAAAAAGTTATAAATTAATAAATTTGCTCATGCATATGAAAAAATAAAAATAAGAAAATGGACTAAAAAACAACCATAACTATTTTTAATATGCTTTAATTTTAGGCATTTTTTTTCTTTTTTCTTTTGTTTAAATAGTGTGTTTTTGGTACGGATGAATCGCGCTTGGCATCCTCTGTATATATAAATGACTAAGAGATTTCCTTGGACTGAGATTGTCTGTGTGTGGACACAAGTTGCCACCAAATTTTCATAATTTAATTAACTCTAAAAAATCTAATTGTCTGATCGGTAAGCTGTTTAATCCGACGCATTCAGAAAAATCGCCCCTTTTATTTGGTACCTTATTTGTGACGAAATTTTGATGAGATTTTTTTTTTCTAATTAATTAAAATATGAAAATATTAAATTTTTCATTGTTGTCAAAAAAAAAAAAAAAAAAAAAAAAAAAAAACTAAGCATTATACGAAATATGCTTTCACGCGAAAAATAAAAAATTCTAAAATATTAAACTTGCTCATGCATATGAAAAAATAAATATATGAAAATGGAGTAAATAATAATAATAATAATAATAATAATAACGATATACTTCTATTTTAGATTTATTTTTTCCTCTTTTGTTTAAATAGTATGTTTTTGCCACGGATGAATCGTGTTTGGCAGGAAAGCTAATTCAGCATTATATTAAAGAACTTTACTTAATGATAATTCTGGGTAAATTTTAAAATTTTTATGCTGAAATAGATCGGACATTTTTCGCCAAGGACTCCACTTTCGTAAAAGCCACTTTAAGCCAAACAGCGCATCAAAAATGTAAATAAATTATAAAATATTGAAAAACAGAAAAGGAAGAACAGATAAGGAAAAAGAAAAGAAACAAACAACAAAAATAATTGCATAAAGTATGCATTTTTGTCTAAAGTGGCGATAAAACTTCAAATTCGCCAAGGAGAGCTGTATTAAGGCTGTACCATGACCAGATTTAAATATTTTATTAATTCATTATTTATTTTTCTATATACCAACTACTATTAACAAACTCAACTACTATTATAACCCCAATAAAATTATACTTTTAAAAAATTAAAGAACACGCTTTTATTGAAATGTGAACTAATAAATAATTTAGAATATAAACAAAAACCATTTTAAAAAAATCTCCCCTCTCTGGACTCGAACGTTAGACCTTCAGGTACGTAGCCCGGAGCTTTACCTCACTGCCACAGCGTTCACGTAGGGAAAGTCTTTTTAGCACGCTTTTATTAGCTTCACCTGTATGTATGTTTGTATGTTTGTTTGTATGCTTGTATGTCGGTAACCGCTCTGGGAGCAAACAAAAAATATATATTGCAAAAAAAAAAAAAAAGGCTGTCCGTACGTGAACGCTGTGGCTGTGGGGTAAAGCTCCGCGCTACGAACCTAAAGATCTAGCGTTCGAGTCCAGTCAGGGGAGATTTTTTAAAAATGGTTTTTGTTTAATTCTAAATTATTTTAATTAAAGATTTAAATTTATGTACATATTATGGTGTGTCACTCACACGCTTTTTAGATTAAAGAACATCTAATCACTATCATTTGCGATAAAATTTCTTTTAGATTCAAAACAATCTAACTTTCAAAGGGAAATAAAAATTATAAAAAGCACTTTAAAAAAAGGGAAAGAAATCGTCTGCGTCAAGAAAAAGCACAGTTTAGAGCTTGGCAAGAAAAACTCAATTTTGGACAGTTTGGCTTCCTGTAATTCAAGCAGTCATGCGACTTTTTTATGTGGGGCATTTGCCACTGAAAAAGGTTGTTATTGTCCTGTGCACTCTTATAATGGGTCTATTACCTCGAGTCTCCTTTTGCCCCTCCCCTCTTCTTGGTTACTCTCTTAAGTAATGCCATGATTCAGAAAGTAAAATTGTTATTGTGCTATATTAAACGCTTTTTATGAGAAGGACTAAAATTTAAAAATGGTTATAGTGCTATAAATGTAAAATATATATGTTTGTTTATAATATGTTTGTTTTATCTTTTAGATTTGTAGAAGTTGCTGGTGAGGAGAAATATTTATTGTTAGTTGACGACGATGAGTTTTTGTTGATTTTTCCCGAGGAAAAGCCAAAAAAGAAATTTTGTCCAGTGAAAAACGTAATGTATTTGATTTCTTTTTGTTGTCCCTGAACAATGAACCATTTCTTGATCTCAACAAAAAGTTTAGCGTAGCATCCTTATATGACACATATTTAGAACACCAAGTTTGGACTACTTCTCTGCTTTTATTTGTTTTTGAGTAATGCTCATAATAGATAGACACATATACCCACAGATAGAAACACAGACCAACCGCTAAAAACGTGATTTTAAATTCAAAGGACATCAAAATGTATAACTATAAAAGAAAATTCAATTTTGAAAATTTTAACCAAAAACAATAATTTTCACCTACCATATATCTGTACTGATGAGTATAAAGGACTTAAGTCCAAAAATATTGATTTTGAGTTAAGTACATAGTCAGACTCAGAAAAAAATTCTCTATCGATTGGTATAAAGGATTTAAGGCCACGTCATTTAGTCTTTGAGAAAATCCATTGGTAAAAAAAGATTCAAGTCAGAAATTTAGCATTCATGTTTGGTATAAAATATTTAATTCAATTTTTTCCTTTTATTAAATTAAGATTGACAATCACTGAATGGTACAAAGGGTATAAGTCAACATAATCCCTTTTTCCTAATCGATTCTTCTGATTAGATTTTAGTTAGTTTAAATTTATTTTTTGTCTCCTGAAAAATCAAGAATATGCACTTAAATTCTTTATACTTATCAGTACAGATATAAGGGTAAGAGAAAGATAATTTCATTTTAACACATTTTCCAATGAAATAATAACACTGTATTTAATAAAACGCATCTATTCTATGTGAATTATTTTGAAAACAAATATAGGATTTTTAGATATTTATAATTTTACGTAAATATTCATTATTTATACATTTTTAAAGCACTGTTTTTGCATGATCAGTCTTGTAAAAAGGAGGCTTCCGATTCTAATAATTAACAGTTAAGCACTTACTTTTAATATAAACTGATTCCTGTTTGCGGTCTGGGTTCTATAGTTTATATGTTAAAGTATGATATAATCTGCCTTAATGAATGCATCGCATAGATATTTTTATGTAATATTATTTTTTTTAATTAAACCACAGTATGTATTTCCTTTATTTACGTTGTATATATTAAATCAACTGCGGGAAATTCAAAATTTTATCAATGTAAAAGTGAAGGCGGAAATTCACTGCGTATATGAAAACGTAAATTCCGATAACGTAAAAGCGAGGCTATACTGTATTTTTTTTATTTATACATCAAAGATTGTTGATAATGAGTTACAATAGTTTCTTTTTGACTTTCTGGAAATTTCTACAAAAGATCCGTATTAGATCCGTTGAAAGAAAAAAAAAAACGGATACGGATACTGATATTTTTTACCGCTCACACTGATTCGGATACGAATACGGATCTTTTTTCCTTGTGGATATCCACGGATACGGAGCTCCGGCACATATATACATCATCGTAAAAATAATGAAATCGGATTCAGGGGACTTCAAAACGTATAGTAACATCAAAATCTCAAATTTGGATTTTTGACATGATTACAATACTTTCCTTACATATGTATGTTCGGAAAGTAAAAAGTAAATATTGAAATTTAACAACAGTTGTCATGAATCTACAAACTGAAATCCTTCTCAATCTGGACAAGGGGGATAATTACCCCTATTGCCCTCCCCGTGGATACGCCAGTGAATACACAACATTGATATTGATAGAAAGTGTTAAAAAAATAAATCGCCCAATCTATTTTTTAAATGTTAGTTGGCCTTTGCCAGCCCAGCGGTTGATATTTTCAAATAAAACTATTTACAAATTTGCCATATTCGCCAAATTAAAAACCATGGTCAACTGTCATGAAAAAATAGTCAATAATGAAAAATAAAACTATTATTTAAAATTTATCTGTGCTTTTATAAAATAATGAAATTCTAGTAACGAAATGTAATTTAAACTTAAATATTTGCAAAAATTAATTTCAGGGTAAATTCATCAAAATCGTCTCTAGTTAAATTGAAAATTATCTATTATTCGACTGACCTTCAAATATTTGTATGAACGCTAACAATAAAAAGTTGATAATGATATTGAAAGTAACAATTGTGATTCAAAATGTACGTTATTGAACTTCTCAACAGAACAATTAGTTCCCATCATTTTATCAAACAGAAATTGAGCCATTGTATAGTGTTATTATTCTAATCATGATTGGAATAAATTGAAAAGTTTTGGTTCGAAAAGGTTTCACCAGATACAGTATGTGCTATTGGTATTTTGTCGCAAATGTGATCGAATCATGCGTAAGAATAATTATTCAAATAATAACACTATAAAGCTTAGTAAGGTAATTAGAATTATTTCAGTATATATGTATATGTATCATTCAATTACTTTCAACATAATTTTTCCCTCTCTTGAAAAATAGGCGTAGTTTTTAAAAAAAGCACGATTTGGAGTTAAGCCTTTTTTCAATTTATACTATTAGTTCACACTCTCTTTCTTGTACAAATCTTGCAATCGACTTTTAACTAACTTCCCGACTAGCTAGAAATTTGAAACTTTCAGGATTGCTGAGAACACGGTGACAGCACAATACTTCGAAGTCCTATTTTCGAATTTTAGATTAATTTTCTTATAATTAATTAAAATATGAAAATTATAACATCCTAATAGCGTTACAATAGCCATTAAAATATTAGCTACAGTTTAATTGTTGCCAAAAAAAATTTACGAGTTCATTTTCCTTCGACATAAAAATAAATACATTTAATTAAACATGATCGTTAAAAAATTATAAAAAGTTAAATTATGCATCTCACAAAAATTCACGTCATAATCACTTCAAAAATTTTATGCACATTGATAAGAGCTCTATGATTCATCAGAAAGTTTAAAACATGGTATATAAAAAGTTTTTTTATCTTATAATTATTTTTATTTAATTTTTCACGAGCGCTTTTTATTTCCTAATTCAAAATTATAAAAAAAAAAAAAAAAAGCCTTTTTCGATAGTGTTTGTAAGTAGGAATCCGCGATTGTAATGAAATGCTCGCCCTCTGGTGGGCTAAGGTGAAATTATCGCACCACTGATAGCTTTCACGCTGAAACAATGATAGAACAACAAGAAAGAACAATAATAAATGCACGTGGCTATTATAATTTACTAACAACTGCAGTTGAGAAAGTGCCATCTATCGATCATTACAAACGCGGATTGTCTTAAAAAAAATTCTTTTTATATTACTTGTTTCTCTTGAAATGTCCAAGGTGATATCTACGACTTGTCAAAGTGACGTAAGTCAATGTCTATTGGTCACCTAGCAATGAGAAATTTATGGTTTGTATCTTGTATCTCAAAAGTTAATAATCTTTATTTACGCCTGTTTGTCACGAGAACAACGAATTATCTGTCAAAGTATCGTAAATTAATGGGCTCTTCCCACCGTCGTCTGCTCAATCACGTGATAGAGGAAAACGAATAATCGAATTCTGAGAATCGAACTCAATTAAATATTGTGCTTAAGAACAAAAATTTTAATATTTAATATTAAATAAAATAAAAGTAATATTGTGCATTTGTAAACAGTAGAATAATTGTATTTGTAAATTTAATAATTTTTAAAAACATTTTATGTTTATTTATTTTTACATATAAGAATCGATTTTTGTATATTGTAGAGTAACTGTAACATTAACTGATCTATCAATAAATAATAGCTTCTTGTAGAATGTTTATGGATTATAATTTGAAATTTTAAAATGTTTTTATTTAATTTAATTGCATAAAGGTCTCACAACAAGTTAATTAACTTAGTTACTGGTCTAAATGGATTTACGCCGTACGATATTGCACTGTCATTGATTTAAGTACCAAAAATCAGAGTATTAAACATGTTCTTCATGAACATCAATAACAAACATAAACTAAATGATGATTGTAAATGTATACAGGAAACAAAAGATGATGAATAATGATATAAAATGGATTAAAAATGATGATTTATAAAAAAAAAAATAACACAGATTAAATACGATTGATCAAAAATAAGAATAGCTATAGATAAACTATAGATAGCTATAGACGTCAGGTGGGAAGAGTCCATTCCTATTCGCTGCCTAGTTATAAAGAATTTATAATTTGTATCTGAAATGTTAGTAATTTTGAGTTACGCCTGTTTGTCATGAGAGCGACGAATTATCTTTCAAAGTGATGTAACTCAATTCCTATTGGCTGCCTAGTTATAGGAATTTATGGTTTGTATCTGAAATGTTAGTAATTTTCAGTTATGCCTGTTTGTCATGAGAGCAAAGAATTATCTTGAATGGAAACACTAGCCGAAATAATCGAATAAAATTTGGTCAAAGAATTAAAATAAATTACTTAAAATTTTATATACATTTAACATAATCTTAGTACAATGCAATAAAAATAAATGAAAAAAATAAAGAAACTAAATGAAAAAATTTTGGAAAAATAAAATATTTATCTAGATTTTTACTTTTTAATACTTTTCGACAAAAATTAAAAGTATTTATGACTTTGGCTTCCCTATCTGTTTCTTTATCTCTTCGTCAGCCCATTCGCTTTATAGTTTTTCAAATATTTGTTAAACCAAAAAATTTAAACTTCTCAATTATTCTAATATTTTTCAGATATTTTGTATATAAAATTCTCAACAGTAAAAAGTTTATATTGAATTCTTATCAATTGTGTTTAGAAAAATACTTTATTGAATTTCTTAGCAGAACAATTAGTTCCTTTATTGTCAATCAGAAATCATTATAATCTGTTCTGATACTAATCGTAATTGAATTGATCTGGGAAAATTCTCGATTAGAAAAGTTTGCAACAGGCACAATATCTTTTATTTCCATTTCCTCACAAGTATGTTCGATTCATTGTGCAAGTATCATACTAATGTTTCTATAAATAGGAATATAAATGGTGCATAAAAGGCATAGAGATAAAAAGGCATTTCAAAATGTGGAAGACAATGAAAGATATTTTTTCAGGTTTACTTCACCATAATGATTTTGCATGAAAGGAATAAGGGAAATGAACTAAATTGGTTGAACAAAGCATTTTAAATAGATTACTTCTTTTTTATTCCTATTTAGAATAATCTTAATAAAATATAATAAACCGAAAGAAAGAAAGGAATCAAATTTATAAAATTTTGGAAAAATATATATGTATTTATCAGAATCCTTAAATCTTAACACTTTCCAGCAAAGGGGAAAAGTAATATATATGCACCCTCAGAAATGGATACTCAAATTTCACGAAATTTTTAATTTTCACGAAACCGTTTCCAAGGAAATACTCCGAGCGAATATTTCGTCCAATTGAGAAAATTACTTTCGTCACTTGTTTGAACATACTAATTTCGTCAAAAGTAAAGATACATTTTTTCATCCTAGTTTCGTGATACAGAATAAAATACAAATTATAGAATTATAAAATTACCTGCAAGTTCGTTGCTTTAGACATTAAATCCTAATTATATTTAATAAAAATACTATAAATAAAACAGAGCAAAAAAATAAAAGTCATTTGGACATTTATTTGACAGCTTTGAGACCTATAGTTACAGTGACTTATGTCTCAATTGATCCATGTTTTTACAAAAATTCACACACAACATTTTGTAGACATAGGACATCACAAACATCCATGCCCGCACCGGGATTCGAAACCGAGACCTGGAAATCCAGAAGGCATTGTCCTACCGACCGAACCACCAGGCCGGCAAATAAAACTCCTTGTAACGTAAAGTCGAAACAACACAGGAAAAAAAAAACAATATGGCGGTAATGTAAGATAGCACATGCTATTCTGAGTAAACAGTTTCGTCAAATATTTGAGAGTTCACGTTTCCTCAAAAATCACGTGATCACTTGAAGAAATGATTTTATAAACAACGAAATTAAGCCCGAGGATGTCTGAATCTTTAAAATTGAGTACATTATTTCTGAGAGTGTGCCATCGTATCTCTCCTTCTATTTGTTATGCTTTAATCTCTATGATTATTTGTGGCATGCTTTTAAACTAATGTAAAGGGTGATTATAATTAAAGTTACGATTTCAAAACGCTATAATTTTAAAACTACCCATCAGAGCGATTTCATGTTTTACCAGAGCTGTCGTGTGACAACGAAATTCTGTTTGTCAAAAGGAAAAAAAAATCCAAAATGTGCCGTTAATTATCCGTAAAGTATTTGATTCATGAAGCTCCTGTTTTTCTCTTTTCACTATGACTGTTTCCTCTGTATTCTCGTCTTTTTGCTAAAAAAATTGTTGTAAACCCATGAAATCTATGGTTTCCTGCTATTCCATTGTGTTGCTAACAACATTCCTATGTTTAATGACTCCATTTAGGCGTTTCCCCAGGCATTACCCTTACAGCGACATCTATAAGACCATGTTGGAACTACTTTTTTCTTCCCCCAAACAAAATTGCTTTGCTTCACGATTACTCTGGTAAAATATCAAATCGCTCTGATGGCTAGTTTTAAATCCCAACTTGTACTGTTGACCTGAAAACAAGATTTACATACAAAAGGATATTTAAAGGGGGTTAATATAGAGAGTTTGAAAAAAAATAATAATCCGTACAGCCGTTTTTAAAGGAACGCACTTGCGAGACCTAAAATTGAGCTATTAATGCAGGACGCCCATCAATTTTTCTGAACTAACCAACTATACCATTCGAAAGGCCATCTAATAAAGTGTTTATATAGCAACTTTGAACAAAATCATTAGAGCCATTTTTGAGATACGAACTTACAGTGCCACTTCCGGTTTCTCATGTCCCACTTCCGGTCATCGAATGTAGACCAAAATTAAAAAATTTATGTGTACACCAGACCTGCCTCAGTTCTGAAGTTTCGTCGTTCTCCCTTTATTAGTTTCGGAGATATAATAGTCAGAAGATTCCCCGCATACATACATACATACATACATAGACATACACACACTGACCAATTGCAAAAAACCACTTATTTGGAATCAGGAGACTTTAAAACGTGTAAATCAGATGAAAACTCGATATCGAATTTTTGTATCGAATACAATATACGGTAGTCTGATGATGGAAGTAATGAATTGTTTCAATTGGTTCATATCTGAGTCTCTCATAGTAGATTGATGATTTGAGAGGATTCTCGCAACGTGAGAAGTTGCCTTTCAACATGTCGATTGAGTAAAAAATGACTCAATTTGAGAGAATTTTCCCTTTCCATTTTTAGAGAGTACCAATTATCCACTGCACAGTTCTAGTGCGACGTAAAACCCACTGACCCTTAACCATTACTATATCACACTTTACACATAATTTTAAGTTACGTACATGCTCTCAAAATAGTGCGAATATAGCAGTAATTGTGACTTTGTAGATCTGTACGTTTAGTATTTTTTAATACTATAAATTTTCTCTTAAGTATTATAAATGTTGTTAAAATGTTTCATGAATGTTAAAGTATAATCCAAAACTATTTTACTTTTGAAATTATTTGAATATGTAAACGTATTTCTACTTAAATGCTACAAAATGTACTTTAATTTCTGTTTAATGATTAATTTTTTTTTTTTTTTTTTTTTTTTTTTTTTTTTTTGAAATACGTTGTGCATTATTTGTGTTGCCTGGCAACAAGCAAACTGCTTGAAATCAAAAAATGTGTTTTTTAATCTTTTAAGTTATAAGTAAACTTTTCTGCCATCTGTAAATAAGAAAATATACCAAAGCTGGTCAAATCCCTGTCTTATACGTGTTTGAAAATCACAATGTGTTGCAAAATAGTCAAATACTACGGCTGGTATGTTTCAAAACCGGTCATCTTTATATTCACTGGAAAAAGTATTTTCTAATCAATTATATAACAAAGGGATTGCGTCAGCTTTGGCATAGATTCTAGTTTCTAGATGGTGGAAACTTTTACTTAGAACTTAAAAAAACTGAATAAACGCATTTTTCGTTTATTCGTCGCAAGGAGTTTACTAGTTTTGCTACAATGAGACGACATATTAGCCAAGTTTTTAATGCTTGGATATAACTTTTGTACTATCATTGTATTGCTTAATATTTTTGGCTTAATAACACTCTTTAAAATTTAGATTAATCATATGTAATTGAAAAAATTTCACAGATGAAGAACGCTTTGTTATACAATTAAAATTATGATGAAATATAATCAGATCTAGTTAAGGAAAAATTTATTTTACAAATATAATTAACGTTAACATTTTAAACCATTTCTATCGAACTACTATTTCGAACCATTTTCTAAAAGAATAAAGGGTGACAATGCAAAAATTTGTCTGAAAGAACTAGTATGACCTGTTCTACTAAAACCTAACAAATTATAAGTAAAATAAACAAAATTATAATAATAATCATAGGAAAGAGAAAACTATAACAAAATATAATAAAATAAACAAAATTACTGTATTAAGTTTACTTTTATGTTATATTAAAATATAACAAACAAATAGATATAAGCAACAACTGCAAAAAATTACAAAATTACAACATGCTTTCTGTTTTAAAAAGATGCTCTCTGTTTTAAAAATATTCTCTCTGTTTTAAAAATTACTTTTTAAATATACGTCCTGTCACTGTATATAAACAGAAAACTCGTGAACTTACATCTCATAAAATATCTACTTATTGCTTATCCAAATGCTCTTAGGTTATATCTGGTTTTTCAAAAAATTTCTTTTTATAATTGCAATATTTTTCCTGTTAACACTATGAATTAACTATTTAATGACTTCATTATAAAAAGTATGTTTAAAACATATGTGTACTTTTCATTTTCTAGAAAATCCTCATTTGTATTCATGTTTGTCAAATGTACAAGAACCTTATTACTATAAAATTTGCCAGTTTACTTAAAATCTCCCCCCCCCCCCTAAAAAAAAAAAAAAAAAAAAAAAAAAAAAAAAAGTTGTAAACATGTATCTTGCGATAAGAAAATTTTTGTATATGTTTAAATGTGAACTTCATTTTAGAATACATTACATTCAAAATAAGAAATCCTAAGCGGAAATATTCCTTTTTTCCTTTCAGAAAACTTCAGATTACATTTTTTTACGAAAAGGAAAAAATGCTTAAATATCTTTCAAAAGTGTATTTATCTGTAACACTAGTATACATTTCATAAACGTACAAAAGTTATTAACAATCGCTTTTGATATAGTTACGAAAAATTGTTGACTGTATTGTGTGGAGAAAGTAGTTCTTAAAAAACAGACAAGTTCTAGTCTGAATGCACTTTTAGCGTATTTTCTCGAATTAGTACAACAAAACCATTATTCCAAGGAATATTCTCGAAACTGTCAGTATAATGAATATTCTCGAAGCAGTCCAATAAAACAGTCGCTCGAACCATAAAAGTCACCATTCATGAAATGTTTAAAAAACAGTCCAGAAAACAATAACATGTTCCCCAACAGTAAAACAAACAGCGGCAAGTACTCCAAAGAACGGGAATTTTGCTGATCCACAAGAAAGTTCAATCGTTTGAACATGGTCTCAAAAGTACAATCGCTCAGAAGAGCTCTTTGAATAACTCCCTCCTCGTAAAATTCAACTTCCTTCTATTTACAACATTTAGCGATGGAATTTGTCGATGGTACTGTGCTAGAACCCAATAGAAAATTTAAGATCTCGGTTCCTGTTCAACGTAGAACCTCGAAACTTCGGAATCCTAAAATACCAATTTTCACCAAATTTGATCGTTATGTTACTAAATCCATCGCAAAATTGTGAAGTTTGTCGTCAAAATTAACCTTACTGAAAGTGAATGAAAATGCAATTTATTTTCATCTTGACTATAAAAACTATTTTTCAGTGCAACAGCACAATTGCAGGTTAAAACATTTAATAAGTTGCAACAATACTCGCCATTAATTTAAAGCCATTAACTTTTTTGAAAGTATTTAAATACTTATACCCATTAAAGCATATTCTTTTCAAAAATTCTTTCTGTAATATTTTATTACAAATAAATAGCGTATTTAAATAAGCTTAATAAGAGAATAAATAAAAAAAAGTTAATATTATTTTTTTTTCTTATTGCATTATGATAGAGGAATATGGGGAAAAAAACTAATACAGTAGAAACACGAAAATAATAATAATAATAATAATAATAATAATAATTAATTACGCATTTTTAGGCGTGTGCACATTGTTTCTTCGATGTTCATCTCAAATAAATAAACCAAGAATAATGATACGCCTTGTTCCGACTAAAAAACTGGCCTGGAAATATTCTGAAAATCGGCGAAAAAGAAACACTACCGATTTTGAAAGGACGTGGCCTTTCTTCTTCAGGTGCAAAAAATACGTGCTACTACAGTCGGTAACAAAAGTGTCCGATCACTAACAAAAATTCCTATGTAAAAAAAGTACACTTCATACAGTTCTGTTAAATAAATCCTTATTGAATCATGTTCTTAGACTGACTAAGAAGAGGATTCGACAAGTATTTATTTAACAAACCGTATGAAGTGTACTTTTTTTACATAGGAATTTTTGCTAGTGTTCGGACACTTCTGTTACCGACTGTACCTTGGAGGCAGAAGCAAGACTGCATGCAGAAAATAGTCTTGATTTTTCCTCCAAGGCACATGTTTTTTGCTCCTGAAGAAGGAACGTCACCGTCCTTACAAAACCGATAGTGCTGCCCTTTATTTTGTGGTGTGTATAGTTCTTATGTTTAAATATTTTATTCTACACCAGTTCTTTAATTTATAAAAGGAAATCATTTTTAGAAAAACAGTTTTATTGCGCGGTGAATGACAAAATTAGATTAATTTTAAACACATTAGTAACCGATGTTGAAGCATGTACAACAGAAGGGTACAAGCTTTTGTATGCACTCGTCGTAGGAAGATGCAGCCGGTGACATCAACCATGTGGTAACCGCGCCTTTACGTCGTCGTCTACCGTAAACTGCTTGCCAGAAAGAAACGATTTAAAATGCTGGAAAAAAATATAGTAACTTGGTGATATCAAATTCTGTAAGCAGATCTTCATCAAAACAAAAGACTACTGCTTATTTCGTTTTTCGCTGTGAACGTTTTCAGGTCCTTCATTGAAACTTCACACCCGCCTCCTCACAATCAAATCACTCATCGCGTTTTGCCAGTAAACTTCACAAATTTGTCTGTGAATTTGAATTAGTTTAATATTCCAAGCATTCAGAAAGTAAATGGAAGATTAAAACTCGTACGTGGCGGATTTATTTTACTTTTTTAAAAACGATTACATAGAGCCAACGCAATACTTTACGATCTACGAGAAACTTCAGTTATTTGTTAATGCACCAGAATTAGCGGATGCACATGTGTGAAATCACGAACACAGGGCTTCCACGGCAAAAATTGTAAAAGATACTTACTTTCTGGATTGTCCTCTTATTTTAAAATTTACAGATAATGCACTGTTAAATTCCTTATACAATACTTTAATGAAAATGTACATTAGATGAAATTTTCCAACAAAAGGTTCGTCTTTGTTTTTCATCAATATTATGCAATTTCATAGTATTTCATAGATTTATTTTTTAAGTATGTGGGAATGCAATGCAAGCAAGCTTACTGCTGCAAATTTTGTTTTCATATAACAAAAAAAAAAAAAAAAAAAAAAAAATCATCTTACCACATTCGCATAGGGAAACTTAAATTTACGTTTTGCAGACTGTACGTAAATTTACGTTTTTGCGGGCGAGGTTAAATCCAAATTTGACACTATTATTTACGAATAATATATATATATATATTTCCTTTTTTCAATTGCTGAATACTATTGTAAAAGGTTTTTATATGCAAATTGTGCCTTTAAACAGTAGAGAATGCCATTCCTGAAATGCCTAAAATATATCCCCATTTATGTGAAAGTAATATGAAAAATGCCTGATGCATTTGCATGAAAAAACTAATATGAAAATAAACTTTCGTTTATTGTAAAACTGAATATTTTTTAAAAGTAATAAAAATAACATTTGTCTTTTAAAACTATAAGTTATGATAAAGCATCTAGTACGAAAACAAATCAATCTCACCTATTCGAAGTTGGTGTACTCTGTGTCGTATGTTTTGCTTAATATAAAAGATGCCTAAGGCCGTAGGAATAATCTGTAATTTAAAAAGAAGTATACTTCGAACTAACTTGAGGAGTAACCAAATATTTTCTGTAAGATCAGAGTGTTTGGATTTGGAACATCTAATATTTTGAATTCACTTATGAATCATATACATATATTTATTTATTTAGATTTTGTGAACCGCTAAATAACTGCAAGTTTTAATCACCTAACTGCTATTCAGAAAATAATAATAATTTTAGAAATTACTTAAAGCATTTTCATTATTTTAAATTCTGAGCGAACATGCTGTTACTATTTTACTTAAAATGTCATTTTAAATTATTTAATATTTATTTGTATAAAATATATTTCTTTAATTCATTAGCACATCCTTTTCTGTCAAACTTTATAATTTTACGTGGTTTATTATTATTACTATTATATTAAAATAAGTTAAGGAATTTAAAATTTAAAAATACAATTGACATCAGTCTTAGGTTTTTAACTCATATAATAATCCCGTATATAAAAAGACATGCCAACATTTTAGTTTATCGAAGCATATATAGTACTCCCCCCCCCCCTCCCCATACACATACACACCTTTTTTTCACACGAACTTATTTGCGGTAAAAAACATTTACGATTAAATAAGAAGAAAAAAAATTTTCAAGAAAAATAAACAATGGGCTGGTACAAACAACGCTCCTTAATGAATTAAAGTGTTGATATATCTGCAATTATATAATAAAGTCAATTACTATTAGAATAAACTACATTGCTCCATAACACGATGCTTTAAAATAACATCTTAAAAATCGCATTTTTTGAAATTAGAATCATGCCATTGAAAGCTAATAATTTTTTATGGATAACTTCTCCTTAAATGCAATATTTTCCAATTAGATTTTATTGTACTTATAATAAGAAATATAAATTATACATATAAGACCAAATACGGTTTAACTATTTCAATATTTTCTTTTACAATGCTCTAACAAAACATTTTTCCTTTCTTCAAACTGTGCGGCACTTGCAACAAAATATTGACTGAATGGTCACCGTTTCGATGGCCATTTGTGAAAATGCTTTAATGCGCCGCCATTTCTACCACATCCATGCCTTGTTCAGGATACGAACCTAGGCCCTACCGTGTGGGATTCAGGGAAGTTAACGACCACACTGTATAGGCGGTACATTAAAATTTCCACAGTTATAGTATTCTCATTATTTAAAAATTATGCGTGATTTATGTGCGTTTTTATTTATAATAAACATTGTTATAAATAAGCTTTAAAATAACATTATAAAACAAATTATTAATAAACATTGTAAAATAAATTATTGTTAAAGCATGTAGTGACATTCTCTGGCATGCAATCAAGCGCTCCCTTGCTTATTTTTACTCACTCAACGTATCTTCCATGCCGCTGAGAGCGGGAGAAGGTGTTTTGGCGATTAGTGGAGCTATGGTCTTCGGCCATGAAGTAGAATGCAACTGGCGTATCAAAGTTTTAAAGAGTTTATACTTTTATTTTTTTGTTTTAATAACGTGCGCACATATGTGCACACCTGTATACAGAACTTCACATACACATAATCATATCTTGTGTTTATAATATTAATTAAAGAGTAAAAAAAAAAAAATTCACAAGAGAGAATTTCTGTTTCACCACTCCCACATCACATTCTTCACTTAGTAAAATCAGAGTTAGATCGGCATATTTATATTCATTAAACCACAGATTTCTCAATATTACTATTACGTATATAATGATGTCAGTATGAATCAGTAAAGATTTTATTCAAAGGACCATATACAGTAGAGCCCCGATCCATCGTTTTTCATGGGATATGTGGAAAAAAAAAAAACTATGAAAGCGGGAAAACGATGAATGCGGAACTGTCAAAGAAATAAATCAAAGTTGTAGAGCGTTAAGAGCTCTTTTTTAAAAATCAGTAAATTTATGTTGAACTTATTGTTCATTTTATAATTTTTTTTTCCTGATTTACTACTTTTTCTGGTCCTTTTCAATAATTTCATGTGCGTATAACAAAATTCGTGCATTTTCAAATGCCATAATTACGTCAGACACACTTGGCACTTGCGTAGGCTCAGCCTCAAGAATGTGAAAAAATGTAGTAGCTGGCCATACTGCATGCACCCGTTCTCCTCTTTACACAAAGTAGAAAAACTTATTCTCCAAGCAACAACACACGAACGGTATTCAGCAATTCATAGACATTGTTAGAATATCTGCCAATCAGTGTTCTTCACCTACAACAGCATATGGTTAAATCGTTGAAATTGGTTGGGTTTTACATCGCACTAGTGCTACAATATGGACAAATGGCGATGATCTGGAACTCACCTTTGAGTGTGGTCCGGAAACATGCCATCACAATTTTGATCCTCCGTGGAGGAGGAAAAGAGTAATTTTAGTATAAAAGAAGTAATTCCAGTTTGAATGACGTATGGAATCGTTTGATTTTCAATTTCATTTCGGTCAAAAGAAAAATTTTACAACGATGAATGCGAGGAAATGACTTTTTGAAGAACGATACATGCGGGTTCCGTTAGCATGTATCGTATAAAATTTGTGCAGGGACCATAGAAATAAAACGATAAATGCGGGAACGATAGATCGGGTTTCCCTGTATACATATTAGGGTTTGGTATAAATCAATTCACTAGAATTTTAGGTATAGCTATAGCCAAAACTATAAAAATCATGGCGCTAAAGCACTATCCGCATATAGGGATGTAACAAAATCTAGTAACAGCTAAATCACATCAAGGTGTAAATAAAAATGAAGTTTCATCTGTCTCCCTCCCAAACAACGATCCTGTGTTCAGAGCTGGTAGATAAGAAGTGCTTGGTTCGATCGCTCATCGACCTAGCTATTCGGAGTTTTCCATGGTTTTCTCCGAAACTCGCGTAAATACAGGCTAGGACCCCTTAGATGGACCCCAAATTCCCTTTATAGGCCCAGGACCCTTCGTAGTCGATCGACCTTAAATCCTACAATCGAACAATCAACCCTGCAAAACACAGGAAAGTTGATGTACAGATATGAATATAAACAAACGAGCAGGTGATGATATAAATATAGTCGACTTAATACTCCACCCATCTTAAATGTATAAAGTTGTTGAAAATTAATTTTGAACACCATGTCTTTTTTTTTTTTTTAATGAAAAGATTTAGTACAAAAATGTATTATTAAAAACAGTATTTTAGTTTAGTTCATCTTGTTATTAATACTGTATTAAAGTATCACAAAGCGATTACTGATAGCCACGAAGAAACATTAAAAAAAGTCGTAAAAAAATTATAAAAAGAAAAATGCTCTCTGTGGGAAATCATATCCTCTGTGGGAAATCATATCCATCAATATCCTCTGTGGGAAAAGGGGGGGGTTAAAATTCTCGGCGGAATTGTCCTATGAGGGGAATAGGGGATTAAAATCTCGGCGGAATTGTCCTGTTCCGGATTTCTCTACAAACACGGGAGGCGCTGCAATCGAAAGAGAAGGCTTTACGCTGCACAGCTGTCGGTCGTTCGGATTTGGCGCATATGTAGTTCATCTGTAGCAGCAATAGTCTCGTTATTTAATATCCACACCTCGTATATTCATTGTTATAAAATGAACTTGGAATATTGTTAACTACTGGTAAGTAAGAATTGAGCAAGGAAACGCAATTCATTGCAAAAACAAGTAAAAATTGTTTCTGATCAAAATAATTAATTACTATTTTTCCTCAGTCGATAAAATGTAGCCATTTCCTTTTATCAAGGTGCAGATATGAATATTGTTTCACGACGGATGATAGGTCGATCTTTTTTTCGACAAGAAATAGTTTTGGTTTATTTTTAAAACTTTAAATTCACAATACAGTCAGTTATTTTCTAAAGTGTAAAGCAGATTTAATGTTACAAAACAGTACTGGAATAAGAATTCAAATTCATCATTTATAACAATAAAAGCAATTATAAATATTTTAATAAGAAAGGTAATTACTGTGAAACTAATACCAACTGCAATTAATTTTATTGAAACTTTTTATTACTTCTTCATCATTAAAATTCTCAAACTTTAGAAATATATATATCTTTTTTTTTTTTTTTACAAATATATAGCAAATAGTTTCGTATGAAAATAAAGTTCTTTTCTGTGAATATCATTCCAACTTTTTCAAGCTTAAAGAAATAGCAAATAACACCATCAAGTAAAAACTTATTTCCCCAAGGTGTTTTCTTTCAATTTTTTCTTACAAAAAAATTCTTTGACAGAGCGGAGATTTCTTTACTCCCCCCCCCTTTTTTTTTTTTCCTTTTTACTCACTATAAAAAATAATTTTAATATTTTATCTTCTTAACATTGGAAAATTTATTTAATGATAGTAAAACTAATTTTTTGCTTAATTCATGGGTATGTAAAAAACTAGTATAAAGGGGCCATCAAAAAACTTTTTTCTCTATCATTATATATATTACCATTTACCAATTAACTTACACAAAAAAGTAATCAACGTAACTTCTTCTAATAAAGATATTCAATAAGCAATTCAGAGTATTTTTCATTAATATATGCTGAGATATAGCCATTTGGAAAACAACTGAAAATTAATAATCACAATGCCTTCTGCCGGAAAATATATACACCCACATTTAATCGTATAAATTTTCATAATATGCATCTGATATATCAAGTTTAATGTATTTATATATAATAGAAGTTTAAATTTAAATCTCGTAAATGGAGAAAATTGAAGCATTGCAGCACCATCTATTAGCCGATATACTACATATGAATTAAATCAATATATATTTTTATTAATGTTCATCCTACATTTCAAGTTTGATGCATTTATATACAGAAAATAAGATATAGCCTTTAAGTAAACGGGTAAGATTGCAATAAGTCTCAATTTTCATAATGGCCATCTCACATTTTAAAAATGTTAAGTACTTATGCACTCTATAAGTTGTCGTCCTACAAGTAAGGAAAATTTCAGCATAATAGGGCCAACACGGATGCCAACTTAGCCCCTTTTGGCTACCAGAATATTTTAATAAAAATCTTTGTTTTACTTAATCAGTGATAACCGTTACAATTCTCTGATTAAATAAAATAAATATTTCCATTAAAATTTTCCCGTAGCCAAAAGGCGCTAAGTTGGTAACTATGAGTGCCACATGCTGCGCGATATATGTCGAAATGTAATCAGCACCCATTTAAGTCAAAATCCAGCCAAATATGAAGTTTCATAGAATTTCACCCATTGTTTCATGATACACATCGTCGACAAATTTTTGTAACACGCACACTGACGCACATGTGAGTATGAAACAAAACTGGCAAAATCTTCCTTAAAAGATCTGAAAAATTTAAATCCGTGGTATACCAAAAATCGAAAATTGCTAAATTCAATATATATATATATATACATATTTTTATGTATAATAACACGAAAATAATAAAAGAATAACTAGATTATAGACTTTTTTTTTTTTTTTTTTTTAACAGTATAAAAAAATTTTTGATTAAAAACAGGATAGTTCAATCGATGCTATACCTTTATAAACATTTCTGAAAATAAATATTTACAATTTATCTAATTAAAAAACTGTTACAATGCTACAGGTTTTTTTTTTTTTTTTTTTTTTTGTAATTTTTGTGATATGCAAACAATGATTTATTTGTTTGTTATTTTTAACATAAATATGTATAACAACGAATGTGTGGAATAAAGCAAATTGAAGGAAGAGAAAAAATAAATAGCATACACCATTTATTATCGTTTAAACACCAATTCTTATTATTTTACCACTTTTTACTTTCTCGTACTCATATAATAATAGAAAAAATTGTTTTTGGGATCAAACATTCGAAATTTTATTTTGGTACATTTTTACACTTTTTTTTTTTTTTTTCTTTTTAAGGGTTACGCGATTGCTCAAATTGACGTCAGTTGAAATCAAGGAAAAATCAAAACTACAAGTTCTCGCAAAATGTAACCTTTAACAGAGGCATATATTTTTACATAGTTTTTCAATGCTGATAAATTAGTATTCAATCATATAGAGAAAATTTGGGACCAGAAAAAATTGCTATTCGAAGGCCCTTTAACCCTTTCACGCCCAAGAGAAATATTTTTCCCTTCTACAAAAATCGTTATCGATTGTTCAATTATTATTGAATCGATATTTTTTTTACTGAATGTCAAAATAAAACGTATGTCCAAGGCAGCAAATGTGTTTCTGAACGAATAAAAAAAAAAAAAAAAACTATAGAAAATAGGACACATAATAAATGTGTGATGTGCAATGTCCACTTGTGCTTCACAAGTAAACGAAATTGTTTCGTAGAATACCATAACTAGCTATTTATTTTACTTTTCTGATAATTTTTATATTACAAAGCAATAAATTTGTATTACAAAGCAATAAATAAAATACCGATATAATCAACCTAACTCTTCGTTTATTTACTTTTATGGTCCATAGGGAAAATATTTCCCATGAAATTATAGGAAACCTATACACCCTGCTATGTTTTTCTGGTGATATTCTCTTACTTAACACCCACAATAGCTAAAATATTGTGTTGTATTGGCATATTTAGTCTTGGAAATCTTATGGTCCTGAAAGGGTTAATAGAGGTAATTTTTTGATAAGTTTCATTGCATTTTTCTTTTTATAGATTTTCTATTGGCGTTCATAAGGTACGTTTAATTGATTTCATATTACCTACGTAAGTAGTTATTAGCAGATTTTTTTTTTTTTTTTCAGAATATTCCAGTTATGCGCTTTTAGTTAAAAAAAAAAAAAAAAAAAATTTTTTTTAGCTCTAAAAACAAAAGATCAGTTAATTAAGAAATATTATTTCAAACATCATTATAAAACTGAATTTGAAACTTTGTGAATAAATTTTATCTTACTTTTAAATAACAGCAAAGAATTTTTAAAAAATATTATTATTTCAAGATAATGGTTAATTTAAAGCAAATAGGCTTAAGTTAATAATAATGATGTTGCTTACTTCTAGCTACCAGTATAATTTGGTAGTAATTACGTTAAAGTAACGTAACATATAACTAAGCTACTGCAATAACTATGTCGAAACAACGAAATATTTTGGATTGCGATAATTATGTAGAACCAACGGAGTATTACACTTATTAATTATCTTATGCTAACTGACGTTTTGAATGTTTATTCAGGCAAATATTGCTAAAATGTATCAAAATTTATGCTGACTGCAGCTTAAAGATATAAATTCCTATTTTAATTAAATAGACTTCAAGAAATACAAAAGCTAGATTATCTTGTTTATTGTAATGAGTTAAACTAGAAATCATATTAAAATCTTATTCATTACAAGTAGAAACCCGTATTTCATTAAAATAATAATGTTTTAACAAAAACTTGCGTGAAATATATATAAATGATCAAAAATAATAATAACTATCATAGAAGACCATCACAAATGCCGGAAAATGGTTGCTAGGTTTACAACGTAAAGTGAAATGTATGATATATTATGTATTACATTTCTGTTATGTTTGATTCATTTAGCTATTCAAAATCACGTCATTTATTTAGTTTTTTTTTTTTTTTTTTTTTTTAAATAAATATTTAGATAAATATTTGTAAATATATTTTCCTTCTAATGTTCACATTGATTCCAGCTTATGATTTGTTTGCTGTTAAGAAGACTAGGTGTGTATTGACAAGGGAGGGTCACCAACTGTTCAAAAGGTATTTATACATATTATATATCATCTGAAAGGTCATACTGAGCTGATAACGAAAATATCCATCTTATCGGCAAATGCGCCCCCTAGCGCGAGTTATTCTCACTTAAAATTTTTAAATTACAGATTCTTTAACAATGTACTTCGTATAGTTTTCATCATTATAATCAGTTTTGTAAAAGATTCTTATTCTAAAAACCATTGTATATATTATTAGTAAAGGTTGCCCATATATTGTTACGGTTAGGTCGCTAACTCCCTCACAGTAGGGCCTGGTTCGAATCCTGGACAAAGCATGGATTTGTTATCCCTGTAAATGGTGACGATGACCGTCCATAGGGTACTCCTTCACAAATGGTCATCAGTTCAGTGACCGTACAATCAATGCTTATTTGCAAGTACCCGTGCCATTGAAAAATAAATATATATACAGTATAACACCTTTAATTCGGACTTCTATAATTCGGAAATATCCATAATCCAGACATTAAAAATAAAATCCTCATTTTTTTTGTTTTTCGTTTTCATAAATGACTACAGATGGCGCCACTAAAAAAAAATTCAGTTTTAGAAAATTTGATTGTTCTCACTAACCAAAAATGAAACTGCTGTCTTTTTTTAGACATGCTAACGTAATTTTCATTTTCATTTGAAAATTATTTGAAATTTTTTTTTAATCAATTAATTTAATTTTAATAATTTTCTGTATTTTCTTATTTATCATACAAATTTTGATTTAAATATTTGGTATATATATGTTACGGTGAAACACCGAAATCTGGAGAATGTCGACTTTCACCGGTGAATGTCAACAAACACATAGTTGCTTGGTGTATGTCCGAAATATTTGCTAAATACCCTTATTTCTGACTTACACCAGTAAATGTCGACATTCACCATGCACTAATGGTGAATGTTGAACAGGTCCGAGATGTATATTTTCTTCTCCGTAATTCAGTCGCGATAAATTTTTCGCCTCTCTTTCTGAGAGGAATGACTAAGAACTGAAAACACACAGTACATTCAAAATGAGAAAGGAAAATAATAGAAGTTAAAAAGTTACTTAATTATACGGTACATTCAAAATGAGAAAGGAAAATAATAGAAGTTAAAAACTTACTTAATTATACAGTACGTTCTAAATGAGAAAATAAAATAATAGTAATAAAAAACGTACTAAATTATGTGATTCAAATATTATTTATTGCAACAACTGAAACTATTATGACACTTTGAATTGCACAAGAGGCCCTTGCTTTTACAACTGCATTTATTTGTGGAACACTTCTTTTTGCAATGACAGCGTTTATAGCCTTGCCCACCGCTTCTCGAATTAGCTGCAGCTGCTTCTCTCAGCGAAATTTCTTGAAAATGAATCTCATCAATGGAAAGTAACTTTTCTTTACAAATTACGAACTGATTACGTGTGTAAAGCTGCTTGAGGATACCATTTTCATTTGCAAGTTTATAAAAGTCGGAGTCTTCTATTCCAACAACAACCGCTAACTCATTTTGGTTATCTGTACGACCACGGTCGACATCAGGGACTTGTATTCGTACAGTATCACCAATTTGAGCAGGAGGAAATTGTTTTTGTGATGTTCGTAACATTTTTGTTGCTTACAGCAGAATATTATCTTTCGCGGCCGCTCTTTTTATAGAAATTAACTCGTGTTTTTCAGTCAGAACTTGATGTGAAGACGTGGTAGATTGCAAGTCCTCTTCAATATTTTTCTTTGGAATATGGTTTTCGGTATGACCACCACTCAAATTTTTTTCAGAAGTATTACCAGTTTCTTCAAGCTGTTCTTCGGTTTCAAAAGTATTGGCAATTTCTTCAAGTTGTTCTTCGGTTTCGATATTTGCGATTTGTTCGCTAGGCAAAACAGACGATGCTATGCCTCTTTTTGCTTTAATGCCAAACATGGCTTCATAAGGACTTTGGCGTATTCCTTCGTGATATGCAGTGTTCTTGGCAAATTGGACAAAGGGTAAACCTTCTGACCATTTATTTGTATGGTTATCGTTCATCCATGCAGTTAGCATATTCTCTATATCCTGATTGGCCCTTTCAACTGAGCCTTGTGTTTGACTATGCCGAGGCTTTCCATGAACTATCTTAACATCTTTCCGCATAGCGCATATTTCGGATATGACTTGATTACTGAATTCTCTACCATTATCTGATTGCAATATTGCTGGAGCACCAAACGTTAAAATATTGGAAGAACGTGATACGCTACTTCTTCCGCCCTCTTAGTTTTCAAAGGTCGTAGCTGGACAAACTTAGTTAAATGATCTTGATACACCATTATGAACTTATATTCGCCATCTCTGTTTGACTGCAGATCTATCAGATCAACTTGACATCTTGAGTTTAACTCAGAACTGATCATTGGTTTCACAACAATACCTTTCCTAGGTGCACTGTGTTTCATTTGACACTGTTTGCATAAAGTTAAATACAACATTACAACTTCATATGTAATATTTTTGTATTTATTTTGCAACTCTTTAAGCATACGTGTTCTTCCTCCGTGGACTATTCTGGTGTGTTTCATATAGTATACTGAACAATTCCTCATTGGTAACATAATACTGTATATTCGTTTCTCCTGGTTTTAATGGTACAATTAACTTCTCTTCATCATTAATTTTTAAAACGTCAAAAAGTTTTAATCGTCTGTAATCCAAAGGTGTGTTGCACATAGTTTTAGCAGAAACCACTTCAGAAAGTATTTTAGAGTACTTTTCTTGAGAAAAATAAAAACAATTGTCTTCTTGTTTACCCGCAATTAATGCATTTAACTTTTCAAGAAAAAGATCACGACTCACTGCAGTATCCATTCTGTATAAATTAGGGTATCGGAAAAAAAATTAAGAAAACGTTGATCTCACCATCAAACCTTGCATAAGACTGACAAAGATGACTGACTCCAAGCAGAACAAAGGATTTGGCGGGAAACAGCCAGTCGTCTCTTTGTCTGCTCCTCTCTTTTCGTCCTCCACCAGAGCATATCTGTGATTGTCGACATACACCGGTGAGGGTCCGAATGTACAAGAATGTAATGAAATATTCGATCTTTCACCGACGTATTTGGTGTTTGTTGACATTCACCGGTGAAAGTCGACATTCTCCAATTTCGGTCTTTCACGGTAACATATATATATATATATATATATATATATTGCATTATTCATTTATATATATATTTTTTTTTTTAACATTAAATCTTTTACATTGCTATTAATTTGTATGATCATAATAATAATACTAAAATTGATTTATCTGTCATAAACTGTTTAAATATTTTTTTTAATAAAATAGCTTTGGTTCTTAGGATTTATAACATTTATTCTTTTATTATATTATATTATATGTATAGGTATAATTTAAAATCCCAAAATTATATAATTTATTCATTACAAAAGTTATTTCTCCAAAGTAAAGCAAGATGGCGCCACGACACAAAAGGAAGCTATTTTTTGTGATGTTTTTTACTTTTATTATTTCAAAGAAATAAAATTGTTAATATTATTTGACTAAAAAAAAATCGGTAATTTATTACATGATAATCGATGCTTATCTTTTTTTTTTTTTTTTTTTTAACAAACATTCATTTATTATATTTTAGTAACTTAAATGCATTCAAGATCCAAGTTCTGAAAAAAAAAAAAAAAAAAAATGATCTATAATTCGAAAATTTCCGTAATTCGGAATCGGCGAGGTGCTGACGATTCCGGATTAAAGGTGTTATACTGTATGTATAATTATTATTATTGTCATATGTAAAGTATTTTTCTGTTTAATAATTACTTTGTGTCAACAATATTTTTATACATGCTAAACAGTAGGAAAAGTATTAAAAAGAAAATAATCTGGTGTGTCACTCACACGACTTTTTCTTAACCTGAAATTTAATACTATAAATACAGGTTGGAGATTAAGAGGTAAGATAACGATGTTATGTAAACCTATGTTAAACAATTCAAATTAGGCTTCGGAAGAGTTTTATATGATAATTAATTCTGTGTACTGTTTCATTAACGCATCCCCGTTTCATTAATGCACCTACATTTACATAAAATTTAATTCGGTTATTAAAAAATAATTTATTGAAATTATTATTTAAAAAAATTATCTCTTTATGATAATGCAGACGATTTCCATATTAGAGAAGAAGTACAACACTAAATATCCAAAAAAAGTCCATTTTATTCTTAAAAAAAAAAAAAAAAAAAAAAATCTGTTTTTTTTTTTTTTTTTTTTTTTTTTTTTTGTTTGTTTGTTTGTTTTTTGTTAAAAGTAAAAAAAAAAAGCGATAACCTTGTTTTAAATTATCGCAGATCGATGGTTTAACCATTCGTTTTAAAGGTATTGGCGAGCTCTTTTGAAAGATACCCATCATGAAAATTTACTCCCCTCGAGGGGAGAGGCGAGTCTCCTACATACACACATTTTTTTTCCCAGTTGACTATCTCTATTACAAAATATATATATTCGTTTCATTTGTTTTAGCGCAGTCTATAGACATTAAACTGTACTTACCTGCATTTTCCCCCATAGACGTAATGTATTAGAATTCTCTTGATTGTCCCTGTACACGAACCATTTGCTTGATCTTAACGAAAAGCTTACTGTAGCATCCCTATATGATACACATTTAGAATACCAAGTTTGGAATGTCTGCTACTATTTGTTCTTGAGTTATGCTGATAACAGACAGACACACAGACATACACACAGACCAACCGCTGAAAACATGATTTTCGCATTCAGCAGACCTCAAAACGTGTAAATATAACAAAATCTCACTTTCGAAAATTTGACCCAAAAACAATACTTTCTCTACCGTAAGGGTAAGAGAAAGTAAAAAAAAAAAATCAATTAAAGTAAAAAAGAATCTATTGTAATTGTTATAGTAACGAACAAAACTATTACTTTTATATATTCATTTTCATTAAAATATTATATTCTAGGTAATGTAATTATTAATTTCTTTTAAGAGTAGACATTTATTTTTCCACTTATTTACCCCCTCCATTACTACGTTAGTGCATTAAATTTCTTTTATTGTTTCTCCATGCAATGTCAATATCCAAAATATTGATTATGCCGATGTACAGGAAAATCTTTCTAATTGTAAATATTTTACACATGGCTACATATATATAGTATTGGATTTATAAATTTCATGCTGTAATAAAATAATTATTAAACACATAATAAAATACTTTAATAACAGTATAAATAGTCATAATTAGCACGAGAATCTGTTAAAAAATTGATTCTAATGATAGAAAGGCTTCAAAGTACATTACTGAAGAGCTTGCAATTTACAAGCTTTAATTGAGAATAACTCACGCTAAGGGGCGCATTTGCCGATGAGATGGATATTTTTATTAGCAACTCAGTTAGAGCTTTAAAAGGATATATAACATTTATAAATACCTTTTGAACAGTTGGTGATCCTGCCTTGTGAGTGTTTGATACTCAGTTTGTGATTCTTTGGGGACATCATAGATGCGTTTTGGATTAAACTGTAATATCACAGACGGCTATAGTTCGTAAATTATACACACACGAAATGAAAATGGGGAGCAAAAAATTTTAGACGTTTCAATCTGCACGTAATTTGAATCACCTAACTATCAGATTATTTATTTTTGTGTCTAGTAGCTACCCTACAATAAAATAAATAATGGTGATAAGTTGTTTTTCCGTTTCAGGACCATCACTTGACAAATTGGCAGATTTATTTCTCGGCTTCTTCAATAATCTCCCAAATTACGTTTAAAACATTTAACAAAATTAGAAGCAACCCCCCCAAAAAATTAAAATGATTATAATAATCTTAAATAACTAACAAATATCAATAAAAAATATATAGAATAAATAAATTAAACCGAATAAAATTCAACTATTTTATTTATATATCTGTAGATTAATAGCAAACATGAAAATTGTGGTGCACTTTTAACCTATTAATTTTGGGAGTAGAGGGTTGAAAATGGTATCATTCGAAAGTTGTAATTAGCCAGATGTGCAGAATACAAAAATTATTTTCTTACGATGTCAAGAAGGTATTTAAAAATAACTTTATTTTTTATTCATTTTATTTTTTCGTTTTATACCCGTATTCTTTTACATTGTAAAATACCTAAAGTACAAAGTTGTTAAATCTGGCAATTTCTGAAAATTCAAATAAAATCCTAGACACAGTAATTTGTACAATGTAACATATACGCTCAACTACAGATTTTTTTTTCTAAGTATTCTAAGAGAAAACAGTCATTAGATGGTAGAAATTTGAGTGAACGAGTAGTAGATCGAAATTTTATATCATTGAAAATACACGCAAGTTATAAAAGGATTTGATTTAGGCGAGTTTTATTTTATTTTTTTTTCTATTTTTTTTATATCTAATTTCTTTTTTCTTTTCTTTCTTTCTTTTTCCTTTCTTTTTTTTTTTTTTTTTTTTTTTTTTTTTTTTTGTGTGTGTGTGTGTGATTTACATTAGCTCTAATTTGAAAATATATTTTTAAGCAAAAATATAATCAATTCCATTTCACTAAAATTGACTACTTATTAAAATATATATATATATATATATATATATAGATTTATTACTGTACGCAAGCGAAGCGATGACGCAACTGACCATCCATTGGGCCAAGCAAAAGATTTCCTATATTAATCGTCCATAATATTTCATTTTATTTCATTTTATTTTATTTGTATTTATTTATTTATTTATGGTTAAACATTAAGGAAAATTATCTCCCGATTTTAATCCTCATATTTGGGTATAGTTATATATAAATTACTGTCTCTGTGCGTTATATTGAGGTATTTTTTCTGTAAAATTCATAAAATTTTAATTTTAAAGTTCAAAACTCTGAAAAAATAAAATTACTGACTTTCATTTTCGAATATAAACATAAACATTTAATTTCGGTGGAATGAAATTCATTTCAAAGGAACAGATTTGATATATTCCGTCCTTGGCGGGGAAAAAAAATAAAATAAAATAAAAGATCACCAAATTATCTGGCGAACATATTTAATTCCTTTCAAAAATCATGATTATTTTAATAACGAGCAATTAATAATTATGAATCAATATTCCTTAAAATGTACATGCATTACGAAAATATGCATCTGGGATGTATGTTTTCGTATTACATTTTTGATCGCCAAATACTTAAAACACCAAGGAAAAACAGATATCGAATCAATGCCCATTTTGTTTCTAGAATTTTGAAATTTAAAATTAAAATTTTCTTAATTTGACACCAAAATTACCTAATCTAACACATGTGCACAATGATTAATTTTTAATTATACGCAAATATGGGGATTAAAATCGGGAAATAAGTTTCCACAAAATTTAATAAATTTTTACACAAAATCCAATGGGCGATTAATATAGGACATCTTTTACTTGGCCCCAGTGACGTGACACTTCACTTGCGTATATCTTCTTCATATATAGGAAGAAAATATAAGATTTGGAAAAAAATTTTGATTTCTGGTTTTCGATGAATTTACTTATTTTGAGATTTGTTTGTATTTTAATTAACTGAAATTGGCTACTTGCTTTTAAAAAAGTGGATTTATTACTAGCTTTTGCATGTGTAAGAAGAAAATAGAAAATACGGAAAATTTTTGATTTCCGGTTTTCTATGAATTTACACGTTTTGAGATTTCTTTGCATTTGAATTAACTGAAATTGCCTACTTACTTTTTAAAAAAGAGGATTTATTATTTTGTTCTCTGCATATATAAGAAGAAAGTATAAAATTCAGAAGAAAATTAGATTTTCAGTTTTTGATGAAAATACACGTTTTGAGATTTCCTGAATTCAATTCAACCATTTTTAGAAAATATCTGTCTTTTTGAGTTCTAACACTGTACTTTCTGAACCAATGGACTTAATTTAACCGAACTTGACATTTGGTTGGACCTTGGTTTGAATTGGTACCGATTAGCTTCTGGGCTATATCACCGTATAGGTGGTGCTTCCACGTTGCGATTTTCTCTCATTTCCGGAAAGGCTCAGCATCTACAGTGTACCACTTAGAGAAATATATTAAGTAAAACTCTGCTGATTCACTTCTGATGCATATCGAAAAGCAATTGCGCAGCTGTGTTGCAATTTAATTCCGTTTACCAGAAGGCAATTACTTTGCTTTGCTTTGCCAAAAACGTGGTCGCTTTTCGACTACTACTGGTTGATACTAGTTTAATTATTTATTTTAAATACTTTGAATAACGCGAGAGAATTTTTTTTTTTTCAAATAGTTTGGATTTCAGTTACAATTATTGTCTAGTCTCTCAATGTTTATGTATCACCAAATGTAGTAAACAGTGTGGTGATCCTCAAACAGAAAAGTATAGGTATTTTGTAATTTTACGGTTTCATTCTGCTATTATTTGCATTGTTAATTTTTTCCAATTATTTATTATATTGTTATAATTTTAATCAATTTTTATGGCTTCCTGAAACTTTAATAAAATATTTTGAGTATTTGGCAGTTAATCTTGGAGATCCTGAAAGTTTTAGTAAATCTTTAATAAGAAAGGAACGGAAAAAGCTACATAAAATACTGACGACTCTTAAAACAAAACTACGTACAATTAAGAAACTGAGAAATTTATCTTACTTAACAAAGATAACATTTAAATAAAATCTTTTAGATATCATTCTTAATGCTAACTCTTTTTGAATAAATTACACGCAATCTTTTTCTTCAGGGGTAACACGACAAACTCTCACGAGCTGAAGTTACACGAACAAATAATAAGTTTTCATAAACTTACGGAACTAACGTATTTATGTAAAATATTTTCTTAGAAAACAAAGTTATGTAAAAGCATTTACTTTAATGATTCCCGGAACGCATTTAACAAATCGAGGCATTAATAAACACAAAGTTCAAATTAGTAATGTCGTATTGTTAAAAAGAAGAAGGCTATAAATTTATCGCTTCCTTTTTAACACTATGGCGTCTAAAAGTTATTTATAAATTTATAAAGAACTTTTGTCTAAATGTCTGAAGAGAAAGCGATTTTCTTTGAAGAAGACTGATATTTACACTAAGAACAGTTTAATACATTAATATTTAAGACAGAACTTAATCCTTTTTTAGTTCCCGGTCATACTATAGATATGGGGAACATAGTTAATTGCAGAAAATTTCGACCTCAGTTTTTTTAGTTTTTTACATGTTTTGAAGTGTAAAGAATTCGTAAATCAAAAAATTGGTATCGGGTCCGTCTGTAAGGTTAGTGTATCAGTCTGTTCATCTGATGGTCTTTGCACACGATATCTTAAGAAAAAATGGTCGCAAAGATCAGACTAGTTTTTAAATGTCACTTTTGACACTGGCAAGCATCCTATTGATTTCAAATATTCTAATTTAAAACCTTCGTAAGTTATTTCAAATTTACGATTTTCCAAACATGGGGAAATAGGGCAAAATTTCGCATAAACATCCATTTTAAGGGCTATTTTCGTCGTAAATATGTCAGACCATTTTTAAAATGTCATTTAAGGTATTAGCTTGAGCATTCTTGACTATGAATTTTCTAATTACTAAAATTCCTAAGCTATTCGAAACTTACGAATTTCTTAACATGGCTGAATAGGGCGAAAATTCGCACAAATGACCGTTTTCACAGTTGTTTTCCACATAAAGGTGTGGACTATTTTTAAAATACCATTTAATATACTGGCATGGATATCATTAACTATGACTTTTCTAATTTAAAAAATTCGTAAGCTTTTCGAAATTTACGATTTTTTTTTTTTTTTTTTTTTTTTAGTGTTAGAGGCCTATTTCAGTAGGTACAGCGTTGTCGAATTTTTATACATCACTCTTAATAGTGCTAAGGGCCTATTTCAGTCGGTTTATTGAATGGGGATTTACTGAATGAAGTCCCCCCAAGGCACAACTTTGACATGAGTCCCCCCCAAGGTACAACTTTTTAGTGCTAGAGGCCTATTTCAGTCGGTACAGCGTTGTCGAATTTTTATACGTCACTCTTAATAGTGCTAAGGGCCTATTTCTGTCGGTTTATTGAATGGGGATTTATTGAATGAAGTCCCCCCAAGGCACAACTTTGACATGAGTCCCCCCCAGGCCCAACTTTGACATGAGTCCCCCCCCCAAGGTACAACTTTGACATGAGTCCCCACAAGGCCCAACTTTGACATGAGTCCCCCCCCAGGCCCAACTTTGACATGAGTCCCCCCAAGGCCCAACTTTGACATGAGATCCCCCCAAGGTACAACTTTGACATGAGTCCCCCCCAAGGCATACCTTTGACATGAGTCCGCCCCAAGGCACACCTCCCCCTCATTGGGAAAAAGAGTAAAAACGTTGTTTTTCGGCTATAAGACAGTTTGGACTTCCAACGTTATTTGTTACAGTATCTGCAGCTGAAACACATTGGTTTGATTTAATGAAAACTTTATCATGGAATTTAGATCGTCACGAATTAACTAAAGAAGAATTTGTCGATATTAACAAGTTTAGCAGTAGGCCTCTGGCACTAAATTAAAATCTGTCAATGTCAGATTTTCACGTTTTAAATAATGAAATAATGTCGTGTCTGTATATATATATATATATATATATATATTTTAGCATTTCAGATTAGGGTAAAATTCGGGAATATTTTCAACGTAAAAATTTCAAATCACTTTAAAAATAGCATTTATATTATTGGATTGAGCATAATTGACTACATATCTAAATTTGAAACTTTCGTAATTTATTCAAAATTTATGTTGCTTATTTAACATTATTAATGCTACGTTAAGATATCCTTAGCATAGCAGAATAGAATAATATTTCATATAAACTTATTTTATGGGAATCATAGCATTGGATATAGTATAGAATTGCATGAAAACTAAAATATGAAACTAACTCCTCCCCCCTCCAATAAATAAATAAATAAATAAAATAAAAGTAAATAAAAAAATAATTCACGAATTAGGATAAGATAAATGCATCGAATTAAAAGGTGCGTATGCAATAAGGTGGGGCATTTCTATTTGCCATCGTGATGAGCGATCGGTCAAATTCATTTCTCTTAACATGAATATAGTATGCTTTATAGTGGAAATTTATGAGAACATATAGGTGATGAGGAACAGAGCAGAGTCCACCTAAGCCAACTAGTTAGTATATATGTAGAGAAAAAAAAACTTTAAATATTTAGTGTGAGTTTGATGTAGAATTGTGAAAAAAAAACATTCCATTTATAGAACATTTTATACAAACATTTAAACAAATAAGATATTCAAATAGAATGCTTTGTAAATATTTAATTCAGGAAAATCTACTTTGATTTACATAATGTATAATATTATGTTGTTCATTTATTTATTTATGAAAGTTGCAAAAACTTTACTTTATATTTGATGAACAAAATGATTTTCCATTCCTATCAATAAATTATGTAAAATAATTTGCTCTAACGACTCTCGAAATCCATATTACAAGTATAGGCATTAATGAAATAAATATTCAAATACGAAATGCCATGTTATTAAATGTTCGTGTGTTATAATTTTATGAACAATATTTGCGTCAAAATTCGAAATAGAAATCAACTTATTTTCAAGGAGGTCTTGCATTTATGTTTAAAAATGTTTATTTTTCATTATTTTTAACGACAGCACTAATGTTTTCTAATATGTGTATCCTATGTACACCCCGCTACAAAAAGATAGGTACAAAGGGTTTTTTCTTGGATTTTTCATAAAATAACATTATCTAAATTGTGCTTATCACTTATTATTATCATAAAATAACACTATTCCCGGACTAATTTTTGTTTTAAGACTAATTTAGAAAAGCTTTAAGACTAAAATGTTTCTAATTTAGGACTACACTCCACGACAGAAAGATAGGAACAAAGGATTTTTTTTAATTTTTCATAAACTAACATTATCTGAATTGTGCTGATCATTTATTATCATAACAAAATATTATCATATCAAAAACATATTAAATATTTGAATAGTATTCAAAATATTCATATTCAAAAAAGTCATTAATTCATATTTTAAAGATGTCCTAATACTGTTTAAAATATTTGTATTTAAAAGATGTCCTAATGCACCTAACAACTGTTTTTTTAAGTAAATATTTCTTTAGTCATGATCTTAGTCTTTATGCTGTTATAAAAAAGTAAGTTGATGATAAAAATTACCGATCAAACTAGAAAATACATTTATATATATATATATATGATTTCTTTTAATGCATTGCATTTTTTTTCTTTATCTCCGCCATTGTGAATCTCCAACCTTTAACGTTTAGCTTTTAATAGTAATAGACTATCGATATTATCTAAAAATAGTCAATACAATTGATTTTCTCGTGAATCGATGGAATAAAATCAATGCCACAATTTTTTATTTATTCATTCACATAATATTACACAGTTAAAAATATCTGTAAATTTAATGTAAATATTTATCCAGAGTCTCTGTAAATTTACACTAATTCTTAGTTAAAAGTGAAAAACCGAGATTCTCAATCTTTATTCTGTATTTTTACCTAATTTTATTATTCATTTTAGGTTGATTTCTTTCGAAATCGACCTATTGCAATCACTTCGTTTATCTATATCTATCTTTCTATAATGAAAATTTTGTTATCACGATAACTACCGAAATAATACTCCAAATCGAACCAAATTTGGACAGTGAACTGATCTAATAAATATCTTGGATGAGTTCGGTAACCAAGTTGCTTCGACGTTTTGTTTTCAAGTGGCAGCCACTTGAAAATTTCAAACGCACATTGTAAAAAGCAGATTTAAAACAAGATTTACATGAATTTTGATGTAAATACAGGCCACATAAAGGTCTCAATGAAGTTTACTAGTGCAGTTTATCCGCCATTTTTAATAAAGTGGCACATATTTTAAGTTAAGCGGGGCCACTTGAAAGCAGGCTACCACTTTAAAATTTAAAATCACTATAACTTCCGAAATAATACTCCAAATCGAACCAAATTTGTCTTAACTTATTTTATAAATATCTTAGATGAGTTTGTTAACCAAGTTGCTCCGCCATTTTGTTTTCAAGTGGAGACCACTTGAAAATTACAAATTCAAATTGTAAAAAGCGTATTCCGAATTTGTTTTAATTTTGATGTATACAAGTGTCTCAAAGACCTTTATTAATGAACTATATTCGCCATTTTTAATAAAATGGCGGATATCTTAAGTTAAGCTGGACCACTTGAAATCAGGCTACTACTTGAAAATTTAAAATCACGATATCTTCCGAAATAATACTCCAAATCGAACCAAATTTGGACAGCGTCTTAACTTGTGTTATGAATATCTTGGATGAGTTTCTTAACCATGTTGCTCCACCCTTTTGTTTTCAAGTTCAGACCACTTGAAAATTTCAAATTTAAATTGTAAAAAGCGTATTCCGAATTTGTTTGAAGTTTGATGTATACACAGACTATATAAGTGTCTCAATGAAGTTTATTATTGAACTATGGATTTTCTCGCTAAAATGGCCATAAAGTAGCCATATTTGGCGCCAAATCCATTACATGCCATATTGGAGCTTTTTAATGCGTTTTTAAGGGAAAATTGGGCTATTTTAACGTTTAAACAAACAGAAATGCAGAAAATTATCATTTAATCAACTTACTAAGCCTCTTTGAAAGAATTTCTACAAAAAAAAAAAAAAAAAAAAAAAATTTCCAAATTTGCAACAATATCTTAGATTAATTAGTTCACTGAGCAACTTTCTCTGCCATTTTGATCCAAGTGACAGCCACTTAATTTTTCAACACGATAACTTTTGAGATTCTGTATTAATTCCAACTATATTTGTACAGTAGTCTTATCTCACAAATGCATTTGATATATTTGTCAACTTGGCCCACCATCTTGTTTCCAAGCACCGGCCACTTGAAAATTTTAAATTCACATAAAAAGGTATTTATGAACCGATTTGCTTAAAACTTCATATGTTGATAGCCTACATCAATATTTCTACCAATTCATTAATAATTTGTAGCCGCTATTTTGAAACAAAATGACGGCTACTTGATAAGGAAAAAGAAATCAACCTATGCCCTTCCGAATAAGCCGGAAGGACTTGTTTTTAATTAAAATTAAAAATGACTGTTTCTTAGTTTAGAAAAAGCATTCTAAGTCCGAAATATATTCTCACCAATAATTAATTAAATTAATATTAGTTATTAAAGTGAGTGTGTAAAATAAGTTTTTTAACATCTCCTTTTACTTTTCTCTGTAATTTTACGTAAGACTTAAGATAAAACATTACACGGAGTTTTCTGTTGACATTTTCAACAGTGTATAGATACTTTTGAAAATATCATACATAAAGATTTTTTTGTTGCGAAAAGTTATATAAATATTCTTTTTTTGAACATATCACATTTATTTATTAATGACTTTTAAATTTGTAAATATTGAAGCCTTTTACAAATCTCCAATTACATTAACAATCTGTTAATTCAGAAAAATGTAAAACTGCTAAAAACATATAAATCAAAAATAATTATTCATTTTAAACAGTATACAAAGAAACATTAATTGATGCATTATCATTAGAAAAATTAAAAAGGAATTCGAGAAAAAATTATGCGTAAACTCCATGTATGTTTGTTAATTAAAACCTTTTAAAATGGCGATTATCATGTTTAGATATCAATGTAAATCTTTACTAATTAACTAAAAACATTAAGTATGAATTCGCACAAATGAAATTTTTATTTAAAAATAATTCTTCTGATATTTATGTACAATTAATTACGAAAGAACGTCTAATGCGATATATTTATTTTTTCTAGAAAGTGCATTAGTGTTTCCATTGAACCATAGAAAAGTGAAAGTGAAAAAGTTAATTCCAATATTCTATCAGCAAATAGGGATATAATTTGTTTTTTATGCCATCATAAGTTCATGTGTTGCTTTGAGGGACCGAAAGCACTGCTTATTTTTCTGACTTTTGAATTATCAAAATGTGTGTTATTAATTAATATTTTTTTACTTTCCGAACACTATAGTGAGGAAAGTATTATAATCATGTCAAAAATCCGAATTCGAGATTTTCATGTTTCTATACGTTTTGAGGTCCCCTGAGTCCGTTTTCACTATTTTTACGATGATGTATGTATGTGTGTGTGTATGTGTGTATGTATGTGTGTATGTCTGTGAGTGAACACGCTAGCGTCTAAACGCTTTGTTCGATTAACCTGAAAGTTGGTACGCATATTGTAAGTCACCATAGTACAAACCCTATAGATTTTGGTGAATCCAGCACTTATAGTTTTTTTACAGGGACACAAAGAAAAATTCTTTATCATTATGGCCTATGGGAGCAAAATCTTAAAAGTGCGATAGCATCTAAACGCCTTATTCAATTGAGCAAAAAAATTATACACATATTATAGGTCGCAAATACTCAATCTGTATAGATTTTGGAGAATCTAGCACTTATAGTTTTTTACAGGGACACAAGGAAAAATTCTTTATCATTATGCCTATGGGGCCAAATTTTTAAAAGTGTGATAGCGTCTAAACGCCTTATTAATCTGAGCAAAAATTTTTTACACATGTTATAGATCACAGTTGAACTAACTGTATAGAATTTGGTGAATCTAGCACTTACAGTTTTTTTACAGGGACACAAAGAAAAATTCTTTATCATTATGGTCTATAGGACTAAATTTTTAAAAGTATGATAGCATCTAAACGCCTTATTGAATTGAGCTGAAAATTTATATGAGTATTATAAATCACTGTTGCACTAACTATAAGCATTTTGGTGAATCTAGCATTTATAGGTTTTTACAGGGACACAACGAAAAATTCTTTATCATTATGATCTATGGGCTCAAAGTTCAGTAGCGTTAAATAAAACATCGTGTAATAGATGGAGAAAAATACTCACTCTATTATGGTTTTCACTCTTTTGTTTGTTTAACAACTCCTCTTTCTTTACTTTATCTACAAAACTGTTAATTACTCAATGTTCGGAAAGTCGAGTGGAGTCACTCCAGATTTTTTTTTTCGTTATTTTAATATCAAAAGCAAGAAATGAGTTAGGAAAAGTAAAATATGTAAAAATTTATAATTTATTGAATGAATATTCAATGTTTCATGTAAAATTTTGTTTTAAATCTTTGTCAGTCCATATCCGCGTTTGTAATGATCGATAGATGACGCTTTCTCAACTGCAGTTGTTAGTAAATATAATAGCCACGTGTATCTATTATTGTTCTTCCTTGTTGTTCTATCACTGTTTCAGCGTGAAAGCTATCAGTGGTATAGGTTGCGTGTAGTTTGCACAAATAAGAATCCAAATCATGAAACTAATATTATTTACATACCATTTACAATCTAAATGATACAAAGGATGAATTAATTATTTATTGCAGTAGAATGTACAGAAATATAAGCAAGCGTTATTACAATTCTAGCTCAGAGACAAAGTAAACATTGTTCCACGAAAGTTCTGGGTTTTTATTGCTACATAGGAAACAAAACGTTTTTTGTTGCCAGATGCGTAAAGTCTTTTTTACTATCGGCAGTGTTGCCAGTTGGCTACAGTGGTATGATAATTTCACCTTAGCCCACCAGAGGGCGAGCATTTCATTACAATCGCGGATTGACATATGTAGTTAATATATGAATTTAAAATATTTTTTCTAAATATATAAAACACTAGCAGACCCGGCCACGCGTTGCTGCGGCTAAGTAATACGTTGATAATTTGATAAGGTATATAGTATTTCCCCACAACTGAATTCGGCGATTTTTTTTTTTTTTTTTTTTTTTTTTTTTGCGCCTTTTTGAACGACAACGAAGTCGTTCTGGATTCTTTGCAATAAAATACGGTAACCTGCATGCTTTTATTTTAGATTTGTGATTTAGCTTATGATTTTATCATTTATGATTTTTAGATTTATGATTTAGCCATAATCGCCAAATCCAGTTGTGGGGAAATACTATAGTTGTTACCCACAACTATAACTTATAATATAACTTCATTAATTATATTCGGATAATTATAACTTCCGTATCAGTATATCCCCACAGCTGAATTTGGCGATTTTTCTTTGGCGCCGTTTTGAACGATAACGATGTCGCTCTGGACTGTTTGTGATATAATATGGCAGCCTATATGTTGTTTATTTTGGATTTATTATTTTATGTTTTTGATTTATGATTTAGATTATCATTTATCATTTATAGATTTATGATTTAGCCATAATCGCCAACAATCGTTGTGGGGATATACTGATTAATATATTACTGAAAAGATTAATATATTTTAACGAAGTGGTGAGAAGATTCTGAGTATGTTAAAATTTTAATAGGAAATTCAAGTTAATCAAGAAGGAAAGCATTGAGAATTAAGATAAGAAAATTGCAAGATTTTAAGATCGCATTTTCAGCAATAAATATGAGTCAAAATTTAATGCAAAATGCATATATAAATCACAAATTTAATCAGGAACGTTAAATTGGTAAGTTATTAAAGAAAAAGTAAAGAAAAATAAGAGAAATAATTAATTAAAGTTTCGAACATCGATCATATAGATTAGCGTTACAAAACAAATAAACAGACTTAAACTCTTCCAGACTTTTAAATAAGTTTTAAATTAAGTTTTAAAATTTAATGTTAAATAAAACAGACTTTTAAATAAGTTTTAAAATATTGAAATGGTTACTTTTTATTTAGAAAGTTATGTATAGATCACAAATTTCTTAAAGAAAACGAAGTGATACAGATTAGAATGCAACAAAAATTGAAAAAGCAAGGTTATGTCGTAAATAAATTTTTAACACACGTGTCACGTGAAATAAATTGTAGCATATACATAATGTATCTGATATAAGATATTAACATGTTGCAGCGGAATAAATTTCATATCTATCATCCTTGGCGGAAAAAAAAATAATATCGCCAAATTATCTGGCGCACACATTTAATTCCTTTCAAAAATCATGGTTATTTTAACAACTTATATTTAAGAGAGTAATGAATAATATGAAACAATATTTCACACAATACATATCACGAAAATATACATCTAGCTTGTATATTTTCGTGTTACGTTTTTGATCGCCAAATACGAAAAACTCCAAGGACGACAGAGCTTTGAAATTTAAAATTAAAATTTTGTCAATTTAACAGCAAAATAACTCAATCTAACGTATGCACATGATAAATAATACATATCTATACAAAAATATGGGGATTAAAATCCGGAAATAATTTTCCTCGTTTTTAATAATTTTTTACAAAAAATACAATGGGCCATTAACATAAGAAATCTTTTTCTTGATTTCACAGACTGTCAGTGACGTCACACTTCGCTTGTGTATAACTACATACTTTATCAATGCGAATAAAATCTGTAAATTGATTATGACGTCAATTTTCGTAAGATGTATAATTTAACTTTTTATAATTTTTTAACGTTCACGTTTGATTAAATGTATTTACTTTTATGTCGAAAGAAAATGAACTCGTTTTTTTTTTTTTTTTTTTTTTTTTTGGCAACAATTAAACTTATGGAACTCACAGATATTTTGGAGCAACTTTAATAAAGGTCTATAATTAACAAATAATTGCAATAAAACAATATTGTGACAATAAATTGAGATAAAAACTATCCTATCTCTCAAGTTGGACCAAACTGCACACAGTGTGCAAAATTTCATTAAAATCGGTTCCTTAGTTTAGGAGTTTACCCCGGACAAACATCGTGACACGTAATTTATATATATATACAGATGTATACTTTATATATGACTTTACGTAATTATTTTCTGGTGAATATTTGCTTGTTTCAATTGTAGTTTGTAATCTGTCTTATTTTCTTTAGTTTTTTTCCTGGAAATATTTTAAAATATATTTTTCTAAATATATAAAACATTTATCTGCACTTTATATGTATATGCTTTCCGTAAGTATTTTCTGGTGAAAATTTACTTGTTACAATTGTAGATTGTAATCTGTCTTATTTTCTTTAGTTTCATTCATGGTAATGTTTTAAATGCAGGGTTAAGTTACCTTTTGGTATTTTGCGTAATATCGCCTGCCAAAAATATTGCCTTGCATATTTCCAGTCGATACTGAAGCGGGTACCTCCTGACGATATGCTTCAGCAATCTGAGCCATTTTATACATTATTCATTTCACTATTTGTGTCTTGATCCATAAATTTAGCCATTCCCATTATTTTGGTTTTATTTTGTTATTTTAAGCTCGATTTGTAACCTCTTTAACACAATCAATTACACGTTCCTTCTTTTTTACCACATTCAAATGAAAGATCCTTTTTTCTATGTCATGAAAGGGTTTGTGATATTTAAGGAATTTAAGTAATAATATTATTTTTTTTTAAATAAATTAAAATAATTAAAAACTTTCAAGTTCACTCGTTGCCAAATAGATGTTTGGTGGGGGGGGGGGGGGGGGGGGGGGGGGAAGTTGTGGTGAATTATTCATCTGTTTATTTTTCGTTCTTATTCTTTTCATTATTCTCATATATATATATGTATATATATATACATACCGTACCATTCATTGTAACTTATCAATCCTGAACATAATTTTCTACTAACAATTTTTTATTAACTTCAAAATACAACATTTGAACTGCCTGAAACTACTTGTTTTTAAGTTACACTAATAAGAGAGAGAGAAACAAAGATCAAACGTTAAAAACCTGATTTTGGCATTCAGGAAACCTCAAAACCTATAAATATACAAAAAATGAGCGATGAATATTTAGCTTAAAAATATACATTATCCCCGTATAATTATGAGGAATTAGTTCAAATTTCTAAGTAGTTTTCCTGGACATTGTAAAATATTATACTAAAGAATTTCCACTAACTACATTTAATAAAAAAGAATGTTTTCGCTTAAATATTGCATCCCTGTATATCTTCTAAAAGTTAGGTACACATCACATGGTTTACATAAATGTAATTCTATAATAATGACATACAACACAACCTTAAGTATACTTCCATAAATTTTCGAGTACTGTTCCACTATAATCTAGTTCTTTTGTGTAGCTCTGTAAAGAAAAGGTGAATGATTTTCATGCCATATTCTACATGAAACCTGATTTTACGCATTTAAAAAATATATTTTCGTTTCATTTGGTTTTCTGCAGCCTATAGAACTTAAACTCAAATAACCTGCAATTTCCCACGTAGACGTAATGTATTCTCTTTGGTGTCCCTGTACACGAACATTTACTTTTGTTAAATTTACATATGATTTTTCATGTAATTTTATTGGGTTCAGTTTCTTGTGCTTTCTCATTTGAGATACAATGTATTTACTTTGGGAATTTTTAGATGTTATTTTTCATGATTTTCTACGTTATTTCTATGCTATTTCTCATGCTGTTGTACGTAATAATAACCAAAAAATTGTAAGAGCCTTTTGCCTAGAATTAAATTTGTGTATTTGTAGTGAATAATTTTGTGACCGGATTAAATTTTATTACTTAACAACGTAACAGTGCTATGCTCTGTGAAATAGCACAGAACCTATTATTAATACCACAATAACCTAAAAAGGAGAACTATTAGCATAATAAATTGAAGAAACACCAAAATCTCATGCTCATAGCAGACGTTTTTTCTACCAAATTGGGTTTTGGTAACAAAACTCGAAGACTTCTTAGTTGAATATCAACAACAAAAATTTACAGATATCGTTCATTTTTGGTAATATATTTTTTTTTTTCAGCTATAGTTTTAAAGCCATTAAAACTATAGCTTTAAAGCCATTAAAAACTCTTTTAAATGTGGATGATAATCAAAACAATTTTTCAAACCAATCAGAAGCTCACTCGCTGTTAACGCTTCTCTTCTTATAGACTCTCTAGGTCTGACCAGCTTTTTGGTTGGCCAGTTAAAACGTCTGGCATCTTCCCGTAAAATTCTGTGTGGTCTTGTGCAAGTAAAAACGTCATAATTCAATTTTATTGCTTTTTGCACTTAGAAGCGTGTGAAAGTCCAACATAGATATACTATATACACAATATTGTATTTATGAATTTATTGTATATACACAATAAATTCATATTTTCGAAAACACATTTTTTTTATTCTTATAGCATATTCAAAATTATTGCCGATCACATTTAAAATTTTTTAAACCGATATTCAATCTATATACATTATAATGGCAAGTGGCTTTTAGTGGCTCACAAGGAAAGGTATTTATATTACCCTAAAGGATATAGAAATTTTTGAGTAAATAAGAAATTTACTCAAATTGACTGTGATAGTAAAATCTACTAAATCGTTTATTAGCAGGGTCAGGACCTCCCTTAATTGTGACTGCCAGACAGTGACCTATTCAACATAGTGTAGCACCAGAGCGACATGAAACCCACTCGACCTCAATCGATAGCAGACTCAGATGATGCCAACAGAAAATTAAACGGTATTATGCCCTTCATTGTTTTCCTTAGTTATTTTAGAGCAAAATAGTGACTATTACAATATACATTATCCTGCTGTTTATGTTAGCAGTAAAATTGGAAATTTCTATTTATTTGTTCTTTTATAGGAAGGTTGTTCCTCAACCAAGTTTCTTGTAATAGTCGGATCCTCTGCACTTATGCTGAATCAACGAGTCCAGGGTTAAAATAGGTATGATAACTCTTGTGGTTGAGAGAAAATAAGCTATAAAACAACGCCGAATGACTGGATGTTTACCAAATCCCTAAATGTCGGTCAACATGGAACCCATCCAATCTGTAGAATCGTCCTCAAAGCTAGCTTCGCGAAACGTAGTTAAATAATACGTACGTATACATATATATGGATTGTTACCGATAATGATGCTAACAGCAGAATAATACATTCTAATAGTTCCTATGTTCCTATAAAATAGCAAAGAAGAATAATGAAAAGCATACTTTTAGATCCCATAGAGTACCTTTATAATATATTAGCATTAAAACCTATTACAATTACAATAATAATAATAATTATAATAATAAAGTTTTATTTTGTATTATATTTCCCTAAAATGAAAGTATCCCTCATGCAAAATTGTTAATAATAATTAACTAATAATTTAATTATTTAATTTTTACTTCGTAATTTTGTATAGGAAAATAGAGAAGAAGATTTTGTGATTATCACAACATACTTGTTTAAATTATGTTAGATAAAGATCATTATGAATACATTTGAATGAATGAAATTGAAAATTATTTGCATACAGGTGCATTTAGAAGAGAATATACATTGTAATTGAAATATTTGGTATGTGAAATTATACGTGTTTAAAGAAATTTATGATAAATACTTTTCTATAATAAACATGAAGTGCATTAAAAGTGTCTTGATATTTTAAACGAAAAAAAAAAGTGAGGGTCTAGATTAGAAGTTGTATAAAAGAACAGGTAAGTTACAATATTTGTGTTAGGAAATTAAAACCATTCCGTATTTTCTTGAATAAACTTTCTTAGAGAGAAAATGTAATATTTGGAAACTTCTTATGCAGAAATAATATTTAGTGATGAATATATATGTTGAAGGTTTCATTCAAGTATGTCTAGAAGAAATTCGTTTTAGATTAAATATTATTATTATTATTATTATTATTACTATTATTTATTACTATTATTTCAGAATGTGTTGCTAAATTCTAAATAAACTTATTTAAGACCATTTAAAGTAATTTGATTGAAGTACAAAATGTAAAACACCTTAATGTTTTAATAAAAAAAGCTACTTTATGAAGAAAAAAAAAGAGAGAGAAATAATTATGTAAAATATTAGCATTAGCACTGCAAGTTAAACGTAATGAAATTATGGTTAAAATATTGGTTTTATAATGATTTGGGTAGTTTATATTATTAAAAATAATAATAAAAATAAGGAAATATTTCTTAAATATTACCGACGGATTAAAAATAAGCTGATGAGTCCTCACGTGACTTTTTCTTACCCTGTATTTCAATACTATAATGATAGATTGAATATTAAATCTTACGATCAATAGAGTAAGATAATAAAGTTCAATGTGTTTTTAAAATAACCTAAGATAGATTATTTAAGAACATTTATATCTGATATGTAGTTCTGTGTTAGGGGGCTACCGTTCCCCTCAACCCCCCGTGCAATTACAGTGCATATAATTATTTAAAAAAATATCGAGATTATTATTAATTTGTCTTCCAAACTTGCCAGTCTTGATCAAATTTTTCAAGTGGCAACCTAATACGAATTTCAAAATGCCAAATCTGAATTTCTTGCAGTTATTTGTTTTTCAGTTATGCTTATAACAAATATACACATAGGTCGACCGCTGTAAATTGGACTTTCGTAATAAGGAGACTTAAAAACATGAAACTATACAAAAAACAGAGTTGAAAATAGATCTTCAAAAAGTATTTCGTTTACAGTATGGGTATGAAAAATTAAATTTGTAATGTTCGTCGACATAGAAAAATGTACAAGGCACTTCCATGAATTACATTCAATAGAAAATAACGTTTTGTTTAATGTTGGATAGTTATGTGTATTGTCTGTAATGAATATGCACTTTAAAAAATATTGTGTACTTAAATTTAATCTTACATGAAAAATATCTATCATAAAATGAATTACAATTCCAGCAATTTACAAGTATTACTTCCAATATATCCAAATACTTTGTGTAACCTTTAAGCGAATGATGAAAGATTTTCGTATCACAATCTACACAAAGCATGATTTTATGCAAAAAAAAAAAAAAAAAAAATTGCCTATAGATGTTAAACTGTACTTACTTGCAATTTCCCCCATAGACGTAATATATTTGAATTATCCTAGGTAGCCCTGTACACGAACCATTTCCTTGATCTCAAGGGAGAGTTTTTACGGAATGTACACATATCTCAACGGAAAGTACACATTTATAATACCTAATTTGGACTTTCTACTGCTATTTGTTCTTCAGATATTCTCATAGTGAGTCTCTATGCTTGCATCTGCATGCTGATAACAGAGAGACACACACTGACACACAGGCCAACCGCTAAAAGCATGATTTTCGGATTCAGGATACCGCAAAACATGTAAATATAACAAAAGCTTACTTTCGGAAATTTAACACAAAAACAAAACTTTATCTGCCATATATATGGGTAAGAGAAAGTAAATAATAAATAAATAAATAAATAAATAATATGTATATATATATTAAGATGCGTTTTAATTGAGCTTTTGTTCAGGTTTAGAATTGCTTATTAACTTAAAATTTCGTTCATACCAATCTCTAAAAATGATGAATTTAAACATTTTGTTTTCGAAAATAAGACAAAATGAATATAATGTTATCTGATCTAAAATTAACTCATTTTTTCTTTTAGAACATAAGCCAAAAATAAGCTGATTAACACTAATGATCATTAAATGCATAACTTTGTAATGAAGAGAACTCCCTCATTATGAAAATGGAACTATCATAATATGAAAAAAAATAATTTGACGTTATACTAAAAAAGTGATGGCAATTTATTTCAATTTAGCTTGAAGGAATATTTTTAAAAACCTGGTATTATGTTTCACCGTTTTAAAAGTAAGCACTACTAAAACTGTGAAAATTAATATAAAATATCTTAAAATATTGATTAAATCTGAATTAGACCTCACCACCTTTTATTTCAAACTTTGAAATTTGTTTTTTTAATAGTGTACTGAACTTGTGAGCATAAAATTTATTTTTTTAAATTAATCAAAATGTTTATATATGTGCAGATTTGTTTGCTTTTATTCATGAAATAAACTTCTAGGAAAGTACTGTACTTGAATAGTTAGTTTTCACATTTCTTGACTGAATTTAATAAAAAAAATGAAAGTTCAAACATCAATAAAATTTAAGAAAATCGACTACATTAAAGAAAAAGTGTACTTTTCAGGTCGCAATTTTGAACACACTGTCTATGAAAATTAAGAGGTTGACACCACAAAGGTGTTACAGCATCAGACACACTTCTTACTCTTTAAAAATGTTTTCTCGTTATGAAAGAGCAGGGTTTACTATTTGTCACAGACAACATGCTAAAATAGTATAATTTTTATTCTCCTGCAAGCATCATCCTGAAACTGTATCGGGTGCGTGGATTGTAATAAAATTTTACATGAGCATTTAAATGATGTGCTCGAGAAATTAAAAAAAAAAGTTTCAAAAAATATATCATGCAGGTAGCAATTTGCATACAAAAATTAACAAATTGACAGACACACACGGGATAAAAACTACACAAAAAAATAAAATTTTGTCTACTATTCTGCATGAGTAATTTCCTTTGTTTTACTTTCCGTTTTATATGGAAAGCATTCCCTGGTGTACATTTATGAACTTTAAAAAAATTCATTAGAGCATCTCTCGTGTGCCAGAAGCTGTTGTGAACTTCTGGATAAAACTTGTACATTGACAGTATTGTTATAGTCATCAAAATGTCGTAAACTTATATTAGGTAGAAAATTATTGAGTAATCACCCATAACAAATTTTATTTAGTATTAAGCAATTTAAAATTTAAGCTGAAATTAAGCAGTCATCAACGATTTATATATATATATATATATATATATATATATATATATATATATATATATATATATATATATATATATATATATATATATATATACATATATATATATATATATATGAAAAGAAAAATTATCAAGAATAAAATGAATAAAATTTTATAGAATGAAAATGTACTGGAAATAAAATTTTAATTAACTCAATTACGAAATAAATGATTACATAGTTTTAGGAAAAAAGCGTTTTATGACTAATAAATATAACATTTTAAATATATATATATATATATATATATATATACATATAAATTGAATTATCAGTATTAATTTCTGTTGTTTCTTAACAAAAACTATTATAATTATTTTTTATTTTTATTTATTTATTTATTTATTTATTTATTTTTATATTAGTAATAATTTTAAAATTGATTTTCTATCTGGTGTATTTGTTATAGTGTTCGACGTTTTTACATCCTTTGGAAATGTGCGCAAAGCGGTAGAAAAACTATTCTTTCTATTTTTGAAATGAAATATAATATGAAAAAGAAAGAAAGGCAAACCTATTAAGGATAACCTTTGCTTAATTTCAATATCTTTAATTTGGGTCATTTTATGTAAAAAATATACATAATTTTAATTGATTTCAATATTAGTTTTCTAAGTTTAAACTTCGATTAAATTTTTTTTTGAAATTGATCTAATAGTTGGTATTTAGGTTTAAATTAAAAGTCGAATAAAATTATTTTGAAATAAACATTTAGTTTGCTTTAAAAAATAAAATTGGTAATTCTATGAAAAGTGTAACATCAGTAGCACACAAAGATATTTCTGCTTCCACCAATATTTTCTGACGATATCTTTATGATATTTAAACAAAAAAAAAAAAAAAAAAAAAAAAATTACAGCAAATAAACTACTAAATTTTCTGCACGGCAATAGCTGTAACCACCCCCCCTCCCATAAAAAAGGGAAATATTTACTTTCTGTGTGACTGATGGTACATTCTTCCATGGAATTACCCAGATGTTAGTTTATGTATTTATATTCATATTTATTAGTTTATAGATGTATAATATATATATGTATGTATTTTGAGGCACTTTTTTTTAAGGATAAAATGTAAATAAAATTTATTACCAATAATTTTTGCTTCAGTGACTGTACGTTCTATGTAATTTCCTTTACCAATATTTTAATGTTTGATTATTTCTTATAAATAACAGATAAATTAATTATTATTGCTTAAGTACAGAATATTTGTAAATATATATCTTTATTGAAAATTTTACCAGTTTCAAGGAATCCAAATTTCATGGTTGTGCACAGCATCATTTTTAAATGTAGATATTTGTATTTTAAGAGTAAAGTTTTGAGAAAGTATTACAATACAGTCAACCTGTCTCGTTTTTCACTAAACACAAAAATGCAGTAAAACTTATGCTTACCAGATGTCCTCTTTTTTAGAGGACAGTCCGTTTTTTTTTTTTTTTTTTTTTTTTTTAAGCCATTTTTCTAAGTTTTAATAATTTTTACAGGAAAGTTATTCATCATAATTATTAGCATTTTGGTCCCCATTTACAAAGAATATAAAATTATATTCCTAATTAGGGAATTGTTATAATTATTAAAGTTTTTAATATGTAAAGGTTCTTTAATCTGGTCACCATAGAATAAATATATAAAATAGGAAATTTCTATCAACTGTATGCATTGATAATCCAAATAAATCTGATTTTAAAATTAAAAAATAAAATATTGTTTAAATTTTATATTAAAAATAAATGTGTACTTAGAAAAAGTCTACTTCGAAACTTAAAGAAAAAAATATCATGCATTTATAAAACAAAACGAAACAAAAATGCATCTATTAGAATAACTAAGCTTTATCTAAAGAGCAAAAAATAAGATTCTTTTTTTTTTTTTTTCCTCTGCATCTACAAATTTTTCGTGTTTTCGTAAACATGAATTATTTATGCGAATAAGGTTTTAGACAAGAAAAAAAATTAGATATGGTATAATTTAAAAAGATGCTATAAACATCTGTTGAAATTTCTATCGTAATAACATGAATTTGAAAATAAGATTAAACATATACCTGCACGGCAAAATTACTCTTAAAAATTTCCATAAATTGTACAGGAATTACTGTAGTTTAATTTTAAAATAAGTTTTAGGAATGTTGTTTTATATCTCTTGCACGTTAATTCTCTTTTTTTTTTTTTTTTTTTTTTTCCAATTAAATGAATAAGGATTAAAAAAAAAAAATCTAGTGCTTTATATATTGCTTGAAGCTCTTAAAATATTCTCAAAATACTTCAATAAGACATATGTTAAGCGTTTTTAACTGATAGAAAATCGTGAAAAGTGTAGTGATATTTGGAATTTAAAATTTAACAAGTATAATAGTCCAACAATAATTAATGATTTACGAGGTTTCAAACTATTAACTTTGTATTATGTAATTGGACTTACGTGAATAAGAATACTATAAAACAGTTTTTGTTTTGTAATTATATTTTAGACATTATGAAAAAGAAATCCGAATGCAGAGGTGTTCTTTTGAAATAATAAATACACAAACTTTGTTTACTGAAATTTGTGTTACGAACTATACATTCTTCATCATTTTTATTTGATTATAAGACATTTTTTATGCATAGTGATATATTACTCAATAGCTACCAAAAAATATATAGAACGGTACTCTCTTAAAATTAAAGAATGAGAATAACTTAACTTGAGTTAATTTTCACTCATTTGCCTAGAAGAAACGCGCCCTCTCCTCTTGAGTAAAATTCAGGAAATTGAATGAGTTAACATTGTAGTAAAATCAATTCCCTTTAGACGGCGCTGCGTTGCCAATGACAGAAAAAAGATATAACCTATATTTTGTTAATAGATTTTGGCAACAGCCAGTAAGTTTAGTTTTAGATTTTGATTCTTCGACTGCGTTCGAAGATGGAATTTTTCGATCTCTCATTATGAGAGTTTATTAGATTCGGAATTATGTTCCTTTAAGTATTTCTTTTTTTTATATAATTGTATTTAAAGTGTAAATAGATCTTTTATTTTATTATAATCATTAAATTTCAAAAAGAATAATGCATCGTTGTCCCTTTTTTCATTCTCTTGCTAAAAACAATCCGGCAAGCGTTCGATTTTGTTCCTTTTTTTCTTAGATTTAAAATACCACTGAACCGAGAATTATTTTACAACATAATGCACTCAAACTTGAGTCATTTATTGTATTTGAGTTATTTATTTGTTTTTTGGTTTTGATACAAATGATTTTATTAAAATGGTCACTTTACAATGGGCTTGCCCGTTGCACTTGCGTGCTACTAAAGAAATGCGTTGCAGAAAGAACGATGTTGCCACTTACAAGTGTTTGAATGAGCAGAAATAACTCAAGTATCGGTCAATATCGATAAATCATGTTCGCTTAAATGAAAAGCTACTAATTGGCTCATGGTCATTTTTAACTGAAGTCAATTAAAAAAACTCCTACTTGACATAGTGAATTAACTCATTTATTTTAAGAGATTATATTTTAATATACTATACTAATAGTTATTGAATATTTGTCCGTTTAAATTGATAAAAATATGCTTGTGCACTAATTTATTTTTATTTTTATTTATTTATTTATTTAAGTAATTTTATTTTAGGAATCAAATATTCAAGATTTTTTTTTTTTTACAACCACCATATATAATGTCCTTGCGCACGCTTAAAAGAGTAAAATAAATAGAAAAGTTATAATGTTTCTAACCAACTTAAGTATTAATATTGCAGAAGAACACTTAACGAATATCCCGTCAATGTGCGTGCATAATATTTATTACGATGATTTTTCTACTCATTGTTTATGGTTATACCTTTTTATATAAAAGTACAATGTTTAAAAAATTATTAAATTAAATTAATTGAAAAATGATGTTATTATTTATATCTTATTTCCTTTTTATGGTGGTGGTGATCAAAAAATTAGGCGGATAAGGCGGGTTCGCCATTTATAAAAATAAGACGGGTTCAAAATGTATATATACAATGTATATATTTTGATATTTATATCTAATTCTGCATATATAATGAAACATAACAATATTGTAACCGCCTAAATTTTTCATATTTTTGCAAATTAAATTTAAAATATTATTATCTTTTTTTTTTTTTTTTTTTATAATTATTATCATCATTATTATTTACTTATTTATTTTATTTTATTTTTATTTTTATTTTTAATTTTTAAAATGCTCTCTGCTAACGCATTTTAATTTTACCTCTTGATTTCATATTTAAAAAAAAAAGTATATATATATATATATATATATAAATATATAATAAAGTTTAAAGAAATATTGATTTTTTAAAAATATTTTTTTTGTTTAAATTCTAAAAATTTGCATTAAATTCTATCATTCAAATAGAAAAATATTTTATTAAACGTAACTTATCAATGAAAGCTCAAAGTAATACATAAATAAATTTTGAAACATAATGCTAAAGTATAATAATGTAAAATCGAGGTGAAAAATAAAAATAATTAGCAGGAAACTTTTTGAAATTTTAATAAATAAGTACATAATAAGTAAATAAAATTTATTCTAATTATTTATTATTACTGTTATCATTTTTAATTTAAGTACTTTTTGAGATAATTAATATATTTGTATTTCAGTGTATGTGTAGGCAAATTTTCCTAACTCAAAAACAGTAAGTTGGAAAACACACACACGCACATATGTATATATATAACGTCCACTATCTTATGAATATAAGCCTATCGGTTGTACCTCAAAATTCAGAAATGTGAGATTCTGATGTGTTATAACATAAATTGATGTAATTTAAATATAACGCCTTGATAAAATAAAATGTTAAATTTTTTAATTTATGTCATGTTCCAAACTAAGTTTTTGAAATGATTTTTTTTTTTTTTTTTTTTTTTTATTAACACATTTTTTTTTTTTTTTTTTTTTAGATTCTTTATAAAGCAATATGTAACCCTATAATAATAAAAACGAATTAAGCAGTATAGTTTTTATAGGAATTATTACCGTTTTTCTATAGCACTGTGACACATTTTAAGTTTATTTCTACTAAAAATTTTCTTTATTTCTTTACTTAGTATCTTATAATGTCAATAGATAAATCTACAAAATTATGTTCTTATGGGGCACTATAGTTTGATTTTTAAAAACGAATAATGTTTTAAGAAATGCAAAGAAATTCTTAGAAATAATTATAGATAATAATTTCTTAGATAATAATTTTTATCATCAATAATAAATTCATCGATAATAAATTCTTAGAAAATAGTTTTCATCCTCAAACATTTTTTAAGTTAAACGAAAAAAAAAAAAAAAAAAAAAAAAAAAAATGCGTTATAAACAATGTAATCGATGTGAAAATTTTAAAATTGTAAAATAAAAAATACTTCATAAATTTTCAAAAAAATGTTTTAAATTAGTATATTACTAATATCTTTATATTCAATAATGTAGTACGATAAAAAAAAAAAAAAAAAAAATCGTTAAAACTGCTTATTTTAAATACTTTTCATAGCTAATATTAACAGAACTTCTTATTCTTCCAAAATATTATTTGATGTCTATATTAAAAGTTTTAAGACAAAGAAATTTTAAAATATTTAATTAAATGTGCACTTTATCTCTTTACAACTATAAAATGCAGTTTAACTAAAGAATTTTTTTTTCCTGTTTATTTTATTAATTACGAGATTCCATTAACTAAGCGACGTTCTTTTAAATAGCAATGTTGTAAACTAATTAGAAATTAGATATAATGCAAAAGTCTGGCATATGACAGATGTTAATAACACATAATTAAAAATTCCTTTTATGCACATATAAATTTATGTTAAATAGATTTTTTTTAATGAAATTTAAACTTTAATTGCATTTTATTTATAAGACAATAAAGATAATTATATTTTTAATTTAATACTTATAATTATTTCTCAAGTATATTTTAACAAAAGCATAAATCTTGAAATGTATGTTTATAAAATAATTTGTTTCTAAATTTTTATTATTAGTTATTATTTTACATACTTTCAAGTGTGTCAAAAATTTTTTATTAACATTTCAATTTTTCATTACTTATGGAGAATAAAAATGAACCTTTTAAATACTTCTGTTAAGAGGAAAATAATTACTACACCAAATATAAAAAAAAAAAAGTACTTTGTTTTGGATTATTACGTATTAAGCTGTGTGGAAAAAATATATTAAATTACCTACTGAAGAAAATTGCTTTTGAATTTTATTTAAACCTTTATTTATAAAATTGAAATTTTTATATTTGTGAAAAATAACAAAACAATATTTTTAATAGTTATATAGGACTAAATTACGAGAGAGTGGACCTATGTATTAAAGAACAAAACGGGAATATAAAAGCTGAAGGCGAGTGAAAAAAGAGTTTGTTAAATTAATAATTGGTACCAAAATAGGGATAAAAGTATTAGAACATAAATTTTACAGAAAAAAGCTTTAGCTTGTTATGGTGCTACAAATGGAGGTTTTTTGGAATCGAACTATATAGGCATGGCGAAATTTTTACTTCATCTTGAGCTTTTTTACCGCCAGCCTTTTTTGCTTTTTTTTTTTTTTCTTTTTTTTTTTTTTTTTTTTAAGAATGATTTTCTGTAATATTTAATTAGAATTAAATAATAATATTTTTAATAAAATTATTCTTCGAAGAATGTAAAGTTCGAAAAAAAAAACAAAAAACCGTATAGTTATATTACTTTTGCAAAGACCCGTAAGTAGACGAGATCATAGATATAGTAGAAAGGAATGGACTAATCATCGCGGGGGAAAATGTGATTCTCTTTCACTCGGGGCAAAGAAATCCATTACCGGGGAACTGTAACATAAAGTTAGGGAAATATAACTTACTTGTGAAAATGTAACCCATTCCCTTTCATGTATTTATTAGTACAATTAAAAGCCACGCACAACTTTCCAGACAACTTTCATCTTAAGGAAATACAGCACTAAATATTTTACTTTATTTTATTTGCATGAGTGATACCGATAACTGTCGTCTTAGAGAAATATATCACTAAATGACTAAAGTATGCCGGTTTTATTCTCTACAGACGGCATCTTCAAAAATATGTTGTTGTTGTTGGTGTTGGTGTTGTTTTCTAAAAATGACACACAAAAAAAAAAAAAAAAAATACTCATATCGAAAATTTACACTCTCGGGAGTACTTCTCCTACTTTCCTAAGGGAAGAAACAATGCTCCTTGATATTGAAAATAAATAAATAAATCCCAGTTGACTCTTACTGTTATAAATATTCCTTTTATTTTCATAATGATTTATGAAAAACAGTTTTCTTCATGGACATTTACATGAAATTTTTGTATTATACTGGTATATTGAAAATTTTGAATGGCAACGCCAACTTTTGGGAGATTTTTACCAAAAGTATACATGCATTACAAGGTTACTTATGTCAATATGCAACTACATATACATTTATGTGAAATTCTGCGCAGTAGTTCCTGAGATATAATCGCCAAAAAAATTTTGTCACACACACAGACAGACAAAAACTTTCTAAAAATAGTCAAGTCGTGTTCTGAAGCGCTCAAAACGTGTAAATTCACAGTATATCAAAAGTCTTAAAATTTTATGAAACCAATATTTTCTTCTATTAAAAGAAACTATCTAACTAAAGTAAAGTAAAAATATTAGAAGAAGCCGAATAATTTAAATTCTTCCTTAAATATACTGCAGACATAATTAATAAATGGTTCACTAAGAAAAAAAAGTATACCGCTTTCATCTAGAACAAATAGGTGGCGCTTTCCTAAATCCCTAAACTATAAATATAGATTTCCGAAATATGAGTATAAGGCACGCCAATACACTGAGAAAAAATTCTATAACTGACATCTAGAATCTAAATTGTGGCTCTAGAAAAAATAGTTCCATGTCATCCCTATAATTTTCTTCTAAAAAATTTTCTAGTCCCCTTCGAAATCGAATTCTGGTGACCTCTATTAGAATTTTTGAGCGTTTGCCTATACTATCGAGGACAAACCTATTTGAAAATATCTCCAAATAAATGAGAAAAGAAGAGGCGGGTTTCAGCAACTATAATCTTGGTTTATGACCCAATTCTAGAAAATTAAGCGAGAATTTCTTGTAATACAAAAGATTCAGAATATTGTTTCACCATCCAGAAATGTGTAGACTAGAAATTATCGACCATTTCATCTATTCAGTTTATTGTCGTACCTTATGCGCATAGCTCGGAAATCTATATTTCTAGTTTAAGGATTTAGAAAATGACCATTTATTCATTCTATATGAAGGTGGTATATTTTTTTGTCTCAGTGTTAGCTTTCCCACTTTTCTACTTATTTGCTTTATTCTAAATCTCGAATTTATTTAATGCAAATTACTTACAATTTTAATTCAGAAACTTTATATATATGGTAGTATTTATAGTAATTTTCGAAATGAATAGTAATTTATAGTAATTTTGAAGATGGTTGCTTTTAAATCTGATTTTAACAAATAAATCAGGTAATCAATGTTAAAAAATTTACTTTAAGTCAAGCTTATACACTAAATAAGGTAAATTTCTGTACAGCATTTCAATTTACTTTTGCATGACAATTGCTACTATTATTATAATGTTTCATTCATTATAAGTAACTTTTGCCGGTGATAATTATAAATAAAAGTAATTTGCCTAATTTGAAGCATAGCATGAGTACTACTCGACTTATTCCCTCTTTGGTTTAAAAGGATCGGTATCTTTATTTCTTCGTAATAGTTTTTGTTTTTCTTTAATTTTGTTTTGAACTACTAATAACAGAACAAAATTGTAGATTTTGTGAATAAACTATATAACCGAGAATATATCTAATTACTTAAGATTATAACTGTAACGTTACTCTATATTTTAAACCAATACTTTTCAAATATATAACAAAAAATAAATGTTTCATGTTGTTATCGTCTTTTTCTCTGACTCGTCTTAGAGAATATGTACAAGTATTTAATTATATGTCAGTAATATTCATTTAAAAAATATTAATTTCAGCAGATAATATAAACTATGTTTGGTAGATAAAATAAACTATCCTTTGTACTGATTGTAAAATCAAGATTCAGGTTATAAAGCATAATCAAGTTCAAAACATTTTTTTTTTCTATAAGCCGCATTTTCTATTTTTATTTAAAAAAATGAAAATAAATACAGAAAATTGCTTTGATAAAACACTGTTCTTCTTATCTTCTCAGAATACTTATATAAATCAGCGTTGAGACCCAGTTCTACTTAAAAACTCCAATTTACGAACTTCTTCTACGAAAATTCTATGAGGCGCCTCGCACAGCCAAACGAAAAAAGAACTTAATGAAAAAAAAGATACACAAATTATAGCAATACATTTTTTTTAGTAAATACAGTCACTCGCAAAAATCCGCATATCATTTACAATGTAAACAAACATTATCATTATCGATTTGTTGATTAATGAATTACATAAATTAAGAAGTTGGTCTACGAGATAAAGTAATTAACTATTATTTGTGCCAATGAATGTCCTGTCACTCAGATTGCTACAGAGGGGGAAATAATAAATGTAATTATGTAAACATTAAAAATATTAATTAGACCTTGAATTAGAGGAAGAAAATGAAAGAATTTACTGGAAGGATTTTCTGTTATTGCGATAAATATCAAACTTTCTTATTTTACAAACTTATGGGACTGTCGAAGAATTGCTGACAATTTTTGCAAGTTTCATAATTATGTGTTAATATTATTAAAAAAAAAAAAGAAGAATCAGAAGAAGAAGAATTTTACCCTACTATTGATGAGGCTTTTCAAAAATCTGGAGAATTTGCAACAGTAATTAAATGTGTAAAAGTTGACATTAAAATTAATTAAAATTTTTAATTATTTTTAATTTTACTATGCATAGCTTATAGCATTGTGTTTATAAAATACAAATATTGTTTCATAATGATTTGCTACACAAATGAGGTTCTAAAATTTAAATAAAGAAATTACCCTATAATCCGCAAAATTTAGAAATCCGCAAAACTTTTCGTTTCTATGTAGATTTTTGAGAGTGTACTGTATAATATCTATCTTTCAATGGAGAATTTAGAAAGCAGCGTTTTACACAAGAAATAATAGTCAATTTTATTAGGAAAGAAACGTACAATTATATATAAAATGATCATTCGTTAATTCGAGATATTTAGTTCAACTGATTCATAAGGAGAGAATGCGCAGCTTCTGTAACTCTGAAGGCCGGACTACCAGGAGGTAAAAGACTACCTTAGCTTCTTCGCCTGCAGATTTTAGCTGTCAAATGCAATGGCCTTCACTTCTAAAGTGATACTACCAGGAGCGAGCTCCCGACGTGCTTCGCTCATTTCTCCCAGGTTCACCTATCAGCCACGTTGAGATAATCTGCGAGAATTTGAAGGAAGAAAGCGCTAGAATTCTCTCTCCCTCTCTCTCTCAAAAAAAAAAAAAAAAAAAAAAAAAAAAACTCATTTTAAGAAGGATTGACTTGTGGTCCTCACTCACCAGTGGTGTAAAGGTTCTAAAAGTCATTGTAAGGATAACTGAAAATAGCTTTTGGTTGAATTATTTAACCCCTTTCACAATTTTCTTCCTGAAATAAACATTAATATAACAGAATGACATTTTGGTTGGGAGGTTGCTAAATTTAAATTGGTACGTGAACAGATCATCCTTCAGAATTTTGAGGTATTTATTCGCAAAATTTTTGTAGCGATAATCAGCATCCATATCATTTACAGGGTGACAAGAAATAACTTGGACGAAGTTTCAAACCAAATATATGTAACTACCACTATCGCAAACTCATTTTGGAAGATGTTGTCTTACCTTGGTCGCAAAAGTTCTTTGGAAACAAAAGATGGACCTTCCAACAGGATTCCGCACCTGCACACAGAGCTAAAGGCACTCAAGATTGGTGCAAGAAAAATTTTCCTGACTTCATTGGAGCTCAAGAATGGCCACCGTATTCCCCAGATTTGAACCCAATGGATTATTCTGTTTGGCCCATCTTGCAGACAAGGGAGTGTTCTAAACGTCATAAGACTTTGGCATTCCTAAAGGAATTCTTATGCAAGGAATGGGATAAAATATCAGTAAGTAAGTTGCGGCCCATAGCCGAAAATTACACGTTTAAAGCTCTGCATTAAGGCTAAAGGTATCCACTTTGAAAATTTGTAAATATAATATACAAAATAATGTATTCATATTTATTGAAGTTTGGTCGTAATATTTTCATTAGCATTAAAGTTATAATGTATCTTGTGTGTCCAAGTTATATCGTGTCACCCTGTATAGTCATGTGTCTAACACATATTTCAGTTTCAGGCCAATTTCCCCAATTAATAGATGCTTTAACAATATTTTATTTAATTGTCTTTACTCTGAAATAAATTCTTTCTCTCTTTTTAAAATTTTTGTTGTGCTAATCTTTTTCTCTTTTTTATAATTTAAGTTTTAACTGATTCTGAATGGATTTTTGATATTTTCTTTACTAAGCGCTGTTACATCGAAAAATGAGAATGTCATCATAAAATTAAGAAAATGTACACTCATGTTTGTGAAAATTGCAATACCATGAAAGGATTATGCAAATTGAACCAAACTTACAGGAAATGTTAAGGGAGGTACGACATGCAAATGATTAGAATAACAAAGAGTTTGCTCATACGTGGAAGGAGAATGGATCCTTATCAGTCGCTTAGTCTAGGTATATAAAGGACTGTAAAGGCGCTTTGAAATCTGTTTATCGTCCTGTGTCTGGGGTAAACGTTTCATTGATGGCCAATATGCTTCGTCAAAAGCGGAGGGTGCCATACCAAGAACTAACGGAGTTCGTACGAGGCCGCATATTTTGCATGCCAGAGGGTGGATTTTCATATCGAGAAATCGCAGCCAGCACGCAGTGTAATGCTAGCACGCAGTGTACATTTTGTACAACTTATAGTCCTAAATTAATAACTAATTAATAGTAAATAATTAATCCCTAATTAAAAGTATGGTCCCACTATATTTTCTTGCTTTTGGGTAACTCTATAAAAGAATGTTGAATGATTTTTATACCATATTCTACACTAAACGTGCTTTTGTGCTTATAAAATTTATATATTCATTTCATTTGATTCAGTGCAGCCTATAGATGTTAAACTGTACCTACTAAAAATTTCACCCATAGGCATATTCGCCCATAGATGGTCCTGTACACGAACTACTAGTTGGGTCTGAAAGAAAAGTTTAGTGCAGCATCCCTATATGATACAGATTTAAAATATCGAGTTTGGACTTCGTGCTATAATTTATTTTTGAGATATGCTGATAAGAGACACACACATATAGTCACATACGCACACACAGACAGACACATGCACAAACAGACGAACCGCCAAAAATGTAATTCTCATATTCAGGGTACCTCAAAACATATAAATATAACAAAAACTCAGTTTTGAAAATTTGTCCTAAAAACAATACTTTCTCTGCCACATTTAAAGGTAAGAGGAAGTAATATATATGTATATGTATCCCAGACATGTCCATTCTTTATATGAAAAGACTTAACAAAAAGATGTTTTATTAAAAACAATATTTCCATTTATTACATTATATTATTAATACTGTGTTAAAATATCATAAAATGATTAATGCTAGCTGCAAAGAAACATACAAAATAGTTGTAAAAAAAGAGTTAAAAAAATAAATTATGGTGTCCTTCACTTACGGAGTACAGATATGTGTTTGAAAGAGTTGCAGAGCTTCTAACATTTAACGATAACCCATTTTAAACGTGTCCAGTGACTAAAATGCTTTGTATACCTTTAAACAGATATATCTATAAATATTCAATATTTTTATTTAATTGTACATGTAAATTCGTTTATAGAATTTAAGTAGAATACGAATAAGCGAATTATTTAAGTATAGTTCAAATAAAAGAACTGAAACAACTCTATTGGATAAATGATTGCCGTATTCAATTTAAGCACTTTAATATGTAAATATTTTCGAAGTCTTGTGTTTACTTTTCTTAGCTTTAGATATAATTAGAATAAACTGTCTATTTTTAAAATAGGAAGAGTTTTTCTTTCTTTTCAGTATTTCTGATTATTTAAAATTAAATTCATTGTACACATTACATTTTAATAATATGTACAAAAGAATTGATTGAATAGTTAAAAGTAGTTTAAAAGTTTTTTAAAGGTTATTTCGAAGAAATAAATCATTGCCTTACTTGGAAAAAACATGATATAATTTAGTATTTCAACTTTTATAATGATGAAATTTTATTTATTTATTTATTTATTTATTTTTATAATGATGTTTTAAATTTTATATGCACTAATGGAAAAATGAATTTTCTGCACCGATTCTACGAAGTTATATACATTAGCATTGGTTATTTTGTTTTTATGATTGTTATTAAATATGCAAAAATAAATAACGCAAATTAGAATTTGTATTCAAGGGATTAAGTAGTTTAATATACAATTATATATTTATAATTTTTTTTTCAATAATTCTTTTAGTTTTAAAAAGATGTTCTTGAATGTACTGCCTCTTTTATAATTGTTATCATAAAAGCACAAGAAATTCGAAAACTAGAAATAAGAAAGTTACTAGAAGTTGGGATATGAAATGAACTGGTATTTCAGATCAGACAAAAATAAGACAGGAGTAATGTTGTTAATATTCTGAAAAAAAAAAAAAAAAAACTAATAATAATAATAAAAAAAGAAGAAGATTTCAGAGCAGATTGCACATTCCGATAGCCTATTTCAACGTTGTTTTTGGTATAAAAGTCGTATTATTCCTTATATAAGAAAGAGATACTTCAACAAAATTGGTCGCTATTCGACTGTGGCAGAATCACAGCTACAAAAAAATGATCAGAAATTCTCTTTGAAGGGCAAGGTAATTTTGATCATTTAAAATGAAAAGCCACCAAAATTTACAAACAAATCTAAAAAAAAATAAAATAATAATAAATATGAAGCTTTCAACTAAGTGAGTTAAAAAAGTAAAAATTTGTTAAAATTTCCAGGATGAGGGGTTTTCTATTTTTTTTCTTGTTTGTTTTTGTTTTTTTCAGATAGGAATTAGAACTGGGTGGGAAATTTCCCTCAAAGGATTAAACTTTTCGTGATATTGCTTTTATCAGTGATCGAAATTCAATGACTGTTCACCAAATATAGAATGTATGATTTTAGTGGAACCATACTGAGTTTTTCTGTGATATAACAAGGATATTTTAATTAATCGTAAATAGAGACATTTTGTTTATTTGGCTTTGTGGAATTATGCAGATTTTCACGAAACCTGGGTTAAGACCTGGGTTACCTCGTTTACAGAATACGTAAGGAACAATGATGATAACTGTATAACAACGAACTGCCATCATAATGGCTATTAGTGTCGATTTCTTTCATGCTGAATTAGAGAGAGATACATCTTTAATGGTTCATCCTGAGAAGATACTGCCAACTATTTGCAAACTTGCATTCTCCATCGTCATATCTGTTGAAATGTGTGAAATTATGGACGGCATTAGGAATACGTCCTAGTAACATTTAGTAAGCGTAACTGCTGAGCAATAGCTGTAATGTTTACGACGTATTAAGACCCGTTGTTGTACCATATCTTTATGCAATCGTGATAGTATCTTTTAACAAGGTAATAAACTTCCTCACTGCCTATGTTGTTTTGAACTTCGCTATGCAAAATGTGGTCGAATTTTCTAATGATGAGTAAGTTCTCAGGATTTATCACTTATTAATAAAATCAGCTAAAGAATTGTCTAGTCCAGAGAATGGAATTTTTGAGCATTTTTTAGCCCTTATGACAGATTAATTGTATCATACAGTTCAAATAGCATGAACCTGTTTTTGTAGCGTAAGCTTAGTTCGGTACAATGTACACTGTTAAATGTTTGTGTTAATTTGAACCAAAACTTCGTACTGAAGTAGTTGCAACCACCCGATGGTTTAATCTTTTACCATGATTTGGTAATTTTATGGTTGAAACAAATATTAGTATCATGTTTTAAACAAACAAACAAACAAATAAAAAATCAGAATTCGACCGCGACAGGGATCAAACTGAAGGCCTTCTTGTCTCAAGTCAAATACACTGGTACTGTGCCATGATTTCTTGCCCGCTAATTCTGTGTTTAGTTGATTTTGATAAAAGGAGCTAAATTTTCTGGGCCCTTGGGTGAGTTTTTGAACAAAATTTGCACTTTACCCTATGCTATTGACCACGCTCTTTAATTTAAACTTTGTTTGGTTTCAATAGGAATTTTAGTGATTCATACTTTCCATGTGAGTGAACGTGTGGGAGATCCAATTTTTGGTGCAACAATTCAATCGCAAGAAGTAGAAAACTTAAAAGAGAGGTTGAATCATATTATGGCATCGCTTATAACTTTATACCCCATACAATGGTTCAATTTTGAGCTAAAATTTTTAACAGTGTATTACGCACATTGTTCGTGTCAAATCTGGTGGCTATAGTTACGAAATTCTGGACGTTATGTACCCTATAACATCTGCCAATTTTCGTATCTTCCTCTCGTTATTCGGCGTTGGTACAATACAAATAAGTTGTCATTTGATTGCAAATAGAGTTCATTTAGGTAAATTGGAAATACATTAAAAAATAAGCTCTTAATGAGAAATAAGCAGCTAAAATTCACATTAATTTAAACTTAAGTATATTCGATAAATACCAGGTAATGAGACGATCATTCGTAATCAACAATTTTTCTAAAACACCTATGCCTAGTATTTAGAGACAGTTCAGTCTATCAAATAAGTACACATAGCACTTAAAATAGTTTAACGAATAATGTTTCGTACTAGTTTAATGCAGATTATAAACGAATGAACGATAAAAAGGGAGTAGGATCACATAACTGCATGAATTGCTTTTCAATCTTTATCAAGTTGATTATTAAATATAACAAATTAAACACATAAAATTATTTTGTAAATGTTTTTAATTAAAAAAGAAAACATTATTTTAAAACATTATTTAATTTTTTTTTTAATAAAATCTTAGCTTGTTAAATATTTAAAAGAATAAATGATTTAATTTAATGTTCTACTTGTTTATAAATAAGTAAATGAAATATAATAAAACTGGTGAGATTTAATTAACTTAAACAATATCAAAATTTTTGTGTACGAATAAATTTATTATTCTGAAACTTATATATGAAACTATACTCTCGGGAATAAAAAAAATTATTAACTAAGATAAAAACTAAAAGAATATTCCATGTGATTTGTATGATAATTAATTATTTCTTTTTAATTAAGAAACGTATATTAAAATTTAATATTAAGTATGTTAAAGTTTAAAAGTTTATGTTTTTAAAATTCATAAAATTTAAAATACTGCTAATTGTTATATGTAGGGAGTATAAGTAATTTTTTTTTCATGGAAAAGCCTTAATAGAATTTAGTGTGTTTGATTAGAAAAAAATAATTAAAGCGGTTTTGATTTTTAATTACTTGGAAATATTATTTTAAAATATTAAATAAATTAATGCATTACTTATATATATATAAAAAAAAAGAAAGAAAGTTAGAAATCTTCATTTCTTTTGTGAAACATATTGAATAAACATGTTGCATAAGAATAAGAAAAACTTAGAAATATTATTATTATTTTTCATTATTGTTTTAATGACGGAAATTTATGAAATAATTCCGTTAATAATTCTTTCCTCTAAGTGCAAGAACTCTCTAAATAAATGTAATTAATATTTCCAAACTATTTACTTTTTTTTTTTTTTTAATCTCAAAATGACAAAGAACAGTAATAAATTACTTAATACTCGCTTATTATGCATGCATAGCTACTGTTTATTCTACGTTTTGAGGACTACTATTTCAGAATAAAAATTTTGGCTTAATGATTAAATTTTTGCAGTTAAGTAAAATGAAACTGATTATTATGAAATAATAGTGTCTAAAAGGTAAAGAATTGGCGTAAGTGAAAGTTACATAAGTTAAAGATGAGTGATTTAATTTAACACTTTCGCGACCGTTGGAGTAGATTTAAGTCATTTAAAAATCTGTAAATCCGCCAGTGGGCGTTTCTTTCGTAATTTATATGTTACGTATTTCTTAAGTATGCGCCCAATATTCATATTTTTGCAATCAAATATACTATGGTTAAAATATATTGATTAGAAAGAATATAATTATAATGTATATCCATTTGTAATATAAATGTGAATACATAAAATTTTGTTCTGAAATATTTTATCAGGGAAGAATAACGCTCACAGGCGGATCTTACTGTCAAAAAATAAATAAATAATAATAATAATGTTGTCGTGAAAGTGTTAATAAAAAAATTAAAACATTTTTTTATTAACGTAATGCAGCAGGTCGTTAACATTTCATGGTAATGATTTTTCTAGCTGCGTTTTATGTATAAATGCCGTGTTTTTTGCTTCTATCTGATAGCCATGGTTCTTTACAATAGCTCTAGATTGAATTTTTCATGAAAGTAAGTTTTTTCTTAGTGCTGTCATGTCAACTATATCCTATTCTTCTTGTACCGTTTTCTAAAGTCCGTTTAATGTTCTTGGATGCTGTTTTCCTAAGACTTGTTTTAATAAATCAAAAGCGCAAAAATTCATTGGAGAAGCTTCAAATGATTTTATAGGTATTTCATTAAATGGTATACATTCCATTCCTGTCTCTGATTCTGATTCTTTCTTTGCCAAATAAGCAGTAGTTGATTTAGAAGTGTGACTATAGGCTTTGTCCATATGAATCTTAAATTTATTCGTGTGCTTTCCATATAGGCTGGAATTTTTTCTTCAAAAATTGGTTCTAAAATATTCTGCTGATAGTAAAATGAATTAATTTAAGTTTTACTTTAGACTTTTTTTATTTCTAATTTCCCCCTTGTAACAAAATCCTGCAATTATCATGAATCTCATTGTGAAGTTTTCTGTACACTGACGAAGCCCTTTCCTACGGTCATTCCCGTCAGATGAGCAACAGAAAATTGATCTTTTTATTATTATTATTATTACAGTCACTTACGTATTCCCATGTCTCATCGAGTGTTATTACAAATTTCTATTTTTCAGCAACTAGGTGTTTTTCATGTAACTGTTACAATTTATTATTATTATTATTCGTAATATGCTTTGACAAAGGCAGATGAACATTAGGCTTAAAACTCTTTTTTAACCCATATCGTACCAAGCATTGAAAAAAAATTTTTTTTTCTTTATAAAATCTTAAATATTTGTTTCTTTAAACCTGTGTATACACACAAAATCAAAAAACTTGCCTAACTATCATTAACTTAATCGGTACAGTCTGTCCTAAAAATAGGACAATGGTTAAAAGAAGTCAGAAATATAAGGAAAACAGACCATCTAGATATATATTTATATACTTTTTTATATAATTGTTTTACCAGCACAAAAGTGTAGAATATTACTTCAATAAATTTACATTTTCATTATTGTTGAACTTAAAAACTTTTTAAGTAATAATGTGTTGAAAATGTAATGAAAAAATCTTCAAAAATCGTAATTTTAAAAATTAAAAACTATATATTAAACATTAATTTAAACTAACGATAAAGACAAATATGTAGTTATTGGACTTTTAAATAATATATCGCCTTTAATTTGAATTAAAATATTCAAAAGAATTTATATAAATACCACTTATGCATGGTTTCCTATTTTTAGGACGATGGTGAAATATGGTTTTTAACTTCAAATCTTTATGAATGACATTTTTTACATTGTCAGAAGACATTCCTAGTTTCAATACAATGGAATTTTAAGTCGTCGGATTTTCTTTTAAGATTAGAGACTTCACTTTCTTGATAAATACCTGCGTTTGAACACTCGTAGGATGAAGTTTCGTGGTCATTTTTACTTTCCCTTAGATTTTTTTTCACTTTCAAAATCAATATATTATAGATACCTTTGTTAGAAATACCAATAATCGCGATTTTTACACCGTTGTATAATTTGGTGATACGAATATTTCTCCGCGGAAAGTGTTGTTACGTAATCTTCGAGCCATCTATCTATTTTAGGTCCCATTTTCAAAATAAATTTATTATTTTTACATTCCATTGAAAAGATAAAAGTGGCAGACGATTATTCTAAAGGTTCCAAGAGAAAAAATAATTATAAAGTCGTTTCCATAAAGTGTGAAAGACCTTCTGTTCTTGTATTTATAGAAACAGAATAATTATTAAAAGTATTATTGAATTCAATGTAACAAAGTTTTGGGCTAGTAAAGAAATTATACTGAGCGAGGCAAATTTTCTAATGTAATAAAATGCTAAACTAATGCATAAAATTATCATCAATATGATTTTCGTCGTGTACTTTAATGTCTGGCTGTCTGGCGTTATTTTCCGATTTCCGATTCCAACAATTCCCCTTAGTTTGATTAAAAAAAAAAAAAAAAAAAATACTTCATCGTATTTTGTCATCAAAACTGATTTTTTCTTCGTAAAAAATATATGTGGTTTAAGTTCGCAGAAAAAATTAAGTTATTTCACCGGTAATCTATCGCAGCTTTCCATTCTAAATACCGAATTTCTCTCACGAAATATTTTTAATGTGTATAGAATATATTTGTTGCTGATTTTCATATTCATTTTCATCATTATTCTTAATCAATCCGCTATAAAAACTGAGGTACGCTATTAAAAATTTACTATCGTGTATTACACGGTCTAGATTTCGGTGAGTTTAATAAATTTTGGAATCAGAGTCTTCAATCGTTTCATTCGGATGGTGAAAACAGTTTGTTTTCTGGAAAATTTCTGTCCCTTTCGAAGAACAAGTTCACAGCAAAAATGTTTCTTTTCCTTTCTTTCTTTTTTTTTTTTTTTTTTTTTTTTTTTGTTTTTTCCACAAATACAAAAAGTACAAATTCATACTGATGACCAAATTTTTTTTTAATTTCATTGACAGTGAAATTAGATAAAGTTTTCTTTTATATTTTTATTTTCTTCGAGTGACCAATGGAAACCAATAACCCGTAAGATTATAATCTGTAAGACGGATTTTAATTTTCTAAACTTTCAACAAAGTAGTTAAAGATTTTTAATTTTTGTAGTATTTTACTCGTGGTGAATTCAAAGAAAATTTTCATATGAAATTCGTAAGTTAGAAGCTGCGAAAAAATAGGTTTGAAGTCTTAACTCATATGTAAAAGTTTTTTGCGAAGTGACAACTCGGCGTTGCGAGTTGGGGAGAAAAAGTTTAGATTTTGTTAAAGTAGGTAGCGTAGAAATACAAATCGAATCTCCAGTGCATAAATTACATATTAAAAACGTACTATAGTATCAGTTCGAGATTAGTTCGAGTTCAGCTTAGTTCGAGTGCAGTTCTTATGAGTACATTTGAGCTTGCTGCTACATAGTTCAAGGCAGTTTGAAAAAATTAACATCGCCTGCAGCTTACTGGCGGCAATATTACGCCATTTATTATCTCAAATTTAAGTGTACATTCAGGTTTCTCACTTTTCACCATACACAGATAGTGTAGTTTCATTTTCCCTCCTCCCCAAGTTTAATGCTTCAAATAAATTAATTTGATGCACTCTGCACTTCTTTACTTAAATAGACTGCAGGAATGGAGTCAATTAAGTTATTGCGCAAGGTCAAACTTCCTAACTTCAAATAATCGCATGTAATGGAAAAAAGGAAAAATTTATACAGCAATATATATATATATATATATACATATTTAAATGGAATATACTAGAGCACTATTTCAACATATAGAAAGCAAAATTATTTTACTTTATTTTATTCAAAATAAAGCGATGTTAAGAAAGGTTTTCCTTACGATGTTTTTCGTACGAATAATTTAATTTAATAAAATATTTCTTAAAAATTTAACTGTCTAAGCAATCTTGTCAAATTTTTAAAAAGCATATATATTTATTCATAAAAAAAGGCTGATCCAGACAAGAATTGCTGCACTTTAGATAGCCCTTTACAAAATTCCACATCATATAGTCTGCTCCTTCACAAAATTCAAATCTATATAACAGAACTATTTAAAGCATTTAAATCTATAAAACAAGCCACTTAACAAAATGTAAATTTATAAATATGTCTTTTCTACAAAATTTGTTTTATAAAATGATCCTTTAATAATTTTTTTCCATATTTGCAATATCCTTTCTAAAGGCAGCTGTATTTGGTGTCTTTAAACAGCCTGATATTAAACATTATATAGAATGACTGCTGAAATGGGATTTATTACATGATTTTTATTTTTTACAAAAGTAAATAAAAACTTCACGAAAATATTTGTGTAGTACAAAATTGAACTCCAAAAATTAAAACTTGTATCAACCCCTAATAAAATAAATGTTGAATCGCTGTCTTCAAAGTTCATCCTATATGATCAATTTATACATTAAATTTTTTTTTATATACATTAAATTAACAGATTTTTAAAAAGCAAAACTAACAGAGTTTTCCTGTCCTTGTCTTTTATACGTCAGCTTAATGTAGACAACATTTCATATATGATGAAATATACATATATGTCAGATTACGTTAAATTTAAAATTTAGGAATAATTTTAATGTATAGAATAGATTTATGTTTTCTTCTTATCTCTGCAGAATAATAAAAGATTATTTATAGTAGAATGAAAATTTTAAATAAAATTTTAAATCGTAACTTTTATGCAGTTTCTTTCCTTTCTACATCGTAGTAAATTACTAAGGCAAATAAATTTTTTCTCTCTCTTTCAAAGCAGACATAAACTAAAAGACTATGCCTACTAAATCAAATATTTTATCCTCTTGAATAAAAAACTGAATTTTGTTACTGGAATGGATGCCAATATTTTTTATGTTAGGTTTCTTATTAAGCGGATTTAGTTTGAGACAAATATTGAGGATTTATTTTAAATGCTTTAATGCTTTAGTTTTTAGAAGATATTTGTGACTGTCTCACTACATACTCGTTTTAGCATTATAATGAGTTGTAAGCTATTGCAGATATATATTCATGTGATTTAGAAAAGATTTAGAGATGTACAAAAATAAATTATTCTTTATTGATAATAGATAACTATGATATAGATAAATAGTGTATATTTAAAGTTCATGAGTACGTGTCTTAAAACAAATCGCAATGCCTATAACAGTAAATTAAAGAACAATTTTTTTTTTCCTTTTTAGTATTAGCTTATTATATAAATAAGCTGTAAATTATTTGTACATTATAAACTCAAATTGACGTAATAAAGCAATCTTTGTGAAATAAGTTTTTAAAAATTCATAAAAATATTTTACAAATCTTCTTTTATTAATTTTAATGCATGCTAGATAACAAAAAATAAGAATTTTCTAAAAATGTGATTACTTATTAAAAGTAAAAAATAATAATAATAATAATAATAATAATAGTAAAACGTTTCTATTATTAATTTTTAAAGGATGAAAGAAAAAGTAATATAAAAAAATAAAATGTTTAAATTTGAATTATTGTCTTAGGAGATTTTCATAAATGAATTTATTAATATTAAAGTATTTTATTTATAAATAGAACTTACTAACATAATATTATCGTGTTTTCTTTTATTATTATCCTAAACAGAATGATTTACAGTACATTCATATTGGACAGTATAACCTTTTTTTGCACTAGAATTCAGAATCACACTCAGCATTTTCGCTCAGAAATAGAAAGTTTTCTGTCCTAAACTAAACCATTTATATCTTTCATAATGACGAAAGTACTATGATATGTTTTAAAGATATAATTTTATTTTGACAGAAATGTTAACATAATAAGAAGTATAAAAAACACATTCACCTTATCCCAATATGCACTCCCACCAGAATCTAAAACAATGTGCATCTAAATTTTGATTTTGTGGATATGGGCAGTGATCACCAGAAATAAAAGCTATTCTACACTAAAATTAAATATTTATATCATTAAAAATAATGAAAATACTTTAGCATATTTTAATTATTTGCTTTCGATTTCCATTAAAAAATAATTAGCAACGTGAAAAGTGCTCAAGTTTCATATTCATCTAGTCAGTGATACAGTAGGCATTAGACTATTAAATTTCTATCGGAAATTCCATTTTTATTTTATTTCGCATTCCCTGTATTATTGTGACATGCGGTCTAAAAAATTGTTTGGTAAAATTTTATTGTATGTGAAGCAAATTAAGTGACAGCTCAACACACTGAAATGATTAATCAAAAAAACAAATATTTACGTAATTTTTGCATTTCATAAAACTTCATGCAATACATTTTATGCTTTCGTTTTTAGATTTTGCTTTTAATATTAATCTACTTATATAATTCATTAAAAAATATTTTCCCTGTTGGAATTACTTGATTTTTTTTTCTTGGGCCAATACCACCAGCTATCGGTAATACTCAACTATTAAATTAAAAGTTCCAGTGACGTTACTCATCAAGTCACTTGGTAATTTTACTGCTAGTTCATCGGAGTCATTTACATAAATTTAAAAACGTAGCATTACCTTAACTTGGGTGTAATTATTTGTTTTGGGCTAAATAATGAGAGACGATTGCAAGATCGTAGATTCAAGTTTCAGAACAGTAAATAGATTCAAAGACTATTCTTTACAAAATCTGATTTTTTTATTTGTTTTATTTATTTATTTATTTATTTATTTTATTTATTTATTATTATTATTATTATTATTATTATTATTGAAAAAGTTTCTTTTTTAAATCATTCTTTCTTCTAGGATTGTTTTTTACTTTGGTTGCTATAAAGCTGTAATCATTGTCGAGTTTTCTTCAGAAGATATGTGATCAGAGAAAAAAAATAATAATAATGAAACCATGTGTTCACATAAACATCTAAGTTACTCTTTTAGCTTTGCAAGTGCTATCAGAGTTACTTCATCATCATTTTTTTAAATACAATTCTAGTTTCAGAATATGTAAATTATTTAGTGGGACATTGAACCTACGAGAGACACTGAACTGTTACCCAGATTGACAATTTGAATGGACAGAAAATCTTTTTTGCTTGGACCTGATAAGTTGTCATCCTGAATTCAACGTGGAGGCAAACAATCTTTAGGTATTAAATTTATTTTGCTGTCCATCATGCACAATATTAGGCACTAGGTGATCTAAAAGTATTATCTTTAGGCAAATGATCCAAATCACCTCATGGTACCAACGGTAATTTTAAGATCTCTAGATAATTACAGTTAGGATGGACTTTTTTCTAATAATTATCAAAAGAACTGCATCATAGAATGTCTTGAATGCTGGAATGAATACTACTTTGTACACATCTAAAGATATATTCCAAATTTGCAAAATATTTAGACACAGATCTTACACATGTTACGACTGAATAATTATACAAATGTGCTTAATGACATAAAGCAATGTGATGTGTGTAAGTGTATAATATCATCAAATAATAATGAGAAGAATAGCGTGCAGTCACTGCTGTGCGATGGGTGCCTTTTTTAAAACTAAAAACACATGGCGCAGCTTTGCTTAGAGTTGAGTTGAGAAGTTTACGTCTGAACATGACAGAGAGTTGAGAAGAGATCTTTGTGGAGTTGCGATGTTCGGATTAGCCGAACAAACCGTATAATATCATTTTGATTATTCTTTAAACACTTTTTATTATTATTTTTATTTATTTATTTATTTATTTATTTATTTATTTTGCCAAAAAGGTAACTGTGTATTTACCAAATGACGACGAATTGTTTTGATTTATCAAGAGACAAGAATGTTTAAAAGAACCAATATGGCAAAATGGGATTCTATTCACAGACTTTTTGTTTTCAAATACAGTAATAGTCAAAATTTTTGGTACGTGGTATCAAAACGCCAAGTAAATAAAAAGCTTTTAAAGCTGCTAGTGAATTAGTGCTTCAGCACTTGTGTGAATTGTAGAAATTTTTTGCATCGAAACATAAAGCATCAAGCCAGTGCGTAACTCCCTTCTATTCACGAATTAAATGAGTAACAGCACTTCCAATGTCTATTACTGTAGCAGATGGTAATTTTGAAATACCTAAAATTTTCGCTATATTTCATTTATAACACAACTACAGGTACATTAGGTAATAATTTATTATCAAATTAAAGATCAAATGAAATACTAAGCGAAAAAATATTGCGAATATTTTATCAATTGCCACTTATTTTAACTTCATTGTCCTATGCATGGAACTAGTTAATAATGGCCACTCGTCAATACTGATTGCAATTGCCTACAGTGCTAGGATAACAATATGAATTGCGTATTGAGGGTTTTTATCCTGTCTAAACTTGGTATTAACATAATAAAAGACGTGTTGATTTTTAAATAATTCACGATTGCATCCTAAATATTAGATGAACCTATTATATTATAAGACATAATTGAAGCTGATGATGAACAAAATTGTTGTTGGTAACAGTGACTAATATTGAAATGTGATTTAAATTTATTATTGTCGCCATTCGAATCTTCTGAAGAACTTGTTTTCATTTCATTTTTTTTTTTTTTTTTTTTTTTTTTTTTTTTTTTTTTTATGTTTTATGTTTTATTTTGTATCAATCAAATAAAGATCTCAACGGATTAATTTTATGTTCATCCACTTATTACTCATGTTATCAAACAGAAAAACCTATAATTTTATTATTATTTTACTCTCAGAAATAATATACTCAATTTTGACGATTCAGACATGCTCGGGCTTAATTTCGTTGTTTTGGACAACCATTTCGTCAAGCGATCACATGATTTTTGAGGAAACGTGAACTCTCAAATATTTGACGAAACTGTTTACTCACAAAAGCATGTTCTAGCTTTCATTACCACCATATTGTTTTTTTTTTTTTTCCTGCGTTGTTTTGAGTTTACGTTAAAGGACTTTTATGTTCCGGCCTGGTGGTTCGGTCGGTAGGACGCTGCCTTCTAAATTCCCAGGTCTCGGTTTCAAATCCCGGTGCGGGCATGGATGTTTGTGATGTCTTATGTCTACAAAATATTGTGTACGCTTGTTTCTGTGAATTTCTGTAAAAATATGGATCAATTGAGACATAAGTCATTGCAACTATAGGTCTCAAAGCTGTCAAATAAATATCCAAATGACTTTTATTTGTTTGCTCTGTTTTATTTATATTTTCATTAAATATAATTAGAATTTAATGTCTAAAGCAACGAACCTCCAGGTAATTTTATAATTCTATAACTTGTATTTTATACTGTATCACGAAACTAGGATGAAAAAATGTATCTTTACTTTTGACGAAATTCGTATGTTCAAACAAGTGACAAAAGTAGTTTTCTCAATTTGACGAAATAGTCGCTCGGAATATTTCTCTGGAAACGGTTTCGTGAAAATTAAAGAAAATTTCGTGAAATTTGAGTATCCATTTCTTAGAGTGTAGAAACATATATACTAAAGAAAAACACATATGAATACATTTTGTTTATATATTTACTGTATAGATATTTTCTGGATATGGACAGAGTATTTTCTGGATATGGAAAGTAGCCATCAGAAATGGAAAGCGTTCTATTCTAAAATGAAACATTTATATTTTTAAGAAGGATAAAAGGAATGAGATTTTTTTTTTCGAATTGCCTTAAGTTTGCATGAAAGAACTAACAAAACATGATTCTTACATACATCCAATCGCTCAGTGATACAATAGGCATCCTCACCAGATTCTGAAACACCGGTCAACATAATTTTTTCGTAAATATGAACAGTGATTACTTCGAAACTACGTCTTGACGTTATCAAACTTCATACAAATTTATATAAAATTCTACTATTCGTTTTGCATAAATATATTAATAAACTGAAATTATTTTTATTAGAGCAGATTGTAAGCAAAATTTAAATTGAAAAGTAAATTGTGTAAATAAACTAATAGTTTATTTACTACAATTTAGCATTTAATACACTTAAAATATTATGTTTATGAAAGATTTTTTGACATCTTTTCTATGAAATACAACGACTGAAACATTAAAAATTAGATTTACAAAAAAGAAGTTTAATTTTAACAAAAAGAAAATCAAATGCTCTTGTTTCAGTAAAAAAAGACGTTTTTGCATGTAGAAATTTTTATGACCTATAAAAGATTTCATTTCTATCTTTAGCGTAGGGGGAAGAAAAGCACAAATCTCTATCCTTATACTTTTTCTTATAAAAAAATCTTACATTATAATTTTTATTCAAATTTTCTTCATAAATCATAATAATTATATGACAGAATGTCAATTTATTATATATAATTTTTTAATTTCGATATATTTTACAAACTCAAAAATAAGAGCTGGTGACAAAAATATAGAGACAAAAAAATTACGTACATAAATTTATTTAGTATCATTACTTTTAAATTATATTATGTTTATTAATAATTAAATAAATATTTAAAAACAGAAAACTTTAAGTAGGTTTTCAGTCTTCTTTTAATTGTTTTCATTAGAAATAAAAAATTCTCGTAAATAACAAAAAATTCAGTTTGACTTATACAATATATTAGTTTACTTATTAGTTCTTGAAAATAGAACTTACAAAATTTTTGCATGTGTACTAACTACATAAATAAACATGTCAGATGAAATGCTTTTGTACGAAACGGAAATGTCTTCTTGTAAAGGATAATTGCCTTTATCTTTCAACTCGAAATCAAAAGTAAAAGACAGAACAAGAATACTTAAAAAGAAAAAAGATTTCCCTAAGGATTTTTCTTCTGAATTTGTTTCATTCGAGACTTCTTAAACATTGCAAAGGAAGTTTCAATTTTTTTCTCTTTTGATTCACTTCAAAAGGAGAAGTAAAAGAAGATTATGTAACAATTCAGTACAAGAAAAGTTTTAATCAATGTTAACTTCAGTGTTATACTAATAATTTGAACTACATATTCACCTTTAGAATAAATGAAAAATATTACATTTAGAGTTTGTCGTGTAATAAACGCTTTTTACAAAGCCTTCAATTTTATATGTATATTTTAAATGACTATATAAAAATTACTTTGCCGAATTATACATTACTTATATTTAAAATCTAACTGCTAATCACTTTTTACATATTCACATAAATTTAAGTCAAATAACTCCCAGAAATAAAAAGTTAAAAAAAAAAATTGTGATTTTGCTTTTTACAACATAGATGTTTTGAAAGAAGTTGTGCAATTTTTATCTTCCATAAAAGTAAACCTTTCTTTATTACCAACTTTTGACTTTTTAAATAAAGTCAAAAAGTGAAAAGAAAAAGAAAAAAAAAAGTAAATAAAAAATATCAAAATAAAACTTGCAAGTTTTTCTTCTTTGTTTAAATGAAGTAACAATGCGAGTTTTAGGTTACGAAATTAGTTGCTAGGCAACAATATATATATATATGTATAACAGATAATCACTTTTCAAAAAAGTTTAAAATTTTAAAAGTTGCTAATATTTGCTATTTTAAACAATAGATTATTAAAATAATTCTGTTCGAAACAAAATTTAATTTAGTAGCAGAGTCTTATTTTTAACTCAATCTTTTCCTCTTTACTAATTTGAAAACTGATAGATTTTGCCAAAGTCTATTTCTTATGTAAATTCAAGATGATCTTCAGAAAAACTTGATTACATTTTTTTTCCTCTCTGAAATCGATAATATTATAGTTGTAATAAAAATTTCGCTTGATTAATAGTTATTCTTTGTTTTATTGATTGCCCATCTGCCCTAGTGCGACGTAAAACCCATGCAAAAATTCCTATATAAAAAAAGTACACTTCATACAATTTTGTTAAATAAATCCTTGTTGAATCCTATTTTTACACTGACTAAGAACAGGATTCGACAAGGATTTATTTAACAAAACTGTATTATGTGTACCCTTTTTATATAGGAATTCTCTGCGCTGCTCTGTTGGATAAACGTACTTTCTTTCTTTCTTTTGTTTTTTACATTCTATATTAAAAATAACGGGGAAATTTTTTTGTAAATCAAATTACCTATCTTATATAAGTTTATCATGTATATATAAAATCTACATTCTTTTTTTAATTAACAAGTATTGTAATAATTATATCAAATTTAATACACAAAAAAATTAGAGCTAATAAAAATTATGGTACTACATCTGAAATATTTCTACCTGAAGAACTTGATACAACTACAATGATCAAATTAATTTTATTAAAAAAAGGGGGATTTTTTTTTTTTTTTTTTTTTTTGTCATTATTTATAAATGTAATTGATGATACATTTTTAAAAGTAATATCACAAATTATATTCTGTTAACACAGATTTTATATACTAAAATTCTATATATAATATTTTAGGAAATATGTTAAAAATAAGGCTTGTTTATATATCTCAGTGTATTTAAGCATATTTTCCTTTTCCTTAGCACATTCCCACGTAATTAACATTCCAGAGAAATATTTTATACATGTATTAAGTTACTGATCTTGCATAATATTAAAACAGATATTTTAAAATAATGTTTTTTTTTCTTTTCATTTTAATAATAAAAAATGTATCAATTTTCATCATTAAAACAGACTACCTGATATACATTTAGAAATATTTTACTGTTCAACTCTGAAACTTTTTCCGAGGAATGCGTTTATAAAAGAATTTATAGACCATAAATCAAATACAGGGATTCAATGAAGCGCTTTGTATGCATCGTGCTTGTATTGAAGATTTGATTTTCTTTTTACCTCTAAAGAAATGAAACACTAATTTTCAAATCGATATTACATCAAACTTAAAACAAGTTCGATTTTCATTTCCTTTTAAATCATACATTTGGATTCATGTTTTAATTAAAAATTTTTAACAACAAATTTAATTTCATTTGTATCAATTAATAAATTCAGAACATTGCTTTGTAGGAAACTTCTAATTATTAATATTTTTTCATTTTGTTATTTTTAAGTATTAATTTCTGTTACGATTATACATTATCTTTTCTGAAAATGTCTTTTGAAAATAAAATATCAGAAATGCCTAATAAATGAAATTACTGAAATTGTCTTACATAATTAGTTAATCTGATTTACTATTAGATAGTTATTATTTTTAATGAAGTAATATTGTCCTTATCTTTTAACCTTTGAAGTACTTATTGTTTACCTTTATCTAAGGTGCCTTATTAATATCCCTAAACTATTTAAAGAAAATTGAACTGTGCATTAATACCATTTACTTCTGATTATCATGCAAAAAGTATTTAATTATTTTGCCATATCTTAAAGGGCTATTATTTTGTTAACTACTTTCCAAAAGTAATTCACGTTGGTTATTTTAATTTCCATCCGAATTATTCACTTATTTGGAATTTGCTTAATATGTTACAAATAATGTTACTTTTAATGTTTTTCTCTTAAAGGGATATTTTCTATTTTTTTTTTTTTCGCTGAATTGCTTTATCTTTTAGAAAATGTACAGATTCTGTATTACTAGTATATATCGATTTTCTTTTCTTTTCTTCTTCTTCTTTTTTTTTTTTTTTTTTTTTTTTTTTTTTAACTATAAATTGTATTTGAAAGTTACATTTGAAGAAATTTTTTTGTTTGCATTTCACGTGTGCTTTCATTAAAATTCCTGTACATTTGAAAAATGTTTCTAAACAATAAATAGCAGGGTAATGATTTTCATTCTCCAAAACAAAAAAATAAAAAAGAGTCCCTGTGTAATAAATATAGAAAACAGAACAGATATATTCTTGATCATTTATTTTGTGTCATTTGTATGTAGAAGGAAATCATTATTTCTTCTTGCAATTTTATATTGTTCTAACCGTATATGGTACAAAACGTATTGTTTTGGCGTCGAATTTTTTAAACTGAGTTTTTGCTATGATTGTATGTTTTTAGTGTCCTTAAATTTGAAAATAATAAGTCTGTGGGAGTGTGTTATCATCGTAGCCTAAATACAGATATTAACAGAAAGTGCACATTCACTATTTTAAATCTTTATAATATAACAGTACTACTTGAAATATATTAAAAGTCCGAATAATTGGTCATTCTGAAGGAACATGAAAATATATAAATATGTCACTGTCCTCTACATTTATGGGTGGAACTTATCATTCGTACATTTTAATGTATTTAGACGTATTATTGACAATTAAATTAACATGAATATTTTCTCATATGTATTAGAAAATTATTCTTACATATTCGACTACGAAACATTCAGCATTCGTTTAGAGAATTACACAAAGGAATTCGAATGCATTGAGCTCTATAGTTAAATCTCGTCGAAAAGTATCAAAAGTTTTGTTATGCATTTTTTTTTACTGTGAATAATGCTTACATAATTACTGCACTAAATTTAAGTACACGATGTCCATGAGCCTGCAGACATTTTAAAAATTAAAGTATTGAATGCATTGACAGAATTGAACGCAGTTTGCAAAAAATTCATTCTCATAAAGGGATTTTTTTTTTTTTTTTTTTTTTTTTTTTTTTTTTTGTAAAGAAAAATTGTAGTTAAATTTTTTGTCGACTATAGCTAAACAAATAGTTCCCATGGATGCGAAAGAAAAATATCCAAATAAAAGTCCTATAAATTGCACAATTTTGCGATTAGAACAGTTTATTTCTTATTTTGCCTCCTACTTGTGCATACATGAAGTTTTAATTGCGATGTTGGCTTGGTGATTAAGCGTTATTGATAAAGATGTTTTCCCTTAGGTAAGAACCGCCGAATGAAGCTGCAGTTAGCAGTGTTATAACTCGTTTGCAAACTGTAATTTGTGGTGACGACGGACACATAGAATAGGATTTATATGCCTGTAAACATCTGCATGCGAATAAGTACAGTTTCTTCTTTTTTTTTTTCATGAAAATGTGTGATCTGGTCACGCACAGCACTCTCTACCGACAAATAGCTTAATTATAAATTTTTCTTCACAAAAAAAAAAAAAACCTTTATGAGAAGGATTTTTTTGCAAACTGCGTTCAATTCTATCAATTCATTCAATAGTTATGCATTTTTAAAATGTCTACAGACTTACATGGGCTATCCTATATATTATTTGGTGCATATATAATTTATACACAGTATTCAAAGCCATTTAGGTTTAGTCGAATAAATTATTTTCTGTTGAATGTGAATATTGAAGTGTTTTACAAAATGTGATCATGAACCAGAAATCTACGAACAGAAAAGCCTTCACCTGCCATACATAATATAAATGATTTCAAATGTAAATAAGTATTTCATTCATTGTACACCGAACCTTCATATACCGAATATTGAAAATGTTCGTATTGTTGCTAGAAACAGAACATGCACATGTTACCTTCAGTGTGACTTGGTAAGAGTCTCAAAAGTCTATATATTTTGTAAATAATATATAATATAATGCTTGTCAAATTCATGCATTAAAATAAATGCATAAATGTCCTTAATACATAAATGTCATATAATAAAGTATAATAAATGTATTTTATTATACGTTATTATACCAAATACCTTTATACTCCTGGAGTGCAAACTATGTACGTGGATAATTCTTAGAATTCATTCTTCCGAAAATCCATTTATTATTATTATTATTATTTTATTTGAATTTCGATTATTTTAACGAACTCTTCCGTGGCACATTTCTCCATACTTAATCTTTATTTAATCATAAAAGATTACATAATTTGAAATAATATATCGTAGATATTTATTCCAAATTTTGTTACTCTATCAAATTTTGGGTCACCCTATGCAATGATGAATGTGGAAAATTTACTTTAGAATGATCTTTTAATATCTTCACACTTTATTTATTTTTTTTTCTTTTAGGGGAGGAAGGGGACTAATAATACAAACTAATAATACAAACATTTTAGTTGCATTTTGGGTTCTTCTACATTTTAAAAAACGAAATAACAGATTTTTATTCTCAAATTACTCGACATATAGCGAAACACATATATATACTGTTTCTCAAATCCTTTTCTCTGAAAGTTAAAATATGCGGTATTAAATTGACAACAATAAAGTATGTTCCAAGAGAAACAAATTTGTTCTCAAAGAAATTTTAAACTTAAAATGATACTTTATTTTATAAAGAGCACAATGACACTCAAGATTTACTTTCTGTTTTCTATTCAGGAAATTTGTTACTGGAAACTTTATAAAATAAAAGTTTTGTAAAGTAAAAGGGAAGCAAATATCAACTTCAGCAGCTGCCTCAAAATCAAAATTTTGCAATATAAAAATCATTGATGCAAAAGTATCTTTTTATTAAAATGTTTTTTTTTTTTTTTTTTTTTTTTAATGTATGTTACATTTGTGCTTTAAACTTAGTATCTTATTTCAAAAATTGTATGAATATTTATACTACGACAACAGAACATGACATTAAAGTGAATTTCTAAAAAAATGTATTTTTGACTTATTAATTAATTTAAAAGATTTTTTTTTTTTTGAAATTTTTAAAATATTTTTTGGTGTCCATTCTATTGCTCTAATGTGTCATTTGTACTACATGAAAACCAATGTTACCTTTCTGAAAAGAAAGCTTTTTCATAAGCTTTTAAACGTTTTGTATTCAATAAATTTTCATAATTCAATTATATTAAAATTTTCAATTTATCAGCATTTATTGGTAGATTTAAAATTGTGTTCAGTTACTTCTGTTAGCTTTTTCATGGACTACTGAACTTTCAAACAAATTACACTGCTCTGAAAAAAACAAGAAAACAAATTCGAGATCTGATACCATTCTGGCTGATTCTTATGTAAAATGACCTCCTGAATCCAAACATGACTCCCATTTTGCCCAATCACCCACCATTTTCTAGATACACCACACCCTCCCTCAATTTCTTTCCCTGTTCTATAATTTTATGACAATGAATTTGATTTGAAGAAGAAAAATAATTAATTTAACACCTAAAAATAAAAAATATATAAAGTTAAAAAATAACTTTAATAATAGAAAAAAAAAAAAAAAAGATATACAATGCATAATTTCAGTGGAAAATCCCCTCCAAAATTTTTCCTTTGTCGCAAATGGCCATGTTTTAGAATTTTCCAACTTTGTAGCTCCTCATACGATATTTAACGGTTAAAATAATCCTCCCCCCTCCTAAAAATATAATTTATAGCCATAAAATTACCGGAAAATGATAAAAATAGACGGTGGGTGATAGGGTAAAGTGGGCGTCATATTGGGATTCAGGAGTTCATTTTACATAAGAATATTTGGACTGCATGGATACCCCTTGTATCTGGGACAGTCGATGATGACACCTGTCTTACATAAGAATATGCTGAAATGGCCGTCAGAGGCAATTTTCATTCAAATTAAACGTAAATGTTAATATTTCATTAGTGACAAAGGTATGTTTTATTATTTGGAGTATTTGTTTTTCAACCATTTTGTATTTTGGGCTAATTATTGAAATGATTGGATAGGGAAAAGTTCATTGTAAACAGGGATAGGATATTGTAATTGATAAATTCGGAGAGTTTCTTGACGTGTCAAGCGATGAAGGTGAAGTTTTAGAAGGCAATGAAGAATCCCCAACATCACAAGAACCATCGACATTTAGCTATCATTCAATCCTGTTAGAAAATACCACGAAGTTTGATTACGGAAGAAAAAAAATGACGGGAAGTTTGATACAGGAAGTCGGCAAAATATAAGATGTTGCAATTGGCCACAGTATAAGAATCATTCAGGCTCTTGACATGCGTTTCACAGCTGTATGTTTGGGGTAAACAACTATAAAACCCATTCACTAATGTGTCCAGAAGCTCAAAGTACAACAAATTTTCAGCCACGTTTATGAAAAGTTTCTCCAAGCTCGTGTTTAAGATTATCCCGTACATGATGACGATCTACGCATGTGGACTTCGGAATAAGATACTATGCTACAAATTAAGGATTTCACAACATCTTCTTCTTAGGCTCAAAATCTAATAATTGGTACAATATTGTGTCACAAAAAATCCCGAAGATCATAGGGAGAAATACCACACACAACACAGCCCAACGTGAATCTGAGATTGCCAGCTTCTTTACTGAAATATGCTCAAGTTCAATGAATAATCCAGCTACTTGAAACAATTCAGATCTGAGTGGTTTCGAAGATTAATAATAACATGAGTCTCGACACACGTGGAGCAAAGAAAATTTAAGCTAGTGCTCAATCAAAACGTGCTATGACTGATATTTATGCTATTTAACCAGTGATAGTTGTCGGTGGTTGATTGCTCTCACCAATATTCGTCGTACTTCAGGAATCCACAGGTGATTTTGAACCACGGAAAAAGCAAACCATATGTTAAATCTGCATAATCATGGATCAAAATTACAAAATCTGGTGAGTTATATATTCTAAAATTCAGTAGTTAAGAAGCCCCATAATAATTTTTTTAATCTACAACACTTTTGATGCATTAAATTTTATCAGAGTAACCCTAAACATTCTGTATTTTCTTCGGAACAAAATTTTCGCTGAAACATTTCATAAACTTGTTCTTTACATGCCTACACGCCTAAAGTTTGAGAATAATTGTTTAAGTATTTTTCTAAATATTCAACAAAGCACCTATAATCGAAAATATTCCGTCATGTAAGGCATACCTGTATATTAAATCAATACGGAAGGTATTTCTCTTTTTCACAATTTATTCTTTTAAAATACGGATGTTTTCTGTAATTGTCTGATACCTTTTATTGATTATGCCATGGATATCCTGAATTATGAATTTATGCTTTAAGTATATAGTTTATATATATTGTTAAAATATATTTAAGTTTTTTTAAATAAGAAAAGAATATTAAAGTGTTAATGTTAAATGTATTTTGATAAATATAAAAATATTTTTAATACCACTGTATAAATATAAAAGTTTTCGAAGCATTGGCACTTTTATGAATACAGACTTGTCAACATTTTAATTTATTCAGGAGAATTTCTTAGTATCCGCCAATTTTTCAAACCACTTTTCAGGAAAATCATTTTTCTTCTTAGTTAATCGCAATTGTACATATTAGGGAAATCTACAATGCGAATGACATGGTATGAAAAAAGAGCGGGAAAAAAGTGGTCCGACATACATTCAAATATTGGTTTGCCTGTGAATATAAAATAATACATAAATTTAAAGCTTTATTTTTTAGAAAGGTTATAAAGTATAAAGATATGCATTTATTTAACGTGTAAATACAGCAAAGTCTATTGGGAACTATTATATGTTTATTATATTCATGAAAACTTAACATAAAGACATTTAAAAAGTTAGCTATAATATTTTACTATTAATTAAAATCCGCTTCGCGAATCATACCTCAAGTGAAACCGAAACCCTATACTGCTTTTTGAAATGACGGTTATTCAATAAATTGTATAGTTTTGTGTGCAGGAATTTGATTATTTTTTAACGTGTAAAGTTGACAATTATTTATTTGTAAATTAATTTTTAATACTCTTTTCTCTTGAGAGGTTAGTTTTCAAATATCTTTCCAGATTTTCAAAATATTGTAATCAATATATACTTAAAAAGTTCGCTTGACTTCCAGGATTTTATTTTGCGGATAAAAGAAGAAAAGATGATAAATAATCAGAATCATCTGGTTTGAGAATAATCGAGGATAGAAAACTAAGCTATACAGTTATGATTGGAGAGTAACTCATCTTCCAACCAGACAATTCGAATTCCAATCCTAATAAAGAAAATAATCGAGAATAGAAAACTAAGCTATACAGTTATGATTGGAGAGTAACTCATCTTCCAACCAGACAATTCGAATTCCAATCCTAAAAAGAAAATGTGTGACTATATTGTGTTAAATGATTTCGTTTTTATACGTATTAAACAATTAAAGAAAGCAGATAAAATACCTTTTCTTATGGAGTATATTGTTTATTTCTACATTATGGCCAAAATAACATAAATAACTCTTGTTTGGATGTATTTTTTAATTATTCAATGGGTGCAAAGAATTCAAGTTAAGTGGATCCGTTTTTTATAAGAAAATGAGCTTAAACTAAATCAAGTTGATCTGATGGTCTTTCATTTTAAGGCTCCACAAAATTCAGATTCATTTCTTCTCCCTTTCCATATTATTCTATGAGATTCTTATTGTTCCATTTTATGAGGATATATCATTGAAAAATAAAGTATCACGAATTCTGTTTTTTTTTTTTTAACTCTTGGAACAAACATATCGATTGCTAGCTTAGAAATCATTAAAAAAAAGTACATTTAAATATTTTATTTCGTTATGTAAACTTCGGACTCTAATTTTCAATCTCTAAAAGAAATATTTATTTATTTATTATTATTATTTACTCCTTTATTTATTTATGCTCACTTATCTAAAAAGCAACATGTTCAAAATGCAATATCCAAAAAACAAAATTAGAAAAAAATTCCATTTTTAAAAGAGATCTATACTTGTAATACAAAGGAATAAAGAGTGAATCCTATTTGGCAGTGGTTTATGTGGTAATAAAGTGTTCGGAAGATTCAAGTCACCATTATTTTGAAAAACAGGATTTTCTCAGATCTTCGATGCTCCGATGACTCAGTTAAAAAAGTTATGAAAAACAGGAAAATATTTTCATATAAAAATTATTATTATTTTATGTCTGTTGGATAGTTTAGACATCATGGTTTCACCGAAGATACGAATAAATATCTTTTGACTAAATCCAGATCGAGTTAAACGAACCTTCGTACTACTCGACTTGAATTATCTGTTGTATGTTCACCAGGTTAAGCTGTTATCTTATTATAATTATTCAGTGGTACATAAGAATGTTTCATCATTTACTTCATATGCAATAATAAATGCTTTTCATTTGTTATAACGCAAGACAGATTTGTCAATTCCGCTCGTTCACTTCAAAAGTGCAGTTGTCGGTTGCCTCTTCTAAATAAACAAGCATGCCAGACCCTATAGAGAGTTTCCAAGTAATGCAGTTTTGCATAAAGTGAATATGAAGTAAGGAAGGAAGTAAGGAAGTGGACCTTCTGAAACTGTTCCAGGCACCCACATTCGATTGGACAATGTTAGGTACTTACCTATGGCGAGATCGGCAGCGATGCAAATTTCCAAAGCGCAAGGACAGATCCTGTGTCCAGAATGACAAGTATGAAGTTCATTTGTATGTGAATAAGGACAGAAACTGCTTCAAAATATTTCATACAACATGAGTAAATTAGTATTTATGTAGATCGTGTATTATTGGAAAACATGAGTTATTTCTTATATCGTATAGTACTTTTTTTTTTTTTTTTTTTTTTTGCAAAGGCACTTTATTTACAACATTGGCCGCACGCATCAAATATGCATCAGAATGAAACATAAAAAAACACATAAAAAAATTACAAAGGGATAAAAACAGTATAAACGTCTCAACAATAACACGAAATACTTAAAAAGTGTAGAACAAAATAACATGACTACATAGACATAAAAGTGATTTAGTTGCTGAAAGTCAACTGCATCAGCTCTCTGGCGCCCTACTAACGACTGTATAGTCTTTCTCCATTCAATGAAGAACACCTAAGCAAGTGATCTTTGTTCATCTCAAAATTTTGGTTGCACAAAGTACACAAGAGACTATTATATATACCATTTCTGTGTAGGTGTTTAGCGAGACAACCATATCCGTTTTGCAAACGGAATGCCGCAACTGCGGTGGATCTAGGATAATCACGTATTACAAATCGAATCTCTCTCCACTTCTTAGCATATAATACAAACGCAAGCATAACACTGAACTGCTAGATAATCTACCTTAACCCGTTAACGCCGAAATTAATTTTTCAAAATATATTTTGATGAATATTTCAATTCTAAATTAATAAAGACAACTGACAGTAAAATATGTTAAATTTAAACATTTCTTCTGATAGCTTTAAATTTGAAGCATATAAAAGCTTTATATTTAAAGCCTATCTTCAATTGAGGATGTTTTATGTTCTAACGAAAAAAATTCTAGATAGAAATACTTCAAGATAACTGATTAATTATGCTGACAAAGAACATGAAAGTAAAGTATTATAATATATATTATTATTCAACTTGATTAACTTTGTATACCTGCTGAAAAAACAAACTTATATGCGATGAATGAAAAATCCTAAAATAACTATCAAATTATGTATATGTAATTAATTGCAGGCACATAAAACTTTGAAAGATCATTTAGAGTGATGCTATTAACTGTCATTAAAAAGCAGAAATTATTCGAAGAAACCGCAAAGATATACGTGCTATTTTACTAGCTGTCCACAAATCAGAGACACTGGGCGTTAATGGGTTGAATGCATGATGCGTAGAAATGTTTCAAACCAATTTTTAATTATATTTAATTATATTTTGAAAATGAATTTTTTTTTTCAAAATTGCTTGTCAATATGGTCTAACAGTCTCAAAAGCCATAAGATATGCCTTTTTCACAAAAATAAAAATATATGCAGAAATGGGTTAAAACTTAAAACGAACACTAAAAGAGATATCACGTAGTAAAATACACGTAAAAAAATATTATGCACACATATGTACATGTACACAAATACACACACATATACATATATATATATATATATATGTGTGTGTGTATGCACGTAATGAATGTTTTCTAAAGAGCAAGTAAAAGTACTTTTAACATTACTTTATTTAAATTCTTCTTGCAAACAAAACTTTCTAAAAAGTTTTTTCCACGTATGTTGCACAAGTAAATAATCCACCACAAAAGCGTTTGTGGTTGACATTTTTTTTTTTTTTTTTAATGGATAATTAGTTCTATTTTTCAAGTTAAATTCAAGAGTAAAAAACAGAGCAAAGGCAGTTCAAGCGAAAAAATGATTTCCCTAAAGATTTTATGTTCAGGACTTATTTCATATAAAACTTCGACAGCCGAAGGAAGTTTGAATTTTTTTTTTACTGATTTAGTTCACTTAAATAAGAAAAAAACGTATAAGATTTTATTTAGTACTTGAAAAAGTTGACTTTATTTTAACTTTGACTACAAACTGATGAATTTAGATATACATTCTTATTGTAAGAAGACACTCAAATTGTAACAGAGAATAAAAGTCAATTTTAGTTTTTTAACCGGGTTTGAATTTAATGTATCTAGTATTGTTATTATAATTAAATGATATTCGTAAAATTTTATAATAAATAATCATAGTTTTCTAAAAAAAAAAAAAAAAAAGTAAAATTAATTCGATTAACAATTTACTAATTTGATATTTAAAGAAAGAAAAAAAAAATGTTAATACTCTAAATTTTCTTACATAGTTTAAAGAGGCATTTCATACAATTTAGTTAAAATACAAATAACTTGAATTAAATATTTCATTTAAATAAATTACCATGATTAATGAATGTGAAATTTCTTAATAAAGATTGACATTCAGAGTATGCATATATTCTATAAGATTTTAAATATTCTATAAATATTCTATAAGATTTAAATATAATCATCTTATATTATTACAACAGTACGTATAATTTTCTATTCTGTAATAGCTCAGTACTACATTTCTAGAATAAATTAAATGAAACCTTTGCTAAGAATATCTTTTCGTATTAAAAAGTTATTAGTCGTTATGAAAGTCCCACATTCCTCATAGAACAAACAATAATATTTTATTAAGTATATACAATATTTATTTACAGGATATTAATTTAAGAAGGCATTCTTTATTTTTTACGTCTCGTTTTTAATAATTACATTTTTTACATTATGTTTTTTACATTTATCAGCAATTAGTTTATTACTTTTCATGCATTGAAACATTTGTTCTAAGTAAAATATTTTATCAACATGTTATTTAATATTTATTTATCTATTATTTTATTTTATTTTACTTTTTATTTTAATTTTGTTTTAAGAAAGAAAAAAAATAGTGGTTATATAATCATCTTATTTACAAATACACTTTTCTGAATAAATAGCTCACTGTATATATACATATAGATGTATATATATATATATATATATATAAGGAAGGAAAGAAATCAATATTTTATCGTCTCAAAATGGTAGCGTTCGTAATCTCAAATGAATAGAAAAGAAACATTTTGACAACTGCTTTGATTTCAAGTTAATGAACTGTAAAATCTTTTTTTTTTTCCTATTTAAAATTTTATAATTGAAGTAAGGAAATTGTAATTACGGGAGTGTGTTCTAATGTTGCTGTATACTTTTTCCCCATTACGTTGTACGCATGCAGTTTTGAAAAAAACTCGAAACCTCAACTAATGACTAATCACGATCTCAGAAATAAAAGTGTACTTCCAACTTGAAGGAATGATATGATCAGATGACATATCCGGGAAAACATGACGCCTAAAACGTAACCACACAAGCCATTAAAAACTACAGTAAAAGCAAATGTTTTGGAAGACTTAATATGGCTACTTCCAGAGTTCTGCTATCATGGCAACCATCTTGAGTAGACAAGAGTTAACTTCTTTTACTCTGCATGAATATTCTGCATGCTTGACAGCTCCTATTACAACATTCATTCCAAATTTTCAGCTTGAGATATAAATTTCCGAAACAATTAAGCAGTCATCACTTTTGACAATGATACAAATAGTAACTGCAATTTCATCAGTGAAACTGGTTTGAGAAACGTAGTTTTCAACAATTTTTATAAGAATTTTATGAATGTTTCAGATAACTTCAAATATGGATTATATAAAGACAGATTTAAGGAATCTATAATACAGGTGATCGGAAAATGAGTATACGTTTGAAAAATTAATAATTCACGTAATAATGTAAGTAGAGAGGTGAAAATTGATATACATGCTTGGAATGACATGGGGTTTTATTGCAACCTCAAAAAAGAAAAAGTTGAAAAAATGGCCAACAGATGGTGCTGGACAGCAAAACGTCAGTGACGCTGCATGATATTCGTGCATAAAAGGAGCTGCAATGAGAGAGTGAATCAGATGCACCAGCAGTCGCAGCATGTTGACGTCACCAGAAAAGGCAATGTTAGTGAAGCTGTACTATCAGAATGGGGAATCCGCTACTGCAGCTTTACGATCCTATCGCCATAGGAAGGATATTCGAACGGGTAAGGCTATATGACAGGTTCAGCTGTGAAGAGAATGATTTCGAAGTTCGAAGCCACGGGTTGTTTAGATGATGGGCCCCGTAGTGGCCGACCGAGCACAAGTACTAATGCTGCTCAGACAGTTAAGGAAGAAATGGAGATTGTATCGGATTCGTCTAGGCATGGGGAAGTCAGCGCTCGTGAAGTCGCACGTCGCACTGGCATTCCATACACTACTGTTTGTATAGCACTAAGGCGTACTCTCCGATGCGATCCGTACAAAATCCAGCGTCATCATAAACTATTACCCGGCGATTTTGTGAAGCGGAAAGAATTTGCGGTGTGGGCGTTTCAAAAGATGGCAGAAGATGACAAATGTTTATCTAACGTGTTGTGGACAGACGAAGCCCATTTCACTCTCCGAAAGTCTATCAACTTCCACAACTGCAGATTTTGGTCTACCAGAAATCCAAGAACTGTCGTGAAAACACCAGTGCACGACGAGAAAGTGGCGGTGTGGTGTGTATGAACCACATCTACTGTTATCGGGCCCTTTTTCTTAGAGGAAAAGCGTGATTCTGGTTTTGTAACTGTTAGCGTGACGGGTGAGAGGTACGTCAATATGTCACAGAATCGCATCATCTCTAGCTTGGCTGATCAACACCTTCTGGAACGTACGATTTTTATGCAGGATTGTGCTTCACCCGATATTGCTAGACGTGTGTAAGATCTCTTACGCAGGTCGTTTGGTGATGATCGCGTACTGGACCTCCCAGGTCCCCAGATCTCACTCCGTATGACTATTGGCTCTGGGGTAACCTGAAGTCGCAAGTCTACCGCGATCGACCGACATCTCTATGGAGGCTAAAAGACAACATATGACGCGAATGTCTCTCCATAACTACAGATATGCTGTACAGTGTTGTTCACAAAATTGTCCCTCGGCTACAGCTATTGTTGAGGAATGAGAGTCGACATGTTGAGCATTTGTTCTAAAGAACGTCGTCTTTGCTTTGTCATAATTTGTTATGCTAATTATTACTTTTCTCATCATATGAAGCGCCATCTGTCGGCCATTTTTTTAAATTTTTTTGTGCTTGCAATGAAACCCCATGTCATTCCAAGCATGTGTGTCAATTTTTACTTCTGTATCAACATAATTCCGTGAATTATTAACTTTTCGAATGTATACTCACTTTCTGATCACACCATTTGCAGATTTTGCGCCTTTTTTTACAAGAATTTTGAAAATAAACCTCTCTACTGTGGAAAAGAACAATCCCTGGTTCCTTATGTCTATCTTGATTTAAATACGAATTAGAAAATACCAACCAATTAATTTGATTATTTAGACTAAATTACCAAATAAGGCTAAACAGAGTGTATCAAATATAATTACATATTTTTAAGAAAATGTAATTTAATTTTAATTCAGTCAGGATAAAAGTAATTGCAAAGGATAAAATAACTATAAATAATTTAGGAGTAATACACTTCCTTCCCATCCTGGATAACATAACACTTTGAGTGTTTGTATTTTACATTACTAGGATGTGATAAATAATATTGTGTTAAGCAAACAACTTTATGTGGGGTTTTTACTTATAAAATTGGTATTCTTGTTTTTAAAAAGAGATGGATCTACATGTCATTGTGTTGAGTCTATATGAATTGAGATAGGCCTACACAAAATCCATTGGGTCTACATTCTGCGTTTTTCGCTTAAATGGACACCTTTTAAATTTATTACAAGTTCATGCCACTTGTTTTTACCTTAGATTGAGCGGTTATAGCAATATTTTGCCCGAAACTAGTGCAAAACTTTTGTTTTTCATTATTTGGAAAGTATGATTAGCTTTTGAAATGATTTATACTGAAAATTATTGGAAGTACAAAGCTTCGGTCGGACTTAAATTGTTTGAAATTTAATGCACTTCACAAAATATAACAGTCACTAGCATTTAAAACATGCGATTTACGAGTTAGATGGTAACAATTGTAAAAAGTCCGGGATTTTGCTGATTTTTTATTGTTATCATGTAAGCACAGGTTTTTTGACGCTGCAAATTTGAGTTTGCAGCGTCAAATTTTCTATTGCTGTCGTCTTTGCAACTGTATGGTGTTGCAACTGTATGACGTTGCAAACTATCTGCTTTGCAACGTCAAATTTGCTGATTAACTTGATCCTACTGCGATGAACTGAAAGAGATTCAAAGCCACATTAAAGGAAAAACAAGACCTATTTGAAAAATTTTATTTATCTCTTTATTAGTAACATTAGTTCAATAAAATATAATAATATGAAATTTTATGCTAATTTCTGTTGGTTCGGCGTCAAAAAAATGTTTGTCAAAATAACTTTTGAAACATAATGTAAATTAAAAAAAAAAAAAAAAAAAAAAAAACTTGAACGTTACTTAAATTTTTCTATCAAATAAAATTGCACCCTTTTCAATTAAATTCGTGGAACAACAGTGGAGTTAATTCATTGCTATGTTAAGTTGATATTAGCTGTAATTTAGTTGTTTCTTTCAAAACAGTCCTTTATACTTAAAAGATGCAGCAATTTTTTTCTTTAATATCACGTTCAATTTCTTGATAAATTTTAGGTCAATTTATTAGCAAAATGTAAACTAATATAATTATATTTCCAATATGATGAAGTTTTTTCGAAATACACTTGTAAGATTCTTTCAGTTTTCTAGCTTTATCATTAGTACATAATCATTTATTCATTTTGGTCTATCATGTTGTGTGAATACAGTAAAATTATCATGTGATATCCATTTATTACTACGTGTTGATATTCTACATTAGACAAAGCGAAAAGATGATTTATGTGTCTGGATTTCTGTTCTATGTGAATGAATATTAAATCAGTATGATAAAAGCATTTTTCCAGTCTTTAACAATATGATATTCAAACAGAATCAATTCCTCTTTCAGCTTCTGTAACTTAAGTAAATGACCGGCTCAATGATCTATAAATCTGCATAATCAAAAATAAAATGAAGTTATAAATGTTTTTGAATACAGCATAGAATGAGTTGGTTATATTTCAAAAAATATTTCATTATGAACACGAACATATATATAACTTAAACTTTCTATAACAAACATATATAAACTTCCACCATTATCCATACAACCATTGATTACTTTATAGTCTGCTGACCCAAATATTTTTAGTTAGTAATAGCATAGTCTCCTAATCTAGATGCTTGTCGTGAGATTCGGAAAATTGGCAACGGTTGAAGCGGTAGACAGCGCCTCCTAGTATAGATTGGGCAACTTTTTTATTCAACTGCCACCAGCAATTTGAAAAAGTGATATAGAATATGTATAATCAGACGTTTCTTCGATTCCATTCGCCTTTTATGTATATCATACCCTACTTTTAAAAATTTTTGTGGACTGTTAAATAAAAAAGTCACGCAATCTGTACTAGGTGGCGCTGTCTACCGCTTCAACTGTTGCCAAATTTCTGAGCCACACGACAGGAATCTCGTTTAGGAGGCTATGGTAATACACATATTATATATTAAAATAGTAGTCATATTGTATATTATTTAAGATTAGCCATAATATATACATTTGCATCGCATGACAAAATTAATTATACAGCGTCAAATAATTAAAATTCAATTAATTTAACATTCAATTGCATTAGCATAAACATGTTATTATTGTTTACATTAGAAAAAAAAATTAACTATATATTTTAATGAGATAATGAAAGCATGAAAGTGAAATTAAGTTTTAAAATGTTAACTGTATATCTGAAGCAAAAATTTATAATTGTTTTGAAAAAGGATAGGTATTATAAATTAGTTTTAATTTTTAAAGTGGATTAATATAAAATTAATGAAGGTTTTATTTGAACATTAATTAGGCGTCTGTTAAAAAACTTAATGGATTTTAAAGTTTTATAGCTATATATACAAAGCTTCAATTAATTTTTAGTAATATGTTAATTAGTGATGTAATTAAGAAGATTGAAATTTTAAAACCATTCTCTGACTAATATTTTTATAAAAACATACAAAATTATTACGCATTTTAAGTCTTAAACAATAGTAATTCAAGCAAATATTCTCTGAAATTTCGATTAAATTGATGATGTCTGCTAATTATTTATTTTATAAGAAGTGATGTGTTAAAGCTTACTATATCATAAGATATTTAGTAAATTGTTTATACATTTTTTAATAAAGTATTTGTTCACATTATTATTATAAGTGTTGTTGTTAATATTATTATACAAAGAATAAATTTTAAAAGTGTTTAGTACAAAACTTTATATGAATCTAAATTTTTTAAACATGCCAAACTATTGTATATCTATATAATATTATTTAACAAAATGTTTTCACGTACCTATGATTAGATAATTTAGAATTTAATTAGCAACTGAAGTGTTAAACAAGAATATGCAAAATACATTTTTAAAGTAAAATATTTTTTAGATGAATGCCTAAAGGCGTTTTCTTTAAAAAACTTACTTTTACATAAACTGAAAGCAATGTGTTAATCATTTTCAGAAATTTCAAACTCAGTATCTGTATTTCTGTATTAAATAGTCACTTAAATGTATATACTATAAAAACATAGTTAGAAAAAAAAATGCAAATAATTTAAGATACGTCAATTAAAGATAAATTGTTCGAAGTTATTAAGTCAATTAAAGATAAATTGTCGAAGTTAGTAAGTCAATTAAAGATAAACTGCTCAAAATATATCTTGTCTACGACAGGACTTTTTTTTAGTCTATTTTTTCATGTACAGGCATGCGGTAACTGAGAACGATTACTATATCCATTTCTTGAAAATTCTTTGGTACAACTTTAGCATAGCATCTCCTTGGCCTTTTTTTTTTTCTTTTATTTTGCTATTTTAACGATGAATAAAATAGTTATTGCAATTGCATAAACAAAGATCTTTTCGAGAAATGTCCGCGATATTTTGGTGTCAAATTTCAAATTTTGCCGCCTGAGGGGTCCTATAATAAAAATGTTCCATTTATTTCACAAAAAGTTTCTCAGTCTTATTTTAAATATTGTTTTTAACATGAAGCGAGAAGGGATAAAGGAATAAAAAAAAATAATTGGTCTAAAAATCCGAAAATATTAAAAAATAAATTAAATAAATAAATAAATATTTTTTTACCACAAAATATGAAGTGGCATCTCTTAGCAACAGGTCATATACTCATTTCTTAATTTTTTTTTTTTTTTTTATTATTGCAGGCTTTATCTTAATGTTAATTAAATATTTTTTTTTAACTTTTTTGTCAAAGGGAAAAATATCTTCACTGTAAAAAATTGCAGCAATGTTTACGGTGTTTTGCCCATCAGCAAAAGTTCCGGCCAAATATCCATTAATTCATGTTTTGCCCGTAATTTATCATTTTGAATACCTCTTTATAAATAAGTCATTTTTTTTATTATTCCTTTGAAGATATGTGCTACAAATGATTAATGAAGTTTACTGTAAAAAAGAAGTGATAAAAGACTGCTGAAAACCTTGTGGTATAGCGGAAATTTTCAAGTCATATCAGAAAATACGGATGTGCCCTTAAAAATTAAACGGGCGAAGACACGTAAATTTACATGTTTTTTAACAGTGTTGACATAATTAGGACGAATCACAGCAAATAATGACGTCGTGAAACGTCTCACTGAAAGCAATAATCCTGTCATATTAATAAGAAATATTTAAAAAAAAAACCTTATTTATTAAAGTTATGCGCATTGATCAAACTTGAAATTGATCACTGAAGAAAATATTATAGCTATTAGATTTATTGCCGAAAATGTAGATTTACATTTGGGATGGAAACAAAAGCAGCCTATTAACTTTTACAAAGGTTGGCCTTGGCGGCAAACTTGGTAACCTGATGATGAATTTGACGACTTATGGATTAAATTTCAAGAAAAATGGAGTTAAGTTAAGAATAACAAAAATCTGCAAGTCATATCCTCAATAGGTGTCGACATCTGAAATTTTTCCGAGAAATCCATTGGTTTCAAGCCTTGAACTATGTCGAAAGTTCTAAACCTACGTCGATATTATTTCAGGAAGAAAACCTCTGCCGGATAGAGTTCAAATGTAAACCGATCATTGTGCTGCGCAGTTATCTGAGAGAAATGTACTACAGGCGTTTGTTTATTGTTCCTGGATCAGCGATATTCCTGCTCGGTAGTGTATTTAACGGTCTTTACTTGAATTTTGTTATAAGATTAAGAGTTTTATTGGACGGTTTCGAGAATATACGCTAGAGTTTCATGGGACTTCTCGAGAATAGTTGTTGAAAAATGTTCATTCATCGACTAAAACCTGCCTGTTTCCTTATTAACTACTTTCTACACGTCAGAAAATCGACATTTGACTGAAGACGCATTAATGAAGACTCTGTGCTAATATTTTTATTATTTCTAATACGATAGCAACATATTTTGCAAAGTGATAGCAAGATTTATCGTCCATAAACATAAAGAATTTTTAATGACAATAAGGGGACCCAAGATCAAGAGACTTGAAAAAAAAAAAATGATTTATTCATTTATTTTATTTTCAATTATTTAGTTAGTTAGTTAGTTATATCAAACCATAAACTTCTTTTTTTTTTTTTTTTTTTTTTTTTAATCGAATTCAATAAACTAAACAACTTTCTAAGCAGCAGAAGTGAAATACTTAAAAATAATCTAACAATTAATATGTACTATACTACACATATAATATATATCAGAAATCTTGCAATGTTCACTGCTCTCCGAAGAGTTGGAAGATCCTGAAGACGAAACGTTTCAGCTTTGGAGCTTTATATATCTATAATTCTTTCATTGTATATATATATATATATATATATATATATTGGGGGGGGGGAGTGGTTTACTAGTTAGATATGAATATTTTACCTTTCTTTAATTAGTTTATTTTTATGGATAATATTCATATGAGTATATATATATATATATATATATATACATATACTGTGGATTTTTTTTTATATCTTCAATAAAATTATCAACGGATAATTCTATATTTAGTTCTCTGGCATTTGGCCATCTATTTTTTATTACTCAGATTTTATCTATCTATTTATATATATATGTATAGATATAGATATAGATAGATAGATCGACAGACTGATAGATATTCGTTTATCTCTCATCAAACAGCATTGTTGTAACTCTGTAGATATAAAAGATGCGAAATTTATTTTCCGTTCTATTCAGACAAAAAAAAAAAAAAAAAATTATCCATCTTTTTTTTTTAGACTTTGCTGTAAATTTATGATATTGGCACATTTTGATGGTATTGACACCCTTTTATTTATTTATTTATTTATTCAGCTTTCAGTGGACATAAAAGAATGAACTTTTTTAAAAGGTTTTTTAATAGGTGTTGACAGCTATTGAATAAGGGAGATTTTGGTTTGGTAGCAATAACCAATGATATCAAAATCCAAAGGTCAATTTCTAGGAACAAATTTCGACAATGAATAATTCCTATGATATTTTTTTTAGCACGATAGGACTATTTATTCCAGAGAGTTATTTTTCGTTATTACCATTTTGCGGTCTACCAACTTAAATGAACTTGCAACCTTTATTATTATTATTTTTTTTTTAAATTCATAAACCTAAAAGTTTGTTATTGTATCTATCTTAATTTTCAGTTCACTGTAAAAATCTATACGTATTTCTTAGTTCAATCGAACAATTGTTTCAAAAGATATTAAATAAAAACCCATTTTTAACTTTAAAATTACTTTTTTTTTTTAAATATAAATAAATAAATGACAAAAATAAATAAATAAGCTAGTGAAAAAAGAAAAAAAGCTATAAAATAATTAAATGAAGAAAGAGAAAAACTATAGAAAAATCGTGCTAATGAAATGGAGCAGCTTTAGTATAGGCCTTTTTGATGAAATTCAAAATTTCCCACCGAAGTAGCTCGGACATTTCTCGCCAAGATTTATGCTTACGCAATTGCTATAGCCATTTTTACTCATCACCAAAATGACAACAAAAATTTAAAAGTCGCCAAGGGGCTCCTATGCTAAAGCTATACCAAAGGAATTTTACGAAATGAATATAATAAACGATACTAGGCAATGAAACACGTTATCCCATGGTTTATGGAAGAACAGATTTAAATAAGTCTTCCCGTGCTAAATTAACTTATGTTTTGTACAGAATTTTTATCTTTTACTCAGAAAGCAAGAACAGGCTTAGGGTATTATACTTTTCTATTTTTGTAAATTTCCCTCATTCATTATATATATTAGCTTTTTGTACACTAGAAAATTTGGTTTAAAATGGACTGCTAGTTTATGAGAAAATAAGTTCTGGAATCAACTTAGTTTTTTCTGATTTAAATGCATTGGGTGCGAATTTTCCCTGGGATCCCCCGAAAAAAATTCCGTATATGAGGTACTGATATCCTGACCAGAATTTTAAGTATCCATGATATTCTTTTCAAGAAAAAAAAAAAACGCATAAAATTGTTTAAATTTATGCCTGACAAGGCCAATTCCTATTCAGTAATAAACTTCACTGCTGATGAAAGAGCAAAATCTTATTTTTTTTAACCATTTAAAATTTGTTCATTTAAATTAATTTTAAAATGAAGAAAAAAAGAAATATGTGTGATTTATAAAATTAGATATGACACACATTAAATTAAATAGGAGGTAATAAATAAAGAAAAGCAGAGATAAAGAAAATGAAAGCAACAGTAAAAAGCGCGCATTTTAAATATGCTGTATGGGCATATACAATTTATAAAACTCGAAATTAAACGAAGACATCTTTTTCGACTGGATGTTATTCGTGGAAATGCTTTATTAAATAATGCCAATTATTCTCAGAACAATTGTCCAAACGATAGCTTTAACCTGCGCAATAAAATATGAAAGATATCGACATTTTTTTTAATTCAAATCTAGTAAAAAAGGATGTATTATGAGTACTACAGCATATCATTTAAACTGACAGAAACGCATGAATTAATTTAATTTATTTAAAAATTTTAAACTTGATGGCAGATAAGAGCATAATCTGCAGCGCTATAACTGGAAAAAGGTATTTAATTTGCACCCATTAAGCCAAGAATCTCTTTATTAGAACTATTATTCTCCTAATATTAAAACCCAGTTGTATGTAAGTTCGGCTATCTGGTTCGGCATCTCCGCAGCACAAGTGCGACGTAAAACCCAACCATCCATCCAACCATCCTGGTTTGGCTTATTTGCTGTTTGTATGTTTTTTATTATATTAATTTTTCATCATTATACTTAAACGACAGTAAATTTAAAGAACACTCATTACATTTCAATTATATCTTAATATGTTTCAAGAGATTGCGAAAAAAAAAAAAAGAAAGAAAGAAAGAAAAACTATTATAAAGAAACTCCTTTTTGTGTTATTTTGAAAAACATGTTGTCTTTTTAAAATTTAGTATACGAATAAAGATATAAAATGCAATTCTTGAATTTTATGTTTACATCATAAAAACTGTAATTCCTTTAAATTGAGGAGAAATGGTAAATTTTATCCGCTTACTGCGATTCTTTTATATCATATAGTATTATATAACTTTTTTTACAGCATATTTAAACATATAAAAATGCTCAGTTATTACAAGTATTGACATAATAAAAATGATCGCTTAGGAAAATAGTTGTTGATTACGGAATTGAAATTTTAAAGTATATTTTTCTCTAATAGTTGCGTATTTTTAGAAAGCATAGCAAGAAGAATATTTTGTTTATATAGTTTTACAAAAATTTCATTAATTTTACAAACTGCAGTACAAAGAAATTTACTTCACCGAAGAAAAAAAATTAAAGAAAAATCATGCAGTTCATATAGCTTATTAAGAATTTCAATTGTACTTACCCAATTAAATCACTTAACCTTCAATCTATTTCACCTCAATAAAGACAAATTTTAAAATACGTACTATTTTTAATCATGGAGGATGGAAACACTTATTCCTTTATAAATTTACTTAAAAAAAAATAATCGTTTTTTGTGCAGCTATATGTGCAGCATATTGTTAAAAAGAAAAAGGCACCCGAAATAAAATTTTGTTTTTGACGACGGAGGAAGGAGTCTCAGGAAATCATCTTTTTAGATTTATTTATAAAGAGAAGGTACGAAAAATTTTGCTCTTATGTAATCTAAATCATGTATATCATTTAAAATTTGCATACGCTCCATATAGGGTACAAAAAAAATCCTCATAACACTGAAATTTACATTGAGAAATTTATAATGAGAAATTTACATTTTTATCCCATAATATATCTGAAAAATATGTGGCTCCAATCAATCAGTTAAGCTAATAATGCATTATTCTGAAAAAAAAAAAAAAACTTTATCTATTTTATCTCGCTATATTGTATCCTGAATTAAGATATTTAAATACACTTAAACAAGAACGCAAAATTATGCGGTACGCATTGATTATTAACACTTCCAAATGTACATAATTGTTGTATTGTATAACTTTCGATACTCTTTGCCTACGTAATCACACAACGGACAGACAGTAAAAAGCATACAGATAGACTATTTGAATTCCTAATAATTCTTAAACATTGTTAGGAAGTGTTAAAAATACTTAACACTAAAGAAAACGCAGCCATTACATTCTAATTGCAGTCGATAATGTACTGAATATTTTAGTGTAGAACTGTAAGTCTGAAGGATAACAAAATCATATTCTATACAAAATATTATTTTAGCATAATGAAAATCAATGTCAATTTCTTTATGATTTTTACAATAGAAAGTTCTTTAAATGTAATTTACAAAATTGTCTGTCCTAACATGCAATGTATTGGCTTTTATTTTATTTTATTATTATTATTTTTTTTTTTTTTTTTTTTTTTTTTTTTGGTTGTCCCTGTACTCAAACCAGTTGCACCAGGCATATAAATGTCATTTAAAATGGGAAAATTCCATAGTGAATTTGACTAATACATATAGTTTTGTAAAATTCTAAAAATATTTACGGACGCTGGGGCGGGCAAATGGACAGAGGGACAGATGGACAGTCGGACAAATAGATATTTAAATTGAAATCATTTGTGTTATATCGCTAAATGTAAACGAAAATGCAATTTCAGCAAATTTGCAATAAAAGCCTTCAATGTAACTGAATATTTCTTGGGGCCCTGTAAATCTAATACAAATCATACTACATTCTATAGAGAACATTCTTTTGTGCATATGAATAACATATTTCAACTTTATTAAGATCTGTTCAAAATAAAGTTATTAAAATTTGGTTTTTAAAAATACCTCTCTTAGGACGAATGCTTTGGAATATTTTTGGGTGACTCTGTACGCAAACCACAAGTGGTTATTACTCCATTTTCTATAGAAAACATCCGATAGTGAACTTGTACAACATATTCCAATTTCATTGAAATTTGCATAAAATAAAGGAATTAAAGCATAGTTCATAAAAACTCAATACTTTGGAATATTTTGGGTGACCCTGTACACAAGCCAGAAGAGATAATCACTCCATTTTCAATCAGAAACAACCGATAGTGAACTTGAATATCATATATTTGTTTCAAGAAATTTCATGACTACTTACGTGAGTTAAAGCGCGGATAGACAGACAAACGGAAATCATTAACACTTTTCAACCTTATTGGAAAGTGTTATAAAGATTTAGAATATGATAAAAAGGAATAATATAAACGAAAATGTAATTCCAACGAATTTTCAATAACACCCATAAATGTAACTGAATATTTTTGTGTAGCCCTGTAAATATAATGCTAATCATACTGTATTCTATGAAAAGTATTCTTGTATGCATATAAATAATATATTTTAATTTTATTAAGATTTGTGCAAAGTACAGTCCTTCAAATTTGGTTTATAGAAATACCTCTCATAGAACACAGTGCTTAGGACTGATTTCTGGTACCCCTGTATACAAACCATTGAAGATATATATTCCATTTTCAATGAGAAACATGTGGACTTGAATAACTTATTTCAATTTCATAAAGATTTGCGTAAAGTAACACTATTAAAATATGGTTTATATAAATACCTCTCGTAAAACTCAATGCTTTGGAAACTTTTCGGGTGTCCCTGTACATAAACCAGTAAAAGTGTTCACTCCATTTTCAATAGGGAACATCCGATAGTGAACTTGAATAACATATATCAGTTTCGAGAAATTTCATAAATATTTACGGGAGTTAGAGCGCGGACAGACAGACGGACAGAAAGACAGACAAAACGAAGTGATAAATACTTTTCAACCTTGTTAGAAATTGTTAAAAATTACGTTTCACTGTAATGCATTAGGAATCCTTTGTGAGTCCTTATAAAAAAATCAGTTTCGCTAATAGGAAACACGCTATAGTTAACTTGAGAAACATACCAGATTCAAAAAGTTGTCTCAAAAATTTTTAGACGTTGGAGCACAAACAGACAAATCGAAGTTAGAAACACTTTTCAATTTTATCCGATATTGTTAAAAAATATATAATCTGATTTCGCAGGAACCCTGTTAGCGAGGAAACTGACTCTCTCGGCCGAATCGGGGCTCCTTTTATAGCCCCTTATTAAACGAGAAAATTTCTATAACTTCTCAACTAATCAAATTAAAGTTTAGATATTCGAGATATCGATAATAAGGAATTTCTCGCCAAGTATGCCAAAACAGTCGCCATTGAGGGGAAATGTCATCAAATTTGGCGCCACCTTCCTCAGTGAAGCTTTTCTACGGATTTTTAAGGGAAAATTAGCTTTTTTAACACGAAAACAAGCTACAAATGTAGAAAATTAACATTTTATAAGCTCATTAAGTCTTTTTTAATGAAATTACATAAAAATAACTACTATTATTTGGAAATTCGTAACAATATGTATTATGTAAAAGGCTGATTTAAGAAAATATATAAGATCAGAACATATCTATATTATTAAAAATAAAAAAAAGTTTTTAAGTTTTATTGTTTCAAGATCCTATTATAGATCTTTCATATATTTTTTTCTTAATTTTAATGTATTTTATTTTAATTTTTTTTTTAACCTCATGTTTTATTTACTTTACCCTTGATTAAAATGTTTGCTATTGTCATATCAAACACTTTTTAACTTTTCTTTCTAAATTATTAACTATGCCTACATAATTTAAATTACTTGCATTGAAAATTAGTACATATCCTTAATATTACCGATTTGACCATTTTTTTCTTATATTTTTAAATGCTTTTTTTTTTTTTTTTTTTTTTTTTTTCAGATAAAAAATGAGAAACAATTAAAATATAAAAAAAAATATAAGAAACACAGAAAAGAAAATCACAGTTTTTCTCAATAAGAAAAAATTATATACACAGTTATTGTTTAAAGTTTGTTCGCGTCTTTCAGAAATAAGAAAAGAAAAGAAAGACATACTTTAAAAGTAACATAATTGGGAAAAAATCGATATGCTAAAGGTAAGTTTCACATTTATTTTCTTACTTTTCTAGAAGAAATTTTACTGTTTTTCAGTTAAAAATTGTTTTAAAATATTTTTATGCACATTTTATTTGTTGAAAAAATTTGGCCATTTACAAAATATAAAAATTTCGCAATTGTAGAAATAATTATAATTTTGAATATATATATATTCAAAAAACATTTTAAAGCTTTTAATACTTTTTTTAATAAAACATTCTGATTTTAATGTAAGTAAATGTTTTTATTATTATTATTATTTATTTATTTTAAATAAATGAATGGCGATTTTTTTTTTACAATTAAAAATGGTAAAACAGATAAAAAATAAATAATTACGGTTCCTAGGTAACAAGTGTATGAAATTCATTAATTGCTATTCGTCTACTTAAAAATAAAATAAATGGTCATTTAATATTCTTTATCAAGATTTTTTTTTTATCTTAAAAAGTAAACATTCGGTACTTCGGTTTGTTGTAGTCCAGTGATCATATTTAATGGAAAAAATCTGGAATGATTCCACTCAACTTTACGAACATTAATTAATTAACGGTTGTATAAATAAATTAAGAGAAGTCGCTAAATAAACAAAACTAAAAATTTTAATAATGTGTTTGACTATTTTTTTGTACACCACAGCATACAGTTTAATTTTATGCTATTGCACTTCAAATAATTTGAGCCAATAGATCAAAATTTATAAAGAATATCTCGTTGGGCCCGAATAAAATTCTATAAGAACTGGATTCACCAAAATTTATATAGCTCGCGCGACAGTGATCCATAACATGTGTATAAATTTTCAGCTTAATATAATAAGGCGTTTAGACGCTATCGCACTTTAAAAAAAATTTGCCCATTGGCCATAATGATAGAGAAGTTTTCTTTCTGCCCCTGTGATGAAAAACTATAAGAGCTAGATTCACCAACCTTTATACAATTCGTGCGGCTGTTACTTTTAACATGTGTATAAATTCTCTGCTCAATTAAATAAGGTGTTTAAACGCTATCCCACTTTAATAAGTTTGACCCATAAACCATACGTATGATACAGTATTATTCTTTGTGCCCCTATAAGAAAAATTATAAGTTCTAGATTCACCAAAATCAATAGCGTTCTTTCTATGGAGACCTATAATATACTTATCAACATTCAGCTTTTTCGAACAAAGCGTTCAGATGTTATCGTGTTCACTCACACACATACACACACACAGATACACACACACACATATATATATAGATCATCGTAAAAATAGCAAAATGAACTCCGGGGACCTCAAAACGTATAAAAACACCAGAAACTCAGGGTCGAATTCTTGACATGATTACAATAATTTTCTTATAAAATTATATGGTTCATATTTTTTAGTGTTGAAAATTTGTGTAAAAAGCTCATGCGTAGTAGCAATATAAAAAATACAAAGTGTTTTGAGTAAAACTATGAAATAGAAGAAATAATAACTCCGCTTATTTAAAAAAAAAAATGTTCTTCACTCATTTTGCTAGTTGCTTAACTTTGTCAATATATTAGTAACAATTCCTAAAAAAATTACGAAAACAAAATTGTGATAAACATGTTTTAAATAATGAATTTAATATCCAGAGAAAATTCACCCATTATACATGTTAAGCTCATATATATCACAATAGGTGAGCTTAAAAGAATCCATTTCTGACCATAAACTACAATTACAAATGCTATCATTTCTAATAAATTGCGTGTGAAACTCTCTAAACTCCTACGATTGATTTGCTAATTTATGAGATCGGTACAATATCTCCTTTTAGTTAATAACTTGAACAAGACACATTAATTACTTTTGTATCATCATCTTTAAAGTTATTTTTACTGAAATTTTCATGTAAAATAAGAACCAGGTATTATCACAATCACTGTTCAGACTATAATTACACTATGAATAAAATGGAACAATTATGTCATCCTATCCTAAGAAAATTAAACACTCTAAGTCACATAGACGTTGATAAAGAATAATATTAACCCTGTATACTGATTTAAACTCTTAATAATAATTAATATGAAAGACTAATTTGTCAGGAAGAATTGGTAAAGGCGACTTTAAATTATAGTTATTAAACGATTGTCATAATGTAACTATGACGTAATAAGAAGCATTGAAATATTTGGGATATTATAAATGATTAGAAAGGGAGGGGGGTGAATCATGTTTATTACATTGTTTTTATTAACTTCGATTCTTGTTTGTTTTTCCGGTATAAATCTTGCAATCGATTTTTAACTAATGACCTTACTAGCTCGACATTTGAAACTTTTAGAATAGCTCAGAACTCGACGACAACACAATACTTCAAAGCCCGATTTTCAAATTTTTAATTAGTTTTCTTTTAATTAATTAAAATATGAAAATAATAACCTCCTAATAGCTTTAAAAATAACCATTAAAATATTAGCTATAACTTAATTTTTGCCAAAAAAATTTACGAGTTCGTTTCCTTTCGACATAAAAATAAATACATTTAATGAAACGTGACCATTAAAAAATTGTAAAAAGTTAAATTATGCATCTCACAAAAATTGACGCCATTATCTCTTTAAAAATTTTATACGCATTGACAAAGTGCTAATGTAATTAATTCTATAGCTATGATTAAACAGAAAATTTAAAAACATGGTATATAGAAAAAGTTTTATCTAATATTTTTTTATTTTTTTATTTATTTTTTTTTAAGTCCATTTCTTTGAATTCTCTATTCCGTAGATTTTTTCAAAACACTTTTTAAAAAGTGTTGTTCTTTTAGTAATAACTTTATGCTTGAAACTTTTCACTTTAAAATTCCCCATATTAATATTTTCTTACAGAAATGACTTAAAACATAAATGGAAATGTCCTTTAAATTTAATGTAAACAGACATTTAAAAAAAAAAAAAAAAAAAAGAGGAAAGCGGCGTACTTGTACATGAATAATGCTGGCAAGCACTTTGCATCGAATGTAGTGCCATTTAACAATAAGACACGAAAAAAATATTTTTTTTTAATATAAATAAGGATTTTTTTTTTTTAATGTTTTTACTTTCAATGTAAAGTGCTTGCCAGCATTATTCATGTACAGATACGCTGCCCTCTTCTTTTTTTAAAGAAGTTTATTATTATTATTATTATTATTATTCCAATAAAATTTTATGTCGCCAATGAAGGCGATTCTGTAAGGTCACACAGTTAAGAGGGAAAAAAACCCCAGAAAAATATGATTTTATTAATATTGTTGTTGTTGTATTTATATAGTAATATACAAGAAAACTGAGAAGATATGAACTTTCCCGTAGAAAAAATAAAATGTGTAAGATATTTTGAATGAACAGTGAAATGTATTGAAAATAATTGAAAAATAATTTCATATTCTTCATTGCAAGATATGTGTATATGGTATCATTTGTTTTTCATTTAGAATTAAAACTGTTCTTTGTAAAAAATAAAAAATAAATAAATAAAACATTCTTAAATTAGGTTTTAAATATGGAATAAAATGAGAATTCAAGTCTGCATGAAATTGAAATGCAAAGTTAAAGAAGTGCGAAATAAATTATCTTTTACATGAAAATGAAGTAAGTATTCTTTTAATTATTAGTAAGATAAGCGTGCTATTTTTTTTTTTTCTTTTCTATCATATTTAACAATTTTTTATATTCTGTCTTAAAAATAAATATGTCTTTTAAAATCATTCAAATGGATTTATCCATAAACAAATTCAAACTTTTAATTAGCTGAACATATTAAACATTTGGATTAAAAGCTCGTTTTGAGTTTCATTTTTATAATTTAAAAGTTTCCTTTTAATCTCAGCTAAAAAAAGTTAGAACTATCACGATTTTAATTAAAGTAGAGGAGAGCAGTTTAAACATTTTTTGCATACTTTAACAGTGTGTAGGTACTTTTTAAAAAAATAATACTCAGTTTTTTTTTTTTTTTTTTTTTTTTTTTCTTTTTAAGACAGTTGCAATTTTTTTTATTGTTATTATTTCTTTTTCAAAAATTAATGTATTTAATTAAAAATATATATATGTTTTATAAATCTTTCGATTTTCACAAACATGTTTGTTTCTGTCGAAATTCTGAATTAAATTTTTGAAAATTATTCTAAATACGAAAATTTAAAAAAATTTCTAAAATAATTGTAAACATTTTTCTCACAGATAAAATGTTAATGTTATTCGTTATTCCAGTAAAGTATTAAGATATACATCAATTTCAAAACTCTGGTAATAACTCGTGTGGATTTTATATTTGGTATGTTTAAATTATACCATGCCATTTCGATACAGATTTTCATATTTAAAGATAATTGTGAATTTTATATTTAGTAATAGCTAAACCACATTTTTTTCTAGGTAAATAATAAAATTATGTATAAAGAAGTCGTGTCAAGAGATAAAACACGATAATACGTGAAAAAGGTTAAATGAAACATAAAGATCAACTTCTATTTTCAATATTGTTCTAAACCTTAGAGTTTAAGAAGAGGAGAAAATTATCATGTCAAAATATTACGCACAAAACTGTCTTTACGCAAATTTTACAAGTTGACATAAACAGTTGCGCAAGTGAAAGGTTTCATGATTTCTAAGAAGCATAGGCATTATTTTTGTGCTTATGCTATACGGCAGATTCGAAATAAATCTCATCTGAGGAAACATTAAAATTTTAGAATATAAGAGAAAAATATAAATCGGTTTCTGAAATTTTTACTGCATTGAAATATTGAAAGGAACGGTTTATTTAATACTTAACTCGTGATTTAAATCATTAGTTAATTATTAGGTTTTTCACTAGAGATCACTACACTGTAAAAAAATAACTATTACCATTTGCAGGAAACTCACTGTGATTGGAGAAAATAATTATTTTCTCCAATCACAGAGAGTTTCTTGCAGCTGGTAATAGTTATTTTTTTACAGTGTAGTAATATCTAGTTTACTACTTTTCATTACGGTTCCGTTCTAATTCCGTTCCGTTCAGTATAGTTACGTTCTAGTTTTCGTAAAGGTTAGTTATAGTCACTAGGTTTCGTTTATTCTAGATTCGCAACTAGTAATTTAAAACAAAAATAGCGTTCCTGAAGACAACTAGTAATTATTTTTTCTCAAAATCGAATATGTGATTTCAACTGTAAATTGTTCTGTATTTTTTTTTTTTTTTTTTTTTTTTTTTTTTTTTTTTTTTAAGGAAAGACAACTATTAAAAAAAAAAAAAAAAAAAGACGGACAACTATTTAAAAAAATAAATAAATAAATAAATAAAAAGTAGAAATTTATAATTACGTTACCAGGAGAGCAGTAAAATTACTCGAGTGCTATGCTTAAACTTATGCCCAAAAGAATCTCGATTAAAGGGCATTAGAACACAATAATTTACGATTGAAAAATTTGCTTACCAGTCAAAAAATCGATAAAACAGAGAACTTTTCTTCTTGTTGCTTCAAAGGAGAGTGGAGCTACGGTGGCTTATGTGTCTTTACTTATAGTAGTATCGCCCAGTGGTCAAAACTCGACCATTTTTTTTTTTTTTTTTTTTTTTTTTTTTTTTTTTCAAAGCAAAGCAAGGCAAAGCAAAGTTATTGCCTTATCTTAACGGAATTAAATTGCAACAAAGCTGCGGCAATTGTTTGCCGATATGCACTCTAACTGAATCAGTAGAGTTTTACTTAATATATTTCTCTCTGTAGATGTTGAGCCTTTCCTGAAATGAGAGAAAATCGCAACGTGAAAACCCTCTTGTTGGGTGATACAGCCCAAAAGCTAATCGGTACGATGTCAAACCAAAGTCCAACCAAATATCAAATTCTGTTAAATTAATTCTATTGGTTCATAAAGTACAGTGTTTGAACTCAAAAAGAAAGATATTTTGCAAAAATGGCCGAATTCGAGAAATTTCAAAACGCGTACCTTTATCGAAAACCGAAAACCGAAAATCTAAAATTTTTCTGAATCTTATACTTTCTTCTTATATATGCAGAGGAAAGAATAATGCATCCCCTTTTTTAAAAATAAGAAGTCAATTTCAGTTAATTGAAATGCAAGGAAATCTCAAAACGTGTAAATTCATGGAAAACCGGAAATAAAATTTTTTTCCGTATCTTCTGCTTGCTTCTTATACACGCAAAAGCTAGCAATAAATCCACTTTTTTAAAAAATAAGTAGTCAATTTCAGTAAATTGAAACGTAGGCAAAGCCCAGCTTGATTGTCTAGAATTGTTCTAGAAACCAAAAATTATAGTTATTAATACTCGCCTCTTGTGTTTTTGCATTTATTTTCAGAGGTTTCAAAAATAAGATTGACCTTACAACAATAGAGAAAAATGATTTTAAAATTCGCCAGGAAAGGGAGCTAGAATTTATAAGGATAACATTGAACTATTTTTACTAGAGCCATAATTTAGTTTCTAGATGTCAATTAAAGAATTTTTCAGTTAAAGAAGCAACTTTCAGAGCTTTTCACCTCCATGGAGCGGATGGTTTCTACGTTTCGATAACCCTTGAGATATTATTAGTACGACAGGACTATTTCTTTCAATCTGGCATTTTACGTCGCTACCAATTTATAGCGTTCCACTTCGAAAATGCCTTCCATTATCCAATTATCCAACTTAATTTCTTACTCTATCTTAAAATATTTTGTGAAATCCGTAAAACCTTCTATATATATATATTTTTTTGTTTTTCACTTCCCCTCGGCGAGGATCGAACTCACAACCTTGGGTTCGTAGTTGTGTACTCTGACCACAGAGCCAACGGGTCTCGCCTGAATATTTCCTGATTATTTAGACTAGTGTTTTCAGATCTATATATATATATATATATATATTTTGAAAGTGTGTTAAAATACAAATATAAGTAGTCCTGTCGTACTAAATTAAGTTCTGTCATAGACAGAATTTCATCCATTGTTTTAATGCACGCGAAGTGAGCATACATCGAGATACTCACCACTGAAGTATTTATTTATGATAATAATTTGGAGATATTTCGGCAACGACAGATTTTACGTGCACCAGCCACCATTAATGTAAGAGACGGTCTTGGGCAGGTTCGAGTATCGAACTCGCAATCTTTCAAATACGAGCTCGGTGCTCTACCCGCTAGGTTAACGTGGCCCTACATTTGTATGAATAATAGATCAATATAGCAATTGTTCATTATTTTTAATGCAACAACTGAAATAAATTTGGCGTTTCTTTTATCATTATTATTGTTCAGGCACATTTACGCTATTTTATAAACTTTCGAAAACAGTTAAAGAATTATTAAAAAAATTATCTTTACCTGACATTAGTTATTTATTTAAAAATGAATAAAAATTTCTTCTAAAACGTTTCGTTCTTTTTTTTTTTTTTTTTTTTTGGAATAGCTTTTAATTTTGAAAACGATTTACTGTTTGTTTTCTTATTACTCTCAGACGTATAACCCGTATATTGTAAAACACTAAAACTTTCTGAAAAAGGCATACATTTGATAAAATTCCGAGTACCTATCGAAAGAATCTCTTTATTCTCAGAAAACAAAGATTTTTTCCATTTGTATTTCGAAAATTAAACAATCTATCTTTTAGATTTCCTTTGGCTTTGTTACAATTCACTCAGCAGAAATGTGGGATACAAACAAAATCATATTGATAAAACTACCCTGACACAATAATTCTATACATCGTTTTGTGTATTAAATTTATATTTACTAATACTATTTTTTAAAAAGCGCATTATTTATATAGTCAAATTTTACCAAGATAGTTCCTTCAGATTTATTCTTTGTTTTATACTTTCATTACCGTACCCTTATTTAAAATTGTGCACAAAAATAAAGATCCATTATTTACTGAACAAAACATATCTTCTTCTCTTAGTTAAGTAAATTTCTTTTCAGAACGTATACGAAAAACAATTGTTTATAATGAATCCTAAATGATAAAGACTAAAAACCATCATCTCTACATTGTATACGTATATACTTTTATAAATAATTTTTCGTTTTAAATAATTTTTCGTTTTAAATTTTGAGATATTATTCTGTACTTGATTTTATTGAAAGTTTATAGAAATTTATAATAAAAACGGAAACTACTTAATCTTATGCAACTTGGTAAATTTTTACTTTTAATTAAAATTTAAAATATATGTAATAATCTGGTGTAGCACTCACACGACTTTCTCTTACCCTGAAATTTAATACTATAAATACAGGTTGCAGATTAATAGGTAAGATAACGAGCACTGCTATGTAAACCTATGTTAAACAATTCATATTAAGCTTCTGAAGAGTTTTATATGATAATTAGTTCTGATATGATAATTAGTACCCCCAGTTTCATTAATGCACCTACATTTGTATAGAATTTAATTCGGTTATTAAAAAATAATTCTCTTTTTAAAAAATAATTTATTAAAATTATTATTAAAAAAATTATATTTTATGATATGGCAGACGAATATTAGAGAAGTAGTATAACACCAAATATCCAAAAAAAGTCCATTTTATTCTCAATATTAAAAAAAAAAAAAAAAAAGTACGATTTTTCGTCAAAAGTAAAAAAAAAAAAAATCGATAACTTTGTTTTAAATTATCGCAGATCGATAGTTCAACCATTCGTTTTAAAGGTATTGGCGAGCTCTTTTGAAAGATACCCATCATGAAAAATTACTCCCCTCGAGGGGGGACTTCCCCCCTAGGGGGGGGAGGCGAGGCTCCTACATACACACAAAAAAAATTCCCAGTTAACTATCTCTATTACAAAAAATATATATTCGTTTCATTTGGTTTAGTGCAGTCTATAGACGTTAAACTCTACTTTCCTGCAATTTCCTCCATAGACGTAATGTATTAGAATTCTCTTGATTGTCCCTGTACACGAACCATTTGTTTGATCTTAACGAAAAGCTTACTGTAGCATCCCTATATGATACACATTTAGAATACCAAGTTTGAACTTTCTGCCATAATTTGTTTTTCAGATGTGCTGATAAAAGACAGACACACAGACACACAGATATACAGACACACAGACATACAGACATACAGACACACAGACACGCAGACATACAGACATACACAGAGACAATTTGCTAAAAACATGATTTTCGTATTCAGGGGACCTCAAAACGTGTAAATATAACAAAATCTCGCGTTCGAAAATTTGACCCAAAACCAATACTTTCTCTACCTTATGGGTAAGAGAAAGTAAAAATCGAATAAATTAAAATATAGATACAATATTTTTCTTAATTTGCAATAATATTTATCGTCGGTTTCAATTGTGCAATCTAGTTGCAAAACTGATCATCTCCAAAAAATAAAATTTTAAGAAGAAGCAGATTTTTTGACACATTTAGCCAGAATAAGATAGGAATCAAAACTCTTTAGTTTTATAATCGTTAGGGCAGTGTATTTGAAAACTCGAAAGAAAGTGGCAGTGGCACGTGATGGGAAAGTGTTATTCAAAGTTTTTTTTGGATTCGACCCCCTTTGCAACTTATTTTGGACTTGGCCGGTTTTTCAACAAACCATCATTAAATTTTAGCTAAGTTTAATGCGAATATTGTATTTTTAGGGGGTGGGGGGTGCAATATACGTAAATAAATAAATAAATAACTGATATGAATAACAAAAAATCTGGTGTGAAACAACCACACGACTTCCATTACTCACTAATACATGTATTATATGCACGTTTTGGAGATAATGTGATTAGAAGACATAGAATTGATCTAATGAAATAGGCACCTAAAAATTTTCCAGTAAGATAAAGTTAATACACGTTTGCGATAAACGCATGAAAACGTAAAGACATAAAATAGAGTTTACATACCAAGGGGAAAAAAAGAAAAAGATAGAGGTTTATATATATATACAGTCGGCTGCAAAATTATTCGAGCACTAGCCAATAATTCCTATATTTAAAAAGTACACTTAAGACTGTTTTGCTAAGTAAATCCTTGTCGAATCATTTTCTTAGACTAATTAAGAACATGACTCGACAAGGATTTATTTAACAAAGCTGTATTAAGTGTACTTTTTTTTAGCAAGGATTATTGCTAGTGCTCGAATAATTTTGCAGCCGACTGTATATATATACACACCAATTTCCGAGATCAAAAACTGATCTATCTGATAAGGATGGTTGTTAATTTTCCTGTAATAACCACGTAAAGCGTGAAAAAGGATATCTAAAATGGGTTTATGTAACAGTTTTCAAGAAAATCGTTAGAGTCATTTTTGAAACACCGATTTTTACCAAAACTTGGCATATTCAGTTGTTCACCGGAAAACAACAATTACATAAAAAGGGATATTTAAAAGAGGGTTAACAATGCAAGTTTGAAAAAAATCCATACAGCCGTTTTGAAAGGAATCCACTTACAGTACCTAAAATTCAGCTATTTATACAGGACGCCTATCTATTTTAATGAACTAACCAACTATATCATTTGAAAAGACATCTAATAGCGTGTTTATATAGCAACTTTGAAGAAAATCATTAGAGCCGTTTTTGAGATACGGAATTATGGCCCCATTTCCGGTTTCAGATATCCCACTTCCATTATTCCAATTTTTACCAAAATTTGGAAGATTCATCTGTCCACCAGTTCTGTCTTAATTCTGAAGTTTTGTAGCTGTATCTTTATTAGTCTCGGAGATATGATAGTCAGAAAATTCCCCACACACATTCACAAACACACACACACACTGAACAATTGCCCAAAACCACTTTTTTGAACTCAGGCGACCTTAAAACATGTAAATCAGGTGAAATCTCGATATCGAATTTTTTATCCGAATACACTACTTCCATTACCTACGGTAGTCGGGTAACAGAAAAAAAAATAAATCTAGAAAATTATGAAAATCACAAATTGTCCCAAATTCATTAATCATGAGGTGGAAAATCATTTGAATTGTAAACAATCTTACTGTTACGAAACCGAACTTTCTCAATCCATAAACTTTATGAACTGAAAGACTTATTCGAACTCTTTATTTTATTATTGTTTATTTCTTTTCTTGTATTGGCAACAGCCACGTTTTTGTTTTTCTTTTGAGGGAGATGCTGAATGGAGTTTGATAAGAGAGAACGCTGAAATGGCGTATGACAGAATTGAAATATACTTTATAGTCAACCAAATTGTAAATATGTTAATATGTACATAAATTTATTAAATAATCGTGTTTTCTCAAGAGTGATGAATTAATATTGAAGTTACCACAATTCGACAGGAAATTAAACTTAGAAAAATGAAGACATCTGACCCAAAAAGAAGCATTAAGTAAGAAGTTGTTTTATGCATTCTATTATTTTATTTGATGCTATGTTTTATCTGGCGCCCGAACAGACGACCAGATGTTTCTCATTTTAATTTGATATTGCATAATTATGTTTAGAATAAAAATGATAAAGAAATTACGCAAGAATTTCGATTTAAAGAAAGAAAAAAATAATGATCGTTTTTATATGAACAGATAATTTATTTTAAGTGATTTGTTTCTGTTGCTAGTTTGATTTACTGCAAAGAAATTTTAATTGTAAAATTGAATGTAATAAAGGGTACCGAGTATATTATTACAGAAATTAACATAAGTTATAGAACTTGCTACTCTTTTTACATATTATGGATGCAGTAATTAAAGCTAAACGTTCTACAGTTAGAACGCAGACGACAAAGTTATTTAAGAAAATTGAAACGAAATTACTTGAAAAGAATTATACTGAAGATGACCTTGAAGAATTACTTGCCGAATTAGATCTTAAAGAAAAAGAAATAAATAATTTAGATTCTCAGATATTTTCGAATATTACTGACGTAAAAGAAGTTGAGTCTGAGGTACTAAAATGTGATGAATACAATACGAGTATAGTCATAAATAAAACCAAAGTTAAAAAAGCACTTTCTAAGTTGGAAAAACCGCTTGTTCCTATTTTAATGCAAAATAATAAGACAGAAGAGAGTGCAATAGTTCGCCCGTTCGAATCCCCTTACGTAACTCTTCCTCGTCTTACTATAGAAAAATACAGCGGCGATCCGTCTGATTGGCAGAGATTTTATGATCAATTTGATTCAGCAATAAATAAAAATTGCGCAATTTCTAATGTTGATAAATTTAATTACCTTCGCAGTTATTTGACAGGTGTGGCGTCCGATGCGATAAAAGGTTTTAGCTTAACGAATAATAACTATCAGGCTGCAATTGAAACTTTAAAAGAAAGATTTGGGAAAAAAACGGTAGTTATAAATTCTCATTTAAATAAGCTTCTGAATTTAACTCCTGTTAAAAAATCAAATGATATAGTTGCTCTTAGGAAATTCTTGGATACTTGTCAGACTGAGATTAGAAATTTGGATGCGTTGGAAATAAAATCTGATAATTATGGTTCATTACTCTGTCCAATACTGATTAAATTATTACCTCAGGATATTGTTTTGGAAATTGCAAAACAATGCGATTTAGATGAAAATTGGGATGTTTCAAGGGTTCTTGATATTTTGAAAACTGAAGTAACTTACAGGGAAAAAGCTCAGTTTTTGACAAAAGATAGTCGCGAAAGAGAATTTAGTTCTCAATCGTATTCTTCCTTCCAAAGTGCAAAAAACGAAAAGCTTCTAAATAATAAGAATATTTCTAAATACCCAACTGCTTCTAATTTGTTAAATGAAACAGATAAAAATTCTAATTTGTGTTTCGCTTGTAATGGGGAAAAACATGTTTTAACTGAATGTAAGGTTTTTTCTAGTTATCCATTACAGAGAAAGAAAGATTTCTTAATGAAACATGGATTTTGTTTTATATGCTTAAAACGGCGGCATACTGCGAAATTTTGTAGAAGTCAGATAAAATGCGAAGTGTGTAATAGAAGACATTTAAAAATTATGTGTTCGGAATCTAAAACAGTTAGCCAAGTTGAGGATAAGAAACCCGTTTCTAAAGAAAGCGAGGTTATTAATAATAAAGTACTGGGGAATAGAACACATATGAAAGATGTTTTGTTACAAACTGTGACTGTTAAATTAAGGAATGGTAAGAAAAAAATACCTTGTAGGGTAATTTTTGATACAGGATCAATGCGTAGTTACGCAACTAAAGAAATTATTTCTAAAATGGGTTACGATGTATTAGGACACGAGAAAATGACACACAGCCTTTTCGGAGGCGTTGAAGAAACTAGGACACATAATAGTTACAGAATACATATAAGTTCTCTCTCTGAAGATTATATGTGTAATTTTGAGGTCTATGACCAGGAAGTAATCTGTTCTGCTATTCCTAAAATTAGAAATGGCCCATGGGTAAGGGAAGCTGAACAGTATGGGATAATATTTTCAGATGTTGAATGTTTCAATAAAACTCTTGACAGAAATAACAATATTGATATACTAATTGGTGCAGATATTTATGGAATACTTTTGACGGGTAATCATATAATGTTATCTAGTGGGTTAGCTGCTGTAGAAACTTTACTGGGATGGACCCTAATGGGTAAAATTACTGAAACTAATTGTAATAGCGATAGCTCTATGCTTGTTGTCTCTTTATTTTCTAGAATCAAAAATGAAAAAATCAGTGATTTATGGGAGTTAGATCTTTTGGGCATAAGGGATTCCGTAGAAAGTAAAAAAAGAGATGATCTAAATAAAGAAACTCTAGATTTATTTAATTCAACAGTTAAACGGGATTCGAACGGGAGGTACGTTGTTTCTCTTCCATGGCTTAAAGATCATCCTCCAATACCCTCAAATCGCAAAATAGCAGAAAAAAGATTATTATCAACATTGAGATCATTGAAAACTTCTGGAAATTTAGAGAAATACCAAAATGTATTTAATGACTGGCTACATGAAGGTATAATCAAGAAAATATCTGATTTAGGTGATAGTGGCCATTTTTTGCCTCACAGAGCTGTAATAAGGCAACATGCCACAACACCTGTGCGTCCTGTCTTCGACGCTTCAGCTAAAGAGAAATTTTCCTATTCGTTAAATGACTGTCTCGCAAAAGGTCCAAATTTAATCGAATTAATACCTGCAATCTTACATAGATTTAGAAAAGGAAGAATAGGAATAAGTGCCGACATCAAAAAAGCATTTTGCCAGATTGGTTTGAACAAGAATGATCAGAACTTTGTCAAATTTTTGTGGTTCGAAAATGGTGATTCTAATAAGTTACAAGTATACCAACACTGTCGCGTTGTCTTTGGACTAAATGCTTCTCCATTCTTATTAGCTGCTACTTTAAATCATTTATTTGACAAAATCGAAGAGCCTTACAAAGAGATAGCCAACAGACTGAAAATGTCATTTTATGTCGATAACTGTATTTCCAGTCCAAACAGTACAGAAGAATTGCGAGAATTCATAAAAACTTCAAGACAAATTTTGGCATCAGCTCAGTTTGATCTTCGAGGTTGGCAGTATACACAAATTGATGAAGACTTACTCGACGAAGATTTTCTTAATGACATGGAGATAGAATCTGAAGATAATTCTGATATAGCAATTTTGGGGCTGATCTGGAATAAGAAAGATGACACAATAAGATTGATGAATTCATCTAATGATAAAGAAGAACCTAAATCAATTACAAAGAGATCAGTTCTTTCTGTGGTTAATAAAATATTTGATCCCATCGGTTATACAAGTCCAGTCACTTTGATGCCAAAATTGATTCTGCAAAAATGTTGGAAAGAAAAGTGTAATTGGGATTCTCCATTGACAGAAGAAATGACAAAAGCCTTTAGAAAATGGAAAGAACAACTGGAATTGTTAAGAAATATAAAGATCCCTCGTAGATTTTCCGAATTCGACTTAAGTGACAGTGAAAAACAGCTTCATGTTTTTTGCGACAGTAGCAAAGTTGCTTATGCCACATGCATATTCTTAAGAGTACAGAATGGTGAAAATGTGTCTTGTCAGCTAATTCAAGCGAAAACAAGAGTGACTCCCTTAAAAGAAGTTACGATCCCGCGATTAGAGTTACTTGCTTGTTTAATTGGCGCAAGACTAGCCTGTACGATTATCGATGAAATGAAAATAGATAATCTCAAAACCTTCTATTGGTCGGATGCTAAGAATGCTTTATATTGGATAAAAAATGACGGTGGTTGGGCTACTTTTGTACAGAATAGAGTAACAGAAATTAGAAAATTGACGAATGTCGATGATTGGCACCATGTTCCTGGTCATCTTAATCCAGCTGACTTACCTTCCAGAGGATGCTCTCCAGATACCTTAACGAAGTCCCAGTGGTGGAACGGACCTGAGTGGTTAAAGAAGATGCCCGACTTTTGGCCTAAAAGTGACATTCTTCCTGATGATGAAGTTATATACTCAGAAAAAAGAAAAACAGTTGCAACAGCAATTGATGTTTCCTCTCAAGAATTTGATCTTTATGAAAATTGTTTCTCATACCAAAAAATGCTAAAAGTTACAGCTTGGATTCTTAGATTTTGTGAAAATGCAAAGAAGTTAAAAGAAAACCGCTTATTATCTAACTTAACAGTCGAAGAACTTAATAAAGCGGAATATGCAGTACTAAAATATGCACAAAAGAAATGTTTTTCTAATCAAGCTAAGAAAAAATTTAACTTTCTGACACTTATTGACGAGAAAGAATTAATTAGAGTCCGTACCAGAATTTCAATGAGAGAAGACTCACTTAATTTCAGATATCCAATTGTCTTACCAGCAGATCACAATATAACATCCAGAATAATTGAAGAAAAGCACAAAGAAATGGATCATGCAGGAGTTCAGATTCTCATGTCAAGTTTAAGAGAAGAATTCTGGATAATTAGATGCAGAAGAACAATTAGGAAAGTTCTACAAAGATGCATTCAGTGCAAAAGATTCTCCTCAAAACCAGCAGAAGTTCTGAGTGCTCCACTTCCAGAAGATAGAGTAAGAGATGCTAGGGTATTTGAAATTGTTGGAATCGATCGATTCGGTCCTTTGTTTTTAAAAGATGGACAGAAATGCTGGATAGTTTTGTATACTTGTGCCATTTACCGATGTGTACATTTAGAATTAGCAACATCCCTATCAACAGAAAACTTCCTTCAAACGTTAAGACGCTTTGTAGCGAGAAGAGGCCGACCACACACTGTATACAGTGACAATGGAACAAATCTAGTTGCAGCTAATAAAGAATTAAGTTCAATAGATTGGAAACAAATAGAAGATTACGCAACTGTTAGAAAAATTAACTGGAAGTTCAACCCCCCATCAGCTCCGTGGTGGGGAGGCTTTTGGGAACGTTTGATTAGAATTATAAAAGCTATTTTGAAGAGAACTCTTGGAAAAGCACAGCTTGACTATGAAGAGCTATATACCTTGATTTGTGATGCAGAAAGTATAGTAAATGCGCGACCTCTCACACACATGTCGGAAGATCCAAATGACTTAATACCTCTCACCCCAGAAATGTTCTTAAAGGACATACGTGAAATAGGAGTTCCAGATTTAGACTTGATTGATAAAGTGAAGTTCAAAAAGAGATATGCCTATAGGCAAAAGTTAAGAGAAGATCTTCGACAAAGATTCCGTAATGAATATTTAGGAACACTTCGAGAATTTGCTTCGGTAAAAAAATCTACCACATTTAAAGAAGGTGATTTAGTGCTAATTCAGGATGATAATCTAAAACGTCTTCAGTGGCCTATGGCTAAAGTGTTAAAATTGTATAAAGGTAGAGATGGACAGTTTCGTGTAGCAAGACTGAAAACTAAAAATGGTGAACTGCTACGTCCATGTCAACGTTTGTGCCCCTTGGAACTTCATGATGAAAGCCGCTCTAAACTTCAACAGCAAACTCGATATGGTCGCTTAGTGCAACCAGTGCAACGCCTTGGTGTGGACAATAACGATCCAGATTGAGCATGCCGTATGTCCTTCCCTGCTCAAGGTGGGGAGGATGTTACGAAACCGAACTTTCTCAATCCATAAACTTTATGAACTGAAAGACTTATTCGAACTCTTTATTTTATTATTGTTTATTTCTTTTCTTGTATTGGCAACAGCCACGTTTTTGTTTTTCTTTTGAGGGAGATGCTGAATGGAGTTTGATAAGAGAGAACGCTGAAATGGCGTATGACAGAATTGAAATATACTTTATAGTCAACCAAATTGTAAATATGTTAATATGTACATAAATTTATTAAATAATCGTGTTTTCTCAAGAGTGATGAATTAATATTGAAGTTACCACAATTCGACAGGAAATTAAACTTAGAAAAATGAAGACATCTGACCCAAAAAGAAGCATTAAGTAAGAAGTTGTTTTATGCATTCTATTATTTTATTTGATGCTATGTTTTACTTACATAAACAAATCGCTATAGCATGCTGAATAGTCGTAAGTATGTTATTAAACTGATATCATTTGATTAATTAATCATGATACGCTAACTAAGATGCTATTATGTATTAATATTGTATTATTACAAAGTGATTGTACATTACTTTTCAACTTTGACTTTTAAAGTAAACATGAAACTCAATTATTAGAAATTTTGTGTATACCGAGAAAGTGAAGTCACAGGCGAGAGGAAACATGATAAACTAACCTAATCAACAAATGTTCTGCATTAGTCAGGTGAGAGAATCGCGATCTCGTCACAGATATGAAGCTAACTGGTTTTGAAACTCACCAGTCATAGGATTTGACCACTTTTGCAGCACATCGATATTTTTAAACTCAAATAACACGAGTATGGATTGGCTTTGGTGTGGTTTCTTTTTTCCAAATGATGAAAACGTTTACTCAGAACTGAAAAAACACATTTTCCAAATTTAAGGAGTTGTCCGGTTTTGCAACTAGACGACGCAATTTTAAAATGTGGAAAAACATTTCATGTTTTCCTTATGAAACGTAGTTTTCAAAGACTATAAAACGATAAATTTCATGAATTATCTTGTTAACCATTAACATTATTGTTATATGAATTTTAGAAATTATGATAAGGAATTTCAAAAAACCATTGACGGGCATAATTAATTTAGATAAAAATGAAAACATTTATTTTATAAGGTTACACAAAACATTCAGAAAGAGAAATATATATGAATTTTTATAATGCGTTACATTTATAATTCGTATTGATATAATCTAAAAAGTATCATGATTAAAATTCTGAAATACTTTTGAGAATTTTTAATTGTAAAATTGTAAAACATTACCTCTAATTATTTTCAATAAACAATTTGTTTTTCAATAAATAATATGAATAATACATTTATATTTAGTACATGTCCTTATAAAAAATAAAAAACATATCCTTTTTTTTTTTTTTTTTTTTTTTTTTTTTTCCAAAGCGAAATGTACTTTTACGGACGATGTTGTCAACTGACGACATATTTTTAAAAAATTTCTGCAAAATTTTATCTGTAGGAAAAATAGAATGAATTTTTCAAAAAGTTAAATGTTCTTCATTTAGAACAAACATATTTCAAAATATCACTGCATATAAAGATAAAAGATGTCAGAGCTTGAAAAATAAATAGATAATTAATAGTTTTAGCCATCACAAAACTTTTTTAATGTAATTCTATATAACAGCACTGCATTAAATTAACAGGAATAAATATTTCATTCTAACTTTCTGCAATAGAAGTTTTATATAAGCAGTTCGCTACAATTTTAACCAACAGATGAGAAAAATGTAGCGATACGTAAGAATGCTATAAATGAACATTAGCAGTACCGCCTATTGGTTGATTTCCACCTAAAATGGATCGGCAGCAATTTATGTTAAGTTTCAATTAAATATATTTGTTTATAAATTTATATATATTAGTTCTTGAACTAGAATTACCAAAATATTTTTGTCACATATATCCGCACAGGCAGAAGGATATTTTCTAAAAATGGTCAGATCCTGTTAGGGCATCTCAAAATGTGTAAATCCATAGAATTCTAGAAGTCGAAAATTTTTACAAATCCAATACTTTCTTATCTGCACATAATACATAAAAATTAGAATAAAAACGTTTATTTTATTTTGTTTTATTTTATTTATTTATTTTGCACTAGTGTAGTATACATATTTTTCTAATAATAAATTTCATTTTAGTATGTTACGCATTTGTTTACAAAATAAAAACTAAATAATCGTTTATTTTTATTTATTTATTTATTTATATTTATTTATTTATTTATTTATTTTAAGTCATAAACAATTGTAGAATTATGAGTAAGCATATTTGTCTGAGAATAGATTTAGAGTTTTACTCAAACGGGTTTTTGAACTAAAGAGTTGACAGACTTTATTTTTCTCTTCTCTTAGCCTTTTATTCTTTTAAATTAAAAGAAGTTCAAAGCTGTTTTATCTTTTACTTTAATATTAAATGCATTCATAATTAAATTTTCAAAATTAAGAAAGAGAGACAGGATGTATTTTTGCGTAAAAGAAGAAAAAGAAAGTACTCAGAAATTTTCATAAAACGAGAATGAACAAAAATATTTTGTACATTTTTTATTGAAATAATCTTGTGTTAATATCATATTACTTTTTCCTACCTTGAATTTATACAAAAACTAGGTTATTATACTTTAAAGTTTATGATAAAAAATACAGTAATAAACGTTTCCAAAGTGCATTAAAAAATTGCCGGAAATTGTTTATAATCAATTTATTTTGAGACTTTTATATAGTTTGGGTATCACATTCACCCCTTCTCCTGCCATCCACATATTAATATTGCAGCTATTTTCAAAACATTTAATGTTGTTATTAAATTTAAAAGTGTGTGAAGGTTGATCCAAAAAAATTTACAATGGTAATAAAAGTTATTCATTAAAAATAAACAGAATAGTTATAAGATTAAAAAAAACTTTTTATGTACCATGTTTTTAAATTTTCTGTTGAATCATAGCTATGGATTTACATTAGCTCTTTATCAATGTGTATAAAATTTTTAAAGTGATAATGACGTCAATTTTTGTGAGTTGCATAATTTAACTTTTTATAATTTTTTAACCTTCACGTTTAATTAAATGTATTTATTTTTTATGTCAAAAAAAAAAAAAAAAAAAAAAAAGAACTCGTATTTTTTTTTTTTTTTTTTTTTTTTTTTGGGGGGGGGGGGGGGGGGCAACAATTAAATTATAGCTAATATTTTAATGGCTATTTTTTGAGCTAGTAAGAGATTATTATTTTCATATCTTAATTAATTAAAAGAAAACTAATCAAAAATTCGAAAATCGGGCTCCGAAGTATAGTGTTGTCATCGGGTTCTGAGCTATTATGAAAGTTTCAAATGTCTACCTACTAGGGAAGTTAGTTAAAAATGGATTGCAAAATTTGTACTGGACAAACAAAGGAACAAACAAGAATCGAAGTTAATAAAAACATGGTAAAATACAAAAAGAATTAAGAGACAAATTTATCGATCATGTTTCCAAATAACCACCAAACTCATTTCGACGGATATCTTAACTTTTAAACTTATTGAACTCGATTTGTTATGAACCACATCCTTGTCCATTGGACCAGTTCTCAAAAGCTGTTTTTATATTACAATTTGAAATGCACTTCAAGCGATTTCTTACCATAGCCCTAATGCATCTGAATTTTCTTACGCAGCTCTGAAAATGAGTGGTAAATAGTTTCGTATCATATTCTGTATGAAACATGTATTTGTTATATAAAATGCTGTGGCGAGTAACGTTCCTGATACGGAAATGTACCAATATACTGCTGTTGATTATCTTAATTGCTTCGGAATCATACACTGAGAAAAAATTCTGTAACTGATCTAGAATCTAAATTGTGGCTCTAGAAAAAATAGTTCCATGTCATCCTTATAAATTTTAGTCCCCTTTGAAAGCGAGTTTTAGAAACCCTCATTAGAATTCTAGATCATATGCCTATATTCTCTCTACAAATAAATGAGAATACAAGAGGCGGGTTTCAGCAACTATAATCTTGGTTTATGACCTAATTCTAGAAAATCAAGCGAGAATTTCTCGCCATACAAAAGATACAGAATATTCAGAATATCGTTTCACCATCTAGAAATGTGTAGACTAGAAATTCTCGATCATTTCGTCTATTCAGTTTATACGCATAGCTCGGAAATCTATATTTCTAGTTAAAGGATTTAGAAAATGACCACTTATTCATTCTAGATGAAAGCGGTATATTTTTTTCTCAGTGTGAATAAAAATTTTCTATTATTCTAAGCCATTTTTTCTTTCTCTCTAATGATCAATTATGAATGAATGATATTTAATGATGTCCCTTTATTTTCAGAGCACGCAAAATAGATAATTAATTGAAAATTAAATCATATAAATTTCATAGTTATACTTAATCATATAATTTAAGTATAGAAAAAATAAGTACTGAAAACGTCATATTTATCAGAAGCCTTTACCTAAAAATTAAATAATACCTAAAAATTAAATATATAAATTAAACCTTGAGATACATTTTCCTTTAATAATACAGCCAAATTTCAAAAATAATTACTTTTAATACGACAGTGTATTCTAAAATACTGGTACTATTTCAAATACTTTCCTCAATTATTTTTTTATAAAAAAATAAATTCCTAAAAAGTTGCATGTTTCCATCGATTTAAAGTTTTTAAATTTTGAAAAAGATAAATTACTGATATTATATTTTGAAAGGTTTTCTTTTCATTATCAAAAATAAAAAATTAGGTATTAATTATATATTTAAAAAAAAAAAAAAAAAAAAAAAAGTATAGTTTAAAGGTGTTTATTTTGAATGAGGATTATAAAAAGATAATTTAAGACAATTTAAGACGATAAACATACGTTTCATATTATAATATAAATTCAGTCGAAAACGAAAAACAAAAACTACACAAACATTTTTAGTTGCAATTTTCTGAGAAAAACTGATTAAAATTTTCGGAAAGGTTATACATTTTTATTAATCTCTAAAATTCTGAAATTCAGTTTTTTTTTTCTTTTTTCCTTATGATAGTATAAGAAAATTTCTAAATATCTTTATAATAAAAATTATGCACCATAATAATATCGTTTATTAAAAGTAGATATGAAGTACGAGTGTGTGTATGTAACAAAATTTCTAAAACAGTTTAGTGATATTTGAGTTTATTTTCCCTTTATTATATATTGAACAAATATGTTCAGTATAGATGCGAGAAAATGTTTAATTTGACAATGTTGTAAAAAATATCTAAGTAAGTGCCAATGAATGAACTTTTTTTTTTCTTTTCTTTGGCCTCATTATTAAAGCAAACAAAAACTGCTTGCCGAGTTAAATGAATTATCTTTCATCTCGTAATTAGTTTTATTATTTAATTAATGGTAAAATTAATTGTTGTAATTTAGTTGCATTTCTTATTAATTAGGTTGTAATGCGATTTCTTTTCTCTTTCATTATCCGTAATAATGTTTATCAACGGATAATCTAAAAAATATATACATCATTAATGAATCCCTCTCATACTTATATACATATTAGTAAATAATTAGATACATAAATAAATAAATAGTTTAGTTTTAAAATGCTATATTTTCCATTAAAAAATTAATAAATAAATGTAAAGTTACATTGAAAACTGTTACAGCTAAATTTTTACAGGAATTGTTACAATATTCTCTCTTATCAACTAATAGTACGCCCTCGAAATCGTCAAATTCGTTCAATACTTGAAAGTACATATATTACTACTGCATATCATAATACAAAAAAAGTTTTATAATTCCTCTATTTTTAGGGTTTATTTCAATACAATTTCCTGATTCGCGTATATTGAAGTTCATAACAACATGTCTTTAAAATTCATGAGCATTACTTCAATAAAATTTCAAAAAGTGTAACAGTTTACTCCTTGACAAAATTTGAAATTTGGTACTGAAGTAGCTAGGACGTTTCTCGCCAAGATCTTTACTTACGCAGGTATTTACTTAAAAATTTTTTTAAAGAAATATAGTGACCGATGCTGGAGAATGAAAAACTGTTACTGCATGCTTTTATATAGAAGAATAGACTAAATCCTGTCATGCTAAATTAAATTCTGTTTTGTGCAGATTAAACTTTTTTTTTTCTTTTTTTCAGCTGCAAGGATTATTATCTCTGGTTTAAAGAGGGACTCGTGGAGTCGGCACATGCACAGAGGATCCCATGGAAGCCAAAAAAAAAAAAAAAAAAAAAAAAAAAGAAAAAAAAAAAGTTATCCTCTTCAAAGTATGTCCGAAGAAGAAAGAAGTGACGAGGAAGAGGGAGAATACGGCCATTTTTAAACTGCCGTCCCTCCGCAGCGAATAATAATATTAAAAATATATCTGTACCACCAAAAAGCACGTTTCCTCCCGCTTTCAACATTTTTTTTTTTTTTCAAAAATATTCGTTCTTAATATTGTATAAGATTTTTTTCTTAAGGTTCGAAATTTCTTGTTTTTTTTTCTGTTTTTGTTTTTTTTCCGCTGATCTTTTTTAAATTGCCTAACAGCAAAAACTCTTTCTTCAATTCCTCAAGGACAGGCATGCAGTCGGCAGAAAAAATGTTCGAGCGCTAGCAAAAATTCTTATATGAAAAAAGTAAACTTAATGCTATTTTTTTAATAAATCTTTGTCGAATCATGTTCTTAGTCAGTCTAAAAATATGATTCGACAAGGATTTACTTAACAAAACAGTATTAAATGTACTTCTTTTATACAGGAATTTTTGCTGCCGATTGTATGTTTAAAGGTCATCTTTTCGACAATACCAATTTAAAAAATACTGTAGATACGGGAGGTACTGTAGTACACGGTTGTCTAAGTGTACTTCTTTCATACAGGAGTTTTTGCTACCGACTGTATGTTTAAAGGTGATCTTATCGACAATACCAATTATAAAAAAAAAAAAACAGAATTCCGCACTGAATTTTTTAAATTCTTTCAACAGTGATTTGTGACGCAAAACATTTATAATTGAAAAAAAAAAAAAAAAAAAAAAAAAAAGTATCTCTACTTTTTTTTTTTTTTTTTTTTTTTTTTTTTTTTTTAATTAGATAGAACATTGAGAGACAACTATTTCTTGAAAAAGTTGTGTAAGGTTTTCAACAAAATTTCGCAAGTTATGAATTTTTTGGTATTGTACAACGCTTTTAATATCGCCGATACTATTAATAACGCTGAATACTATTTATACTTTTAATTTAAAAAATATATATATAAATACTATATATTGCCTCTATCATGCAGACGCATACGTTGCTTGAATTCATTTATTCGAGCTAGGGCGTTGAAAAAGAGTAATTTTAGATTTTTCTGGTAAGAAATCATTTTTGTATACTTTCAAAACTGTGAAATTATTAGATTGTTCAAATGAGAACAATTATTATTTTTACTTCCATTACCCGACTTCCGTAGATTGTGGAAATATTGTATTCGGTCCAAAAATTCGATATCGAGATTTCACCTGATTTACTTGTTTTGAGGTCTTCTGAGTCCAAAAAAGTGTTTTTTCGCAATTGATCAGTGTGTATGCGTGTGTGTATCTGTATGTATGTGGGAAATCTTCTGGCTATTATATACCGGAAACTAATAAAGATAGAACTACGAAACTGTAGAATTGAAACAGGTCTGATGGGTACACATGAATTTTCCAAATTTTGGTGAAAATTGGAAAAACGAAACTGGGACATTCAAAACCTGAAGTGGGGCCGGGTCGTAAGTCCGTATCTCAAAAACGGCTTTAAAGATTTTCTTCAAACTTGCTATGTAAACACTCTATTAGATGTCCTTTCGAATGACATAGCTGGTTAGTTCAGTAAAATTGATAAGCGTCCTGTATAAATAGCTGAATTTCAGGTCCTGCAAGTGCGTTCCTTTCAAAACGGTAGTATAAACTTTTTTTCTAGGGCTAGGGCGTTGAAAAAGAGTAATTTTAGATTTCTCTGGTAAAAATCATTTTTGTATACTTTCAAAACTGTGAAATTATTAGATTGTCCAAATGAGGACAATTATTATTTTTACTTCCATTACCCGACTTCCATAGGAAGTGGAAGTATTGTATTCGGTCCAAAAATTCGATATCGAGATTTCACCAGATTTACATTATCGAGATTTCACCAGATTTTAAGGTCTTCTGAGTCCAAAAAAGTGTTTTTGGGCAATTGGTCAGTGTGTATGCGTGTGTGTATCTGTCTGTATGTATGTGGGGAATCTTCAGGCTATTATATACCGGAAACTAAGAAAAGATAGAACTACGAAACTGTAGAATTGAAACAGGTCTGGTGTACACAGGAATTTTCCAAATTTTGGTGAAAATTGGAAAAACGGAACTGGACCGATATAGTTGGTTAGTTCAGGAAAATTGATAAGCGTCCTGTATAAATAGCTGAATTTCAGGTCCTACAAGTGCGTCCCCTTCAAAACAGCCGTATGAATTTTTTTCAAACGGGCCTTATTAACCCGCTTTTAAATATCCTTTTGTATGTAGCCGTTGTTTTCTGGTCAACAATTAATTATACCATGCTTAGGTAAAAGTCAGTATCTCAAAAACGGCTCTAATGATTTTATTAAATTGTTACATAAACCCATTTTAGATATCCTTTCTCATGCTTTACGTGGTTATTACAGGAAAATTAATAGCCATCCTGATCAGATAGATCAGTTTTAGATCTCGGAAATTTGTGCTTTTAATCAATTTTCTTTTCATTTATTTTTCTTAAAAAGAAAAAAAATCGCTGTGTAAACTCGATTTTATATGTCTTTACGCGTGTATTAACTTTCTCTAACCATAAAATTTTCAGGTGTCTACTTCATTAGGTCAATTCTATGTCTTGTGATAATATTAGCTCCAAAAAGTGCATGTAATACACGTAATAGTGGATAATGGATGTCGTGTGGTTGTTTCACACCAGATTTTTTTTTTTAAATAGACCTAGAGGCTAGAAAAACCATGATGCATAATTTTTGGGAGCGAGAAATTATTTGTGTATACTTTCGAAAGGGTAAAATTACTGGAGCGGAATTTGGAAACAAAAAAAAGAAGGTATCGATTTTTTTTTTTTTTTTTTTAATAGAGCTTTAAAAATCTAATTATTAAGCTTTTGGGAGTGACGAATCAAATGTTTTTACTTACAAAGCTGTAAAATTACGAAACTGTACTATGGTTAGAAACTTTAATGGTCGTTTTCATGGCAAGCAAAAAGGCTGTTATAAGAGTCTAAAACGCAGATAGGGCATCTTTGGCACCACCGAGCAGGAGTTTGCTAAGGTCAGATTTTTCAAATGTCGCAAAGTCAGTAGAAATTTTAAATCGTTTGTATGGTAAGTGAACAAGCTGTTGTAGGTGTGTAAAAAAGTACGAGGATGATTGTATTTTTCTATGATCATTTGCACGGTGAACTAGCAGGCAGTTATAAGTTCCAATCGCCATCAAGCGGGAGTTTGCTAAATTAGCCATTTCAAACGTTGTGAATCAGCCGGTTCGCGAAGGCGGCTATTAATGAGTAAAACTAATCGATCAATTTTAACCCTTTCCGGTAAAATGACGAGTATATCTTGTCATTGATTTTCATGTCATAGTGCACAATGACGAGCTATACTCGTCATGAGACTAAAGTCACTGTTGAACGTCGGCCCTGTCAGTATAAATTTATACTAAAGGAAAAAGGTGTTGGGAAATAAAGACCGTAATTAATAACAGTAGTTTTAAATGAAAATTAAATGGTTATTTCATGGAACATTTTTCATTGCTAAATTTTGTCGGAAGGGGTTAAGGATAATACGGACGAAAGTAACAATGGAATTATCAAAACAGAAAAAAAAATTGTGAGATCGCATCAAAACTGAAATAGACAAACGTTTTACAACAGTTTTTATGCGGAACATTGAAAAAAACCGACCAATCAACGCTTGGAACAATAGAAACGAAAGTAACAATGGAAAAATTTAAAACGTGAATAACAATACGCTAACAATAGCTGATTAAAAACTAAAAAATATTTTTGTGTGTAACAATAGACAAAACCGACCAATCAAAGATTAGGACAACAATAATAAAAGCAATAAAAAAAGATTTAAAACAGTAAGCTAGTAAAGTCAAGAAATAATGGAGTTAAAACTTTTTTAATAATGAAAATGGAGTAACAATGAAAATGGTTGATGTAAGTGAAACGAAAAGAAACAATGAAAGACGAAACAAAAAAAAAATGTTTACGACATAATAATAACGATAGAATAAATAACTCTTTAAAACAAATTTCATACGTAATAAAGAATAAAAGCGACCAACTGGCGATTAGATTAATAAAAACATCAACAATAAAGAATATATTTACAACAGTGAAAAAACCGACTGTACCGAACTTACTGTAACCGACTTATAGTTATCGAACTGTAATAATGCAATAATGCAACGAAAAAATATTTAAAAACAGCTTTTACAAGTGACAATAAAAAACTGGACATTCAACGATTAGAGTAAAAAAAAAAAAAAAAAAAAAAAAAAAAAAAAAGTAATAATAAGGTTTAAAATAGTGGAAGCTCATACCATCATCTTAGCATTAAAAATAAAATACAAAATACAAAATTCATTTTTACTCTGTACGCAGAAATTTTGAAGTATGTATATACATAGGGATCATAATGTGTGCGAATAGATTAAAATTTATTTATGTAGAAGTATTATATAAGCATAATTTGTGGGTTTGCATAATAAGCATGTGTAATGGTTGTGTATATGTGATCTTATTTATAGTATCCCATCTTTATTTCGAGAACTTTCTAGATATTTCGCGAAATATTCTATTTAGGGCTTAAATAATCGATATATCGATAACAAGGATTTTCTTGCCAAAGTCACCAAAGAAGTCGCCAAGGCTCTGCTCTCATGAAGCTTTTTTTACGGGTTTTTAAAGGAAAACGGGGTATTTTAATGCCAAAATAAGATAGAAATGCAGACAATTAACATTTCATAACCTGACAAAGCCTCTTTAAATGAAATTACATAAAAATAACGGCTATTATTTGCAAGTCCGTAACATTATGCAAATACTATATATATACACTAAGCGGCAAAAAAAAAAAAAGCCGCACTTAGATATTTTCTTTTTTACCTTCTACAACCGCCAATTTTATCGTTTAAAAAGCAAATTCTTGAACAGGTTTTATTATATTGTCCTCCACATACACTTTAGTATTGAGTCCAGTGTTACAAACAAAATGCAATTGTCAGAAAAACTGTAATTTTAGAAATTATTTTTAAAAAGGTAAGAATAAGGCAGTTAACGATGCCACAAAAAGTATTAATTTTTGAATGAAAAAAAAAAATTAATACGTGCGATGGCAAAATAATTAAATGTCAACGGAATGTTGGTAAAATGGTTTTTAGCAAATTATAAAGTCTTTTGGCTGTTTAAACTGGAAATTTGGCTTTAGGCGGCCACGTTACTCATCCAAGCAAGATAACGTTAAAAATCAAATGTTTAAAAAATCGACTTGTATCATGTTCAGAACTTTAAAAAGATTTTTAAAAAAGAGTATTAGTAAATTACTTTCTTCAAAAACAATGCAGGAACAATTAATCAAAGCATATTAAAGAACAGAAGATCTGAGAAAAAAGCCATTATTAAGGAAAAGAATTAGAAAACATAAGACTTTAGTTGACGAAAAATTTAAAAACATTATCAGTTAATTATTAGGTTGAACTGATTTTCTCTAATAAATCAAGTTTACTTTATTTCGAGCAGACGAAAAAAGTTAGAATAAGGACGAAAATGTGACCAACTTAATAAAAATCGCACTCTTAACACAGTGACACTTTCTCCGTACATTATCTAACGGAGATGCACAATTTTTCAAGGAATCGGGTAAATTTTCATGCTCAAGGGATCGATTCACTCAAAATAAAACACGGTGATTACAAAAGTGGCGCCTGACCTACTATTTTGGAAGTATTTCAGACTTTTCTTCAAACAGCATTTCAAGATGATAATGCATTATCATCTTGCTGTACGGCATCTGTGATACGTCAGTTTGAATCAAACTGTTAAAATTGTTTATCCATTCCCATGAGTACCTATAATTCTGTAAGTAATAATATTTTTTTTCACTCTAAGTTAAATCCCACAAAGAATATCGTAGAATTTCTTCTTTATTAGACTTGGAAACAGTCCCAATCTCAATTCGCTCGAAAATGTTTAGTCATAAAAAGGCGCGGGGAGAGAGAAGAGGATTCAAAATTTGCAGCCTACAACTTTGCAAGAACTAGAAAAAATATTTACAATATTTAGCACAGTGAATTTTTTTAGATTTATTTAAAAAAAAAAAAATAGAAATCGGTATAATACTAGGCCACTGTGTATTAAAGCAGTAATTCAATATAAAGGCGGAATTAACCCAATGGAGAATACATATTTTTATTAAAAAATTGCTTAGATGTAATAAATAAATAGTTTTATTTCATATATTATAATATAACTTGTTTATTTCATATAATAAATGATAATATAATACAAAAAGTGTATGTTATTGCATCATGATTAAAAAGAAAGTTTTGTCTAGATTTTTATAAAGTACTTCGTAGTCTGTAATAAAGCGAATTATTAAATCGAAAATGTACATAGATATCATTCCATCCCTTTGGTATTATGCAAACATGACAGTTTTATTTGTTTCAACCATTAATTTTAAATGTATTACAAATGAAAAAGGTATAAGTCATTTCTTCTGCAGTGCGGTCCTTTTTTTTTTTTTTTTCGCTTAGTGTATGTGTGTGTGTTCAATATGCTGAAGTGTACGTGATTGTGACTGTATGTTTCTTTTCTTGCAATAGCATTTATTTAAAAATTTAAAATCTGCAAACATCATTGTATCTTTATTATTACTTTTTTTAACTGTTTTCTTTATACAAAGTTTTATGAATTACTTTTAAATAAATATAGCTTTTGTAAATAAAATATTTTACTAAATCAATGAATCTTGAAGAAATATTTTTTTAACAGAAAAATGCTATTACACTTTAATTTACTATTTACTGTTTAATGCATATTACACATTATGAATATATTTTAAATTAATATTTTTTAACCCTCTCTTTTAAACTATGATTAGTATAGTAAATTCTTGAACTTACTAATTTTAAATAATTGCAACTAACTTAAATTTCTAAGTTTCTAAACTCAAAATATTTTAATTTAAGTTCTCCGATGAAAAATACTTAAATATATTTTATGCATTTATCTAACAAAATGTATCGAAAAAATGTTTTTAAATACATACTCATACCCAAATTAATTCATTTAAAACGAGATTTTAATGTTTTCAATAGTATAATTATTTGTAGTTAAACAAATTAAAACATTTTCTTTATTAAATATATTTCTACAAATAGATGAAGTATTTGTGTAAGAATTTTTTTTGAATTAAAATAATGATTTTTTTTTTTCCTTGTTTAATAAATATATTTTTAACTAGAATAACATAAAGTTTAAAACGTAATTTAATTTTTATACGATAATTTACCTGTTTTATAAATATCAGGTTTTTTCCAGCAAAATCTAGTATTATAAATAAAATTTCATAAGTCCTTAAAAATAATGATTAATGAATTTTGAAAACTAGATGTCATTTTCAGATGCAATTTTACTGGTAGCATTAACTTTTTTTTTTTTTTTAGTGTAAGCAATAGGATAATGAAAAGTGTCAAAATTAGTGCATCATTCCGAAAATGTTTGTTATTAAGGTTACATTCTCCAGATTAAAATATTCATTAATTAAGGATAAACCAGAAATAGTTTTAAAAGAAATTTCTTTTCAATCATTGTAAGAAATAAAGCCTTTGTCCTAACTAAATATCTCTTGGGCATCTGCCTAAAACCCATTACTAAATTGCAACGGAATTTTCTTTGAAAAGTCATTATGCGTTAATTTCTCTTCACGCAAAAAATAAAATAAATAAAAGCTTTTGTAAATGGTAACGCGTGTATAAATGTACTTATTTATGTATATGGGTCATTCAATAAAATGTCACATCCGTCACGAAATTCTAAGATTTAATTTTTAAAAGTTAAATTCTAGAAATATTTTGCTTTGCTTTAGAATAATATAATAACATTATGCGTTATATTCTAAAGCAAGAAAACAACATTTGTTCAATCTAATTTACAATTTTTTTTTTTTTTTTTTTTTGTTTTCTTGTGACGAGTCTGACGTTTCATAGACTGATGCTTATATTTGTTTTAAGGTTTGTAAATATCTTCAAAAATGCTTATATTTGTATTTAAGGTTTTTTTTTCTCCTTGTTGCTGAAGATATTTAAAATTTACACAATTGTATAATATTCTTTTAAATTTAATGAAACTTATTTTTCTCACAGTTCTACTGTAAAAATTTGTTTCAAATAAATTTTCAAATAAACTCTTAAATGTCTCAGCTCTCAACTCTACATTTCCTGCTCATCGATGTTTTTCTTGACTATTATTTGTGAGTTTTTATACCAGTATCAGTTGATTTTCTTGTTTTTTTTTTTTTTTTTTTTTTGTTTTTTTTTTTTGTTTTTTTAACCCCATCCAATAAAGAGGGAGTGTTATAAATTAGATACATTTGTCTGTCTATCCGTTTGTGAGACTGTAGCTTCCAGAAGGTTAGGCCAATTACAATGCAAATGTATTATTATTGTTTATTATTATTTATTATTATTGTTATTATTATTTAAACGTTTATTTAGTTGAAACAGCTTTTAGGTACAGTCAGTAACAAAAGTGTCCGAACACTAGCAAAAATTCCTATGTAAAAAAAGTACACTTCATACGGTTTTCTTAAATAAATCCTTATCGAATCGTGTTCTTACATTGACTAAGAACAGGATTCGACAAGGATTTTTTTAACAAAACCGTATGAAGTGTACTTTTTTACATAGGAATTTTTGCTAGTGTTCGGACAATTTTGTTACCGACTGTATGTTAGATGAAAATTTATTTCATATAATTTATAAAATTGTGCTTTTTCAGGCAACTTCACATTTACATTTCAAAGTTGCTAGCTAGCAATTATTCAACTTCCAAATCGTGTTAGATACATAAGTCAAATGATTTTTGGGATTAGTGTAGAGAAAAACACTTTTTTTATTGTAAAATTAAATAGATTTTAGCTAAAGTTAAAAAAAATTTCCTAAAGAATGTTTATGAGTTCAGTGTTTAAAAATCTCTAAAAATCAGTTAAAAATTCGAGATTTTATAGAGGTTTTTATTTATTTATTTATTTATTTATTTGAAATATGAGTTTTTTTATTTTTAAGATGGTTTTGCATTGATATTTTTAATTTTGCGAGCTGACAGTCTTTCGATTTCCAAATAAGTTCTGTGTTTTTTTTTTTTTTTTTTTTCATTTGGTTTAGAGTATTAAAAAAACCTTCATAAAAAATAAAATTTTTAACAAATTATGACAAGAATTAAAATTTGATTTAAAAATATTGATCATTTGTTCACAGTCCGAAAATCGCTAAATTCCGTTGACGATTAATAATTTTGAAGAAAAATAATGTAAGACTTGAGCGGGTAGAAATTATATAGTTTGTAAGCTAGCTTTCTACCAATTAAAAATTACTGATTTCATAGAAAAAAAAACATATAATTCAAGTTGTTGGATTTCATAAAGCTAACCTTCTACTTATTTACATTTGTTAATGTGTGGTGTTTATTTATTAAATTTCATGCTTTTTCTGCAATTTTAATATTTTTATATTTTTTATGCAAACGTACTATATAGTGTACCAATGATATTATTAGCACTATTTTACTAAATTTATAACCCCTCGAATAAATGTTTGCTTGTTTGATAAAAAATGATATTACTCAAAATAACTTATATGTATTCTGTGTTTAGCTAAAAATATAAGTAAAAGATTATTAAAAAGACTTCATTTTTAATATTTTTATAAATTTGTGTTTTAAATATTTTTGTAAAGCTACAGAGTTAATAAATTTTTAAATACAGAATTTTAAATGTTTGTATTTAATGTAACGTTATGTATTTTTAAATATAGAATTATTCCGAATTAAATTCTAAAAGTGAAAAGAACTTAATATGTTTCATTTATTTATCTAACAAACTTCAACAATAAAACAAATGCTCATATTAAAGTTTACACATTTTAACATTTTTTAACGAGAATATTACAGTGGTTTTGTACACAAAACTTTATATTTTAAACAATTGAAACCATTATTCAAAGAAATATTTTTCTATCGTTAGACAAAATATGCATATTTTAAAATACTTTTTGTTAAAGTTATGAAAAATATTCAATAAAGACTTCATAGATTAACAAATTTCTTCGAACTAAAATAAATAAATAAAATAAAATAAAATAAAATAAAGTTTTCAATTTTAAGTTAAATGCGAAACAAAAACTTTAATATACTATAAGTTTTACGTGCTTTATACATATATTCTAAATAAATATTTAAATTTCTACAAAATCTGTGAGAATAATGAATATTAACGACTTGGTGTCCTTTCCAGGTATAATTTTACTGGTAGCAGAAACGAAAATTATTTTTTATTGATGTAAAAAAAATAGAATAATTAAAATTGTCACATCAAAAAATTAATACATAATTCCAAAAATATTCGCTATCAAAAATACTTTATCTCTAAATTTAGAAATGTTCCCGATTAAAATTTAACCAGAGTTAGTTTTATAAAAAATTTCTTTTCAATCAATATAAGAACAAAAATCTTTATCTTAATTAAATATATTTTGGGCATTTGCCTAAAACCTATTACATACATGCCAACATTATAATTAATATTCCGTATTACTGTTAGCCCCGTCTTTTCTTTCTCACCAGTAATTTTTGAGAGTATTTTTCTTCTTCTTTTTTTTTTTTTTTTTTTTTTTTTTTTTTTTTGGAGGATGTGACTAACAAGACTACAGAATATTAATTAGGATATTGGCCTCAAAAATTTAAAAATGTGACATTGTATTAATTTCTCTTCGTGCAAGGAAGATAAATTTAAAAAATAAATAAATAATAATGTCTGCATAGATGTATTTATATATGCATATGTGCCAGTCAATAAAATGTCACACCCACCACAAAATTCTGAGGGTTAATATTTAGAAATTAAATCGTCGAATTACTTTCTTATTACTTTAGATTGCCTATAACGTAGCATTAGCAAGACGTTAAATACACTGACTCACTCACTTATTGTTGTAATATAATACCTTAGCATCCTACCTTATATTTTACGGCAATAAAATAACAATTTTACTATTTAATTTTCCTTTAAAAAAACTTTAAAAAAAGTTTTTTTTTTTTTTTTTTTTTTTTGTGGCAGGTGTGACATTTTGTACAATGCTTTATATATACATGCGCTTGCCCTTAAAGATATTTCTCCATCTTTCCGAGTTGCTGCAGTTGTTTATAAATCTAAAAGTTACATATATTGTTTCAACTTTCATAGAAATATTTTTTCAAATAAATTCGGAAAGCAGAATTTCCTGTCGAATATCATAGAGCACGGACTTCCTGCTTTTAGGCGTCTTTTCTGGAGGGATGTTTTTTTTTTTTTTTTTTTTTTTTTTTTTTCGATTTTTTACATTTGAGTGATTTTCCAAAAACTTAACATTTTCAAATCACGAATTCTTTAAAAACAAAAATGCTTTAGAATGTCTAAAAAAAAAATTCTACTTACTATTTATAAGACACTTAACAAGGGAAATAAAGAGAGTTCATACTTAACTATACTAATTATGCCAAAAGAGTGACAATTTTTCCAGCCAGGAGAGGTACATTTTTCTTATATTAGTCCTGTGCTACTCAGGTTTAAAGCCAAATTTGGGTTTATGAAGGTTTGTCTATTATTACTATCATTTATATATATAGAATTCTATATAATAACAGGTATTAATTTTTAAAAATTCTTTTATTTATAATAGGAATGTTATACAGGAAAATGACAACCTAAAATGTTATACGCCTTGAATTAAAACTTGAAAATTATAATAAAAACGGTCGGTGATTTAGATCATTAAATAATTCTATGAATCCAAAAAAAAAACCATGATGGAAATAAATAGTACTGTTATGCACCAGGCTAAAAATGAAAACCTTAGCACAAAATTTAAAGTGATATACCTTGATAAGTTAAGTAATTAAATCGTTTCAAAAAATATTATATTACACCTTTAAGTATATTTAGTTTACTTCTACGAATATAATTTGTGAAACGTTGATGTGAAATTTTTAAATAAATAAATGAAGTTTGAGGAAAAGGTTTGGACAGGACAGGTGAGTGGCATTTCAATCATTTTATAAATTTTTAAGTGATATAGTAAATGAGTTATCTTTTTTATACGCATGGAAAAACACTGGAAAATTTTTGTATTTGAATTTAAAAAAAAAAAAATCTATGTCCAATCATTTTTTTAATATTTAACTCGGACATGATATTGTTAGATTTCTGGAGATTTATTAATCTGTATCCGTTTACTTCTTTTTCTTCGTCTTTTTCATGCAAAAAAGTGGTGATTTAAATCATTTTTTAATAATTAATAATTTTACTAACTTTAATTATTCTCTACGAAATATTTGCTTGTTAAAAAAAAAAAAAAAACTTTTCTATCGAATAAAATATTATTCTATTTAAATCTAATTAAATTAAAATATTACTACGAAATTAACTGATATGTGATCTGTGTATAAGTAATACTATTAAATTATATTGTTTTATTTATTTTTATACACTCGTGATTTAGTTAAATATGTAAAACTACAGAATTAATAAATTTTTGAATGCATAAATTTAAAAATTGTTAATTTATGTAAACTTATATAACTTTAATTTAGAGTCGTTTCATATTAAATTCTGAATTTTAACAAGACTTAAATGCATTTACTTTATTTATCCAACAAAATGCTTTAAAATTATTTAAGTATATGTTGATGTTAAAATGTACAAAAGAAAAAAAAAAAGAAAAGAAAAAAACAATATTACAATGGTTTCTAATTTAAAGCACCATTTATTTAACAATTGAAACTCTTAAATTATTAAAATATTTTCAACAAACTGGTGAAATATACAAACTGTAAAAATGTTTGTGTTAAATTGTTAGTAATATTCTACAAAATATTCATAGTTTAATGAATTTAGATCAAAATAAAATAATATAAAATTTTAAGGTTTTAATTTAAGTGTTAAATAAGAATTTAATATTATATATATATATATATATATATATATATATATATATATATATTCATTTTAAATCTAATTAATATTTTAAATTTCTATAATTTTTTTCAGAATGATGAAGCTTAAAAATTAGATGTCATTTTCAAATGTAACTTATACCCAGACAGCACATCGCCTCCCCAGGATATCTTCAAGCTGTCTTCTGGATGAAAAGGCATCCCAGAAACGTCCTTAAGATGTACTGTGGATAAATTAAGCCTAACTGTGCTGTTAGGGTAGAGTGTCAAAAACAAAGATTAATTTTTATTATTATAAACAAAAGAATAATTAAAAGTGTCAAACTGGACTTATCATTCCCAACGTGCCTTTCAATAAAATTTACTGCTTTAATATAATATTTTAGCTACATACATTACATTTTAAAACAATAAAACAACAAATCTGAATTTTTTTTTTTTCTTATTTCTTTATTTATCTACTTCATTTAATTTTTTTTTAATTATTATTATTATTATATGTATCTATTTCATTTTCTTTTTTTAATTTATTTATTGTGACGGGTGTGACAATTCTTAGAAGGGTTTATAAATACACATGTGCTTATACATGTATTTAAACGTTTTTTTTTTTTTTTTCTTGTTATTGAAGTTATTTTAACGTATGCATAACCAAATTATGCATTACAAATTTTGTAAAAATGAGTTTTATTATTGTTCTATTTTAAATTTCGTTTCAAATTAATTCTTAAGTAAACGCGGGAAGCAGCATACCCTGTCGGCAATTCCATCACTTTATTTACCGCTCTTCAAGGCGTTTTTCTGGACTATATTTCATAATTATTTCAATCAATGTTGTTGATTTTTTATTTTTTACCCTCGAGCAAATATTTGGGACGTTGTAAGTTTAATGCTTTTTCCTATGTGTCTGCCTAGGACACTGTAACGTCTAAACAAATAGATCAATTTCAATACGTTTTCATTATTTTTATTATAATAATAATAATGAAAACGCATTTAAATCGGTCTACTTGTAATCGATATAATAATAATAATTATTATTATTACTATTATAACGCTGATCATGTTAGATCATGTATTTTTGAGTATTGAAGTATAAAAACGCTTTAAAAAATATCACAAAGTTTAAAATTATTTTCCTTAATGTTAAGATTGTTTATCAAAAGAGATTATCATAGTCAAAAAACTATTTGACATCCCTTCGTATCATTGATCCTCTTATCCAATTAAAAGAAATTTAATTAGCCTGTGTTTTCTGCAACAAGAAAGGAAACTTCATTCGTAAGAAGTTCAAAGAAAACAAGCAGTTCTATTTCTTGATAGAATGCAAGTTAGGAAATTAAAGTAGCGATGCATACGTTTAAACAGTAGCAGATAGTAACGTTTCAGCAACAATGGGATGGAAAAACCACTTTTACATCAATCGAAAGATTGCAACAATGAATAAAACTAAACAATCAAGTATAAGAGCAAGAGGAACAAAAGTAACAATGAACTGATTTACAACAGTGCTAGTAGACTACTGAGATCACTATAACAATAGACTGGATGAACGTTTTACAACAATTGTTTATGCGGAACAATATATAAAACCAACAAATCAATGATTAATATAATAGAAACGAAATTAATAATGAAAATTTTTAACAATGGATGTCTATTTGATCTAACAATGGCGGAAAGAGGTAAATGTTTTACACCTTTTTTGTGTGCAACAATGAATAAAACGAAACAATAACTATTTGAGTAACAGAAACAAATCTAACGATGGAAATTTTCAAAACAGAAGTAGACTTGTATTGTATCTTTAACAATCAGACACAATCAGACAGATAAACATTTTACAACAATATTTTTATTCGAGACAATTTAAAAACTAACCAAATAATGATTCGAGCAATAAAAACGTAAACAATAATGAAAATAATTTAACATCGTAAATCTAGAGACGCCACAGAAACAATAAAATTCTTAAATATTTATTAACAATGAAAAGGTTATAATAACAAACAAGAACAACCAGTTAATAATTAAAATAATAGAAATGACAATAACAATAGAAACAATTAAAAAAGGAAATTGCTGATGACATCACAGTAACGATGGTATGGACGGATTTTTTTTTTTTTTTTTTTTAACAATTGAAAGATTGTATCAGTAAATACCAGAGGTGAAGCCATCGTGGAACGCTTTTCTTATTTAAGATTATAAAAAATAATAATAATTTGATTATTTTATACAGAAAAAATGGAATGGTATTTTTAGTTTCGAAATGGGACTATTCGTAGGAGCCTTTCCGGTGCAGTTGTTTCGTCGTAAACTTCATTTTGGCACAGCCTTTTTGGTGCCAAATCTATTTAGGCGTGGCTCTCGGCGCAGCTTTTTCGGTGAAAATTTAATTGGCGACGGGGGTTCTTTTGGTCATTAATTTTTCGCAAACTTTCGTCAAATTTTCGTTGAAGGATGTAATTTGTGATTATGAAATGGCTAATTAAAATAAAAATGTAATTCATAAAGTAAGAAATTAAACTTTTTACAAATCCTGTTAATGTCTCTGTGTTCATACTTTGTTTATGAATTTATTTTTGTACATATGTACAGTGTATTTTTTTTCCGTTATATTATGGTATCTTCTTGCCTATAATTTAAATTTAAACTTTACTTCTTGATTTATTTACTTATTTAAGTATTATTTTAACTTTATAATTTTCTTAAAACTCGTGTTGTGTATTTCTTAAACCGAGTTATTAAACCATTTTAAAATAATGTTTACACAGATTCCAAATTAAACCACAAACTGAGCTTTTAAGCTCACTGGACTTATTGTGTAGGTTCCTCTTTCAAACTATATTAAAATCTAATTGACTCATAATTTGCTCTAGGGCCATTAAGTTATTGAGTAAATTAATAATGAAAGTTCAACTTAAATTTTCATCTGTAGCATTCTCTGCTTAACGCAAAACTTTAATTCAAATTAGCAAAGTCATATCTTTTGAAAACAGTTTTACAGAGATTACCACAGGCAACATAAACATAAATAAACATATATAATATATAAAGACCGCTACTATACCCTCAAAAAGAATTAATTTAATTCTATGGTCTCAGCTGGCACACCTAACCAAGATTAACATCAAGTTGACAACTTGAAAACTTTATTATCAAACTGCATTGATTTCATTGAGTTTATTAAGCATTATTACAAATAGCAGAATAGTTCACTACAAGTTATTTAATTTAATTTTTATTAATTATTTTTTTTCTCAGCTTACTATTTATTTTATTTATTTTAACTTAGTTACTGCCCGCACAACAAAAATGTAGACATAGATTTATTATTTACTAAATCAATAAAAATCAACCTAACAAAAGAAATCTAAGCAATTTAATTTCAGTACTGCCACTCACCAGTTATTTTTAAAAAAAAAAATCTTGTATATATATATATATTTTATCTTGAAGTTATTATTGTTATTATTATTTTTCTTTCTTTCTTTTTTTTTTCTTTTTGTTACCCAAAATTTAATTATTAAAGATTTCTATTTATTTTTATTTACAATTTGCAAAACAAATTATATTTTTTTATTATTATTATTTAAATTAATCATATCAAAACATTGATTCATAATATTATAAGGTATTAATTTTCATAAACTATATATTTCTTATAAAAAATAGCCCCATTTCAGTAGTAAAAATTTTCTTTACATAAATTGAGAAAAAAATAATACAATTTAAATCCTTGTTATGTACTATAACAGTTTGGTTTTGAGGAAAAACACTACCACATTCTGCCGCCTGGCTAAATTCTTTCTTAAACCGAAATAAAGAGGATTTAACAAGCTTATAGATCACAATCCTTGGAATTATTACCCCCTATTTATTTTTTTAATTGATATTTTTTACTCGCAAAAAGTTCGGAAATCCAAATATCTGGCGTTGAAACAACTGCGCCGAATCGCCAGGCCAAAATGGTGGCGCCAAAACGTTTGCGCTGAATCATACCAAACCGTTTTCTCGTCAAGTTGCGCCGGTGCACTTTTACCTAACTTTGCGTCGTTGAAAAATGGTTATTCTCTCTGAGCTCTTGGAATCGCGCTTCTTCAGCGCTTCCAAAAGTTTTCATTTCAAAATGAATATCTTTACTCATTTTTGATAATTTCATTTTTAACAGTATTTGAATATATGGATATCTATAGGACAAGTATACTGTGTGCATGTAAATTAAAATGTACTTGTGTATATGTAATATATATTTATAAAGTTTTCGTGTTTAAGGAGCATGTATATTAATTGTGTGTTATATGCGTTTTTTCGTACTCGAGGTTCATGAATTGTTCATTGAATAGCTCTTGGAATCGCGCTTCTTCAGCGCTTCCAAAAGTTTTCTAAACCACGCCTCGCCACTGGTAGATACAGCCAATCTATAGATGGTTGAAATGACAAAAGAATGAAAGAATTTAAAACATTGAAAGGATAATTAATTAACAGCAAGAACAAAATATTTTTTCTACAATAATTTTTGCACTTTATAACAAATAAAGCCGACCAATCAACTTTAAAGGAAACAGGGACCAAAGTAACATTGAAAATATCAACAAAAAGAAGTTAGAGTCATCATAATGAAATTTTGATGGACAAATGTTTTACATCAAATTTATGCAGAAACAATGAATAAAACCTACCAATCAACGCTTTGAGTATTAAAAACGAAAGTAACAATGGAATGATTTTAAACAATGAATAACAAGTCACTCGCACCAACAATAACATTCTTATTATATTTCTTTATGCATGAGAAACATCTCATATTAAATTTAGGAAACTGCTACATTTTTTTCATTTTTTTTCTCTTATTTAATATTTGGACTTAATTTTTTATGGGACATTCAAGTTCCGGTGGGATACAAAGGGTTAAATAGTGAAAGACTAATGATGTTGACACAACATAAAATATCATAAAAATAAAAAATAAAAATTAATGTATGTTCAGTATCTTCACTGACAAAAATAAAGGAGTAAAAATACTCAAAAATTAGTAAAATTGTGTCGAACTTTAATACACAAAATAGCTCCAAAGCACAAATATACTTTAATTTAAAAACCCCACGTATACTTAGTTCGGAGTATGTTAACATGCTTAAAATTTGGCATGAAACCATCTTGAATCGCAATAACCCAAAAGTAGATTCTCATTGATGTATTATACTTCCTAAAATCAGTATGATATTGCCACGAATCGCTACTTCTGGAGATTTGGGGGAATAAATTTTGTGTTTGAACTTTCCTGCTTAAATTTGTAGGAATTGTATTACAGAACTTCTTTTGGTTCAGCATATTTATAATAAAATATAAAGTGGACCGCTATTAATTTGAAAACATGCAATGTTTCATAAATAAGAAAATGTTTTCCTTTTTGAAACAAAATTATTCATTTCAAAATGAATATCTTTACTCATTTTTGATAATTTCATTTTTAACAGTATTTGAATATATGGATATCTATAGGACAAGTATACTGTGTGTATGTAAATTAAAATGTACTTGTGTATATGTAATATATATTTATAAAGTTTTCGTGTTTAAGGAGCATGTATATTAATTGTGTGTTATATGCGTTTTTTCGTACTCGAGGTTCATGAATTGTTCATTGAATAGCTTTTGAAATCGCGCTTCTTCAGCGCTTCCAAAAGTTTTCTAAACCACGCCTCGCCACTGGTAGATACAGCCAATCTATAGATGATTGAAATGACAAAAGAATGAAAGAATTTAAAACATTGAAAGGATAATTAATAAACAACAAGAACAAAATATTTTTTCTACAATAATTTTTGCACTTTATAACAAATAAAGCCGACCAATCAACTTTAAAGGAAACAGGGACCAAAGTAACATTGAAAATATCAACAAAAAAAAGTTAGAGTCATCATAATGAAATTTTGATGGACAAATGTTTTACATCAAATTTATGCAGAAACAATGAATAAAACCTACCAATCAACGCTTTGAGTATTAAAAACGAAAGTAACAATGGAATGATTTTAAACAATGAATAACAAGTCACTCGCACCAACAATAACATTCTTATTATATTTCTTTATGCATGAGAAACATCTCATATTAAATTTAGGAAACTGCTACAATTTTTTCATTTTTTTCTCTTATTTAATATTTGGACTTAATTTTTTATGGGACTTTCAAGTTCCGGTGGGATACAAAGGGTTAAATAGTGAAAGACTAATGATGTTGACACAACCTAAAATAACATAAAAATAAAAATTAATGTATGTTCAGTATCTTCACTGACAAAAATAAAGGAGTAAAAATACTCAAAAATTAGTAAAATTGTGTCGAACTTTAATACTCAAAATAGCTCCAAAGCACAAATATACTTTAATTTAAAAATCCCACGTATACTTAGTTCGGAGTATGTTAACATGCTTAAAATTTGGCATGAAACCATCTTGAATCGCAATAACCCAAAAGTAGATTCTCATTGATGTATTATACTTCCTAAAATCAGTATGATATTGCCACGAATCGCTACTTCTGGAGATTTGGGGGAATAAATTTTGTGTTTGAACTTTCCTGCTTAAATTTGTCGGAATTCTATTATAGAACTTCTTTTGGTTCAGCATATTTATAATAAAATATAAAGTGGACCGCTATTAATTTGAAAACATGCAATGTTTCATAAATAAGAAAATGTTTTCCTTTTTGAAACAAAATTATTCATTTCAAAATGAATATCTTTACTCATTTTTGATGATTTCATTTTTAACAGTATTTGAATATATGGATATCTATAGGACAAGTATACTGTGTGTATGTAAATTAAAATGTACTTGTGTATATGTAATATATATTTATAAAGTTTTCGTGTTTAAGGTTGCTGTGTACCCGCCATCTTGAATATTCAAGGTTCCATGTTAACCTATGGGGAAATTTTGTCCCTTAATAATTAATTAAAAAACCAATAGATTTGCAAAATATTTGTCAGTGTTGTAGAGGACAACTTTTCACACCTTTCTACAGTTTTATTTTTTTTTTTGAAGAAATGATTTTTAACACATTTAAATTAAATTTATTCTGGGCGAATTTGCATATTTTTTACTTTAAACATCGATAACTTTAGTTCAATTAGGAAAATTTAAAAAGAAAAACTCTTCAGAGATGTAAAAATTTTTTTTGTTTAGTGTCATACCACTTTTATTCACTTTTATGCATTTAATTTTTTGTAAAACGGCCGAAAAATTAAAAAAATATTGCGATCTTCTTTTATTTTCAATCTTTGTAAAGGGGGAAAATGATGGATCGTGATAAATTACTTCCTGTGTCGCTAACTTTTACTCGTGTACCCTTCGGCTATAAATGACAATTGGAAGAGGACGTAAGCACTTTTCACTCGTATTTCTTGTAGAAAAAGATGTTTCTCCAGATATAGTGTAATAATTCATATTACGTATTTGTACTATAAGCAGAATAGTGTGTTTTGTTCAAAGGCATAAGCAGAGAAAAATAGTTTTTCACACATCCTTTATATTAAAATAATAATAATAATAATAATACATCCATTAAATTCTACTTTTGAAATGCAAAATGCGAACTTATAAAATCAATTTCAGGATCTTTCGTAATTCGTTCTCTAAAATTAAAGGGGAGGGTGTAGCAAAGCGTGATTTTTAACATGTCTATTCCCTCTAAGAAGTTTTTTTTTTTAATGACATGCATAATAATCTTCGTTTAAAATGTAACAAATGCTATTACAGAATTAAAATTTATAAATTTCAAGAATTTTCTAAATTAAAATAATAGGATATGGAGCAAGAACTTTTCATTTTAGCTTTTAGATGTCAAGAAAAAGAAAAAAGAAAAAAGAAAAAAAAAAGAAAGAAATATATATAGTTTTTTTTTTTTTTTTTTTTTTTTTTTTTTTTAAATCTTACAGGCATGAATACCTAAATTACCGATTTCAGAGTTTTAAACAAATCATTCCTTCTTTCTCCTCACCCCGAATCTCGAAAGAAAATAAGGAATAAAGCGTCTTTTTCATATATTCATTTCCATCTCCAGGGAAAAAAAGATATATATGTATATATATATATATATATATATATATATATACAGTCCTATATAAATGTTCATATGATTCTTATTTTAAAAAATAACTCATGCATATTTAACAATAAAAATCCTATTTTTATTTATATATATATATATATATATATATATATATATATATATATATATATATATTTTTTTTTTTTTTTCATTTTCCAAAGGAAATGTTTTGGTGTTAGGATTAAGGTCACGGCTAATTTAGGTTCCTAGGCGTGGTTGGTACGACCCTACCATGTTTGTACGGGGTACCAGCCCGTATTTACGCATTTTTGGAGAAAACCAAGGAAAACTCCGAACGGCTATATCGTAGAACATGACCTGGTATCGAACCCAGTACTTCTCTTTTACAAGTTTTGAACGCAAAACTGCTGGGGCACTGGTGAGGCGGGTAGTGGCAGAAATGGGAAGGTGGGGGGGGGGGGTAAAACTTGTTTTCATGTAATCCATCATATGTCAAAAAAAAAAAAAGAAAGAAAGAAAACACATACTATATACATAGGATCATATCATTAAAATGTATTAAATACGAATTTCAAACACTTTAAATTGCTCCCCCACCCTATAAATAAATAAATGAATAAAAAATCACTAGAGTAGAGAAACAAGATATTTAATATGTCTTTTCATAAATCAAAGGAGAAAATATACCCATAAAACTTTGATTTTTATATGTAACTATATATACTTAAGAATCATATTTAATATTAAAACCCTTCCCCCTCTATCAGGGAAATAAGGGGCATAACATGTTTTACAGCATCACTTTCAAAAGTCTGTAGTGATTTTGTTGAAACTGGATATGAAATGGCAATATTATTTATTGAGCATTTCCGAACTATCATTTTGTAACAGAACTGTCTTTGAATAAGTTTCCACTGCAACGCTAGATTCTTACAAACACATTAAAATGAAAAAAAATAAATAAAAAAATAAATAAATAAATCAAATCAAATAATAGTTTTTAAATGATAACTTTGATAATATATATTACATACTTTTATGATATAAAGGTCAAAATAATTTCAGCAATGCTAGAAAAAGTGATCCCACGTTTCGAACCTGCGTTTTCTTAGCATAAGTGCTCATAAACTAAGCTCCCCAGTGCCTACCTAATCTACACTAATCGCTCTCACAAGAGACGGAATTTTCCCTTCTGTTTCTGTGAATAGAGACGCAGTCTTTTGAATGAAATTTATTTTGTCTTATTTAACTCCATGTCCATTATTAATTTCCGACCAAAAAGGAGATGAGTCAGACATTGTAACTCCAAAACGAATAGGCCGCTCTCAGTGTGATATTTTTATTAGAAAGCTTGCTACTGGTGTATTTCTTAGCTATGTGCAATGAAAAACTGTTCGGAAAATATTTTAATATAATTAAAATGTGTGTGTGCGTTTCCTTTTCTTTTCTTTTTCGGGGCACTTAGTACTGATATTTGAAAATTTGCAAGCAATTTCCAACTCATGTTGAGTGATAAATCAAACGGTTTTTAGATAGAAGTAATAAAATTAAATAAAGCATGCCAATAGTATTACAAATTTTTATTTAGTATTTCTGCTAAAAATAAAATTTTTAGTTGAAGTCTGCTTCACAATGAGTAAAGAAGAAAAAATATTTTTTCTAAAGTATGCGTAGTTGTAATTACATTAAAAAGGATAAATAACAGTATAATTATAAATAATATATTAAAATGGTATTCTGGTTTCTAATGTACTGTCATTTGATTTTAATAAATATAATCTACTTAAATGAAGAGAGGTGTCTGCGTGTGTGTATCTCTGTGAGCATGTGTGTGTGCGCGCGTTGTGGTGCTCGCATAACTGATCGCAGAGTTACAAAACTCGGCAAATGGATAGCCGAGATTCTGTAAGTGTACACCTCATCGAGATTTTTTTCGAATTTTGAATTTTTTTATTCTACCGATCTTATATATTCATATTTCGGTTTCATTTCCTAAGATTTACGCTTACATTTCAATCGTCTGTGTATCTTAACGACTTTTAAGTTTTTTTTTTTAATTTATTAATTTTCCTTTTAATTTTATTTTAAGGCTATAAACTCTTTATTTTTTATTTATTTAATTCATTCATACATGTGAAAGCGATTTATTATTATTATTATTATTATTTATACATTACATTTACTGAAATCAAATGGCAATACAGTAGAAAAAACTAAACATATTAAATTTTAAGTAAGATATATATACATATAATTATAACAGTTATGTTTATGTATAATTTTTTCAATATAATTAATTGTAGTAAAATTATAAATTGACTATTACTATTTGAATTTTTATAATTCTACAGTGAGGGCAAAAAAACTGAGTGATTGGGTCTTGCTAATACATGGTACAAAAATGGAAAGGCTTGGATATATCCATCTGCGAAATAGTAGTTCTTGAACAATAGCAAGCCGACATAACACGAGAGAGAAAGATGTTGCCAAACGCAGCGGGTACGCGAACTAATGCTCAAAGGGATTCATTTCAATGGGATTTATTGTATATTTTTATGTATATAAAGTGTTTAAAAAAAACAGTGTTCAATTTTGAGAATTCATTTAAATACAGTGACCAGCAAATCTAGCAAAACCTGCTAGTAAATAAATAAATAAAAAACATTTCGCTTTCAATTAAATGAATTAAATAAATATTGTAAAATGCGTTGCTGTGATACACATACGATTGCAATGCAAGGAAAAAAAATATTTCGCATTTACGTGAATGAATTAAATAAATAAATAAATAAACAGTCTAAAATGCGTTGTATTATACGCAGACGACTAAAGTGAAAGAATAAATTTCAGAAAATGAATCAGAAAAGCCAATGGATAAAATCGGGGAAAAAAAAAAAAAGTCGATGAAGTACACACCTGCAATGCCCAACAACCACGTTGCGTAGCTCTGAGATTAGTAGTCTGAGCTCCAGAGCGCAGACAGAGAGACACACACTCACTCACACACACACTTCTCTTTATTTATACAATACTAGTTAGTTATAGAGCGACTAAGGCGCTCGTTGAAAATGATCACTTCATTTTATTTATTTCTCACTTCAAATAATTCGTTTGCTAGCAAGCCCGTGCGAAATTTTCGCACTTTATTTATCTCTTCGTTACTTTTAAAATTTAAAATTATTATTATTTTTATAGACGTCATTTTTTCATATGCATGAGCAAATTTAATATTTTATTTATTTATTTATGTATTATTATTATTATTTATTTTTTATTTTTTTCACGTGAAAGCATATTTCATTTTATGCTGAAAAAAAAAAAAAAAAAAAAAAAAAAAAAGGCAACAATTAAAAATTTAAATGCCTATTTTAAAGCTATTTCTATATTTATATTTTTGTTAATTTTAAAATATCTAATCAAAAATTTGTTACAAATAAGGTACCAAATGAAAGGGGTGATTTTTCTGAATCCGTCGGATTAAACAGCTTATCGATTTAGATTTTTTAAAATTACATAAAGTATGAAAATTAGGTGGCGGTTCAAACACAGATAGTGTCCAAGGAAATCTCTTAGCCTTGACAGAGTCGGTCAGTAAGTGATGAGCGTAAGTATATATGCTGATAGAACATTGGCAAAAATTATTTTGGAGTAAGAAATTGCAAAAAATACGGTTATATTAAAAGAAAAAAAAAAGAAAGAAATTTATACAATAACTGAAAAAGTAGAGATTTATTTTATGAGAAATATAAACTAACCACATAATATGCGATGACAACGCTAATTATACATATTACTAAATTCAGTAAAACTATTTACATTTTACAAGTGATTCAAATTTATGATTGTATATAGAACATTATTAAAAGTAGAAAAATAAATTTGTAGGAAGAAATGACAATGAATAATGTTGTAAATAAAATTTAAATTATAAGAAAAAAAAAAAAAAATGGAAAAGAATTTATATATATATATATATATATATAATCAGAAATACACTGTCTACCTTACAGTATTTGGATACTTTCAAATTTAGACGTTTTGTCAAATATCTGGAAAAATTCTTTAGGAATTATCTCGAAACTTTAAGAGTATAAAGAATATATACAAAATATTCTAATGTTCTAAAATAATGCCTTATATATTTGAGTTATTATTCAGTTCAGTTATTCCTTATATATAAACTAATGCCTACCTTATATGTTATACCTCATACATTTTAGCAAAAGTTTTGTCCTGAAGAGGAAAAGAGGACTAGTAAAAATTAAACAAAAATCAAAATGTTTTGAGTCACCCTGTAAAAAATGTTTCAAATGCGTTTTAGCTACAGTATAGGATCCTTCTAATTATCTGTATAAAATTTTATGAGGCTGCCATATATTTTCATGGCGATAAGAGTTTCTTTAAATAAATAAAAAAAAAAAAAAAAAACTTTCGATCATAACACGTAGGGTGTTAGACCCAGCACAAAGCCATTTTTAGTAAACTTGGCATACAAAATTAGACCTAGTGTATTGCAACCAGAATGTAAAAATGTTACATATTTTACAAAATATGAGCATTTTTACTAAATAATTTTAACTTTGTATGCGCAAGCTTTAAAAAAAAATTTCATTTGCATAATTTAGCAGCCAAAAACAGTGAGCTACTTACATGAAAACTCCAAAGAAATATCGTGAAAAAAAAAAAATATATATATATATATATATATATATATATATGAGAGATAGAATTAATAGAATTTCAGTCTCCCCCCCCCAAATAAATAATAATAATAATTAAAAAAAAAAAAGAACAAGAAGAAGAAGGAAGAAAGAAAGGTGATAAGGGGTTTAATCAATATTTATTTATACTCAGCAAATACTGTATTGTCATTGGACCCTGACTAAATAAAAATTTGAATAAAATCCCTCTCATAATATATAGCTTTTATTTTGAGAGGAGCTAAAATTCTGTTTATTCTGTCGCTCACAACCTGATTGTTCTTTCATATAAGTAGTTCAATAGGTTTGGCTATTAAATAACACCGATGAAATTTTTCAAAAACTTCCGCATGCGTAGTTACAAATAATTTAGTAAAAATGCTCATGTGTCGTAAGATATTTAACATTTTTGCATTCTATTTGCTTCATACTGTGTCTAATGTAGTAAATAAAGTTTCCTAAAAATGTTTTTGCGTCAGTAATTTTAAGACTAGCAGGCGCAAGTGGCGGTTTGAGTAAAAATCTAGATAACGAAGACCCAAAACCGATCAACACTAAAAAAAAAAAAAAAAAAAATCGTGTAGCTTAGAAATTGAGCACAGTTATAAAGTTAAGTGCCCTGAATAACATACTAAAAGTCCCTAACCATGGCTGGGGGGGGGGGCATTTAAAGGGGGCACATTTCAGTTTTTATTAAGTATCTTGAAAACTATCGCATTTAGAGAAAAAAAATCTCAATTGCAAAATTAATCTACGTGAAATTTCCCCCAAAAAATTGTATATTCTATTTTGTTTGTATGATCAATAGTTTAGAAGATATAGGGGAACAAAATAACACATTTTCTTGAAAAATTCTTTTTTTTTTTTTTTTTTTTTTTTTGCAATAGTAAAATCAACTAAATTTTGGAATTAAAAGGGTTCTGATAAAATATTTTCTAATGTACAAAACAAATATATGCATAGGGAATATGTAAGGATAATACAGCATGTTTTGTACGTTTTAAATAATTTTAAGGTTAGTAGGCGCAAGTGGTGCTTAGGTAAAAATCCAGATAACGAAGACCCAAAACCGATCAACATTAAAAAAAACTCTTATAGCTTTGAAATTTTTTTTTTTCTCTAAATGCGATAGTTTTCAAGATACTTAATAAAAACTGAAATGTGCCCCCTTTAAATGCCCCCCCCCCCATGTTTAGGGACTTTTAGTAAGTTATTCAGGGCACTTAACTTTATAACTGTGCTCAATTTCTAAGCTACACGATTTTTTTTTTTTTTTTAATGTTGATGGGTTTTGGGTCTTCGTTATCTAGATTTTTACTCAAACCGCCACTTGCGCCTGCTAGCCTTAAAATTATTTAAAACTTACAAAACATGCTGTATTATCCTTGCATATTCCCTATGTATATATTTGTTTTTTACATTAGAAAATATTTGACAAGAACCCTTTTAGTTGCACACTTTAGTTGATTTTACTATTGCAAAAAAGAATTTTTCAAGAAAATGTGTTATTTCCTCTCCCTATATCTTATAAACTAATGATCGTACAAACAAAATTTAATATACATTTTTGTAGGAAATTTTGCGTAGATTAATTTTGTAATTGACAATTTTTCTCTAAATGCGATAGGTTTTAAGATATGTAATAAAAACTGAAAATTGCCCCCCTTAAATGCCCCCCTGCCCCCCGCTCAGCCCCCACGGGAGGGAACTTTTAGTATGTTGTTTAGGACCCTCTCGGCTATGAGTGTGCAAAACTTCAAAACTACACGATTTTGTTTTCTATTTTTCCTATTTTGACTGGACTTATCCAGATTTTTACTCAAACCGCCACTTGCGCCTACTAGCCTTTAAATTATTTAAAACTTACAAAACATGCTTCCTTGCATATTCCCTATGTATATATTTGTTTTTTACATTAGAAAATATTTAACAAGAGCCCTTTTAATTGCACACTTTAGTTGATTTTACTATTGCAAAGAAGAATTTTTCAAGAAAATGTGTTATTTCATCTCCCTATATCTTCTACACTAATGATCGTACAAACAAAATGTACTATACATTTTTATAGGAAATTTTACGTAAATTAATTTTGTAATTGACATTTTTTCTCTAAATGCGATAGTTTTTAAGATATTTAATAAAAACTGAAAATTGCTCCCCTTAAATGCCCCCTGCCCCCCCCGGGCGAGGACTTTTAGTATGTTGTTCAGGACCCTATCGGCTATGAGTATGTAAAATTGCAAAACTACACGATTTTTTTCCTCTATAAGTCAAATTTTGGCCTTCGTTGCCTGGACTACTAACTAAATTTTTAAATTCTGTTTTCACTATCCACTCGGAAAAACTCCTGAACATCTGCATGTCAATTTTTGTACTTCTATGTTCAATAGGGGCTGAACGTATAGGAGAACAGACATACATACTGACAGACAAACTTTTCTTTTTATTATTATAGACTATTATTATTTTTTTAACATTGCAATCCAAATTATCACGTATAGTCTAATGTAATTTAAAAGTTAAAAGAATTGACAGCTCACAGATTTTACTATTAGAAATTGGAAAATTGTCAGATCACAAAATTTTAAAATTATAAAATAAAAAAAAATATTTTTACAGATTTTCATTAAAATTATCTAAAAAGTATTCTTATTAAATCAATATTCTTAAATATATATATATATATATATTTTTTCAGTAGATGAAACTATTCGAGCTTTTTTCTTCCCAAAATCATTAATAACTGAGAAGTTTAATTTTCGAGTAATTCATTCTCTATGTTAGATAAGTACTGATTAATAGGAAAGTGATATTGTGTCATTGTAGTTCTGAGTCTGTTTTAATAATTTTCATCTGTGAAAAGAACCGTTTACTGCTGCAGTTAGACACCATCAATATAAAATACATCATGATAGCTATTATTATGTTAGATACACTGTAAAAAATTTCTGTAGTTTTTACAGAAACAAAATGTATTTTTTACAGAAAAGAACTGTTTTAAAGAAAAAACAGATTGTCTCTGCTTTTTATCTCATTTTCTGTTTTTTTCCCACCATTTTTCTGTTTTTCCCCCGTTTTCTGTTTTTTAGCACGTTGAAAAAACATTCTGTAATTTTTTACAGAAAAAAACTGTGTTTTTTACAGAAAAAAATCAGTTTTAAAGAAAAAACTTTTTTTTTTTTTTTCTTTGCGGGTGCAAAAATTTCTAAATTGTAAACGCAGCATCAAGTCGTGACGTCAGAAGGGGGGTGTCCACAGAATTAGAAGAAACCGCGAATTTTCTTTTGTTGTCAGTAAACCAGAAACTTCGTATCATGTGTTCGGTTTATATCAGAATAATACATACACACACACGCACATATCTATCTATATACAGGGTGTTTCATAAGTCTGGGTACACCAAAATTTCTCGAAAGGAAAGCAAATTCGCTGAACACATAGATTTCAAAAGTTTCCTGGATTCGAATAATCTCACATGAGGTATAACAAATGGGCCCCTGGAAACCTGAGGGCCCCAAGTGTCATTTTTACTTTCTTCTATATTCAATAAAATAAAGTATTTGATTCGTAACATTTTCGACTTTCGGTTTTCGACGGATTTGGACGTTTTAAGAGGTCTAGAACCCGATTTAACCATTTTTAGAAAATGTCTGTCTGTGTGTGTGTGACAAAAATTTTGTGGCAACTGTATCTCCGGAACTACTGCTCACTTCTGCTCAACAGGTGTCGCTGCTTTACAACGATTTCCGGAAATTAAAGGGAGGCTATATCTCAGGTTCTATTGCGTGTAATCAAACAAAACTTGACACGCTAGAAGGCCATTATAAGACATTTTGCTGATACAATTTGAATGCTTATCGGCCAATAGGTGGCGCTGCTATACAGCGATATCTGCAACTTAAGCAAATTCTATATCTCAAGAACTGCTGCACAGAAATGCATATAATTTTATATGCAGATGCACCTTAACCTAAATTAGTACCTAACAACTTTTGGTGTCAACTACTCAACAGGTGGCGTTACTATACGGCGATTTCTGCAATTTAAAGGGAAGGCTATATCTCAGGTTCTGTTGCGCACAATCAAAGAAAACGCGATGTGTAAGAAGGCCATTATGTGATCTTATACTAACTCAATTTGAATGTTTATCGGCCAAGGGTTGGCGCTGCTATACAGCGATTTCCGCAGTCTAAGGGAAGGCTATAGCTAAGGACCTACTACACAGAATTGTATATAAATTTACATGTGGATGCACCTTGACCTAAATTAGCGCCTTTTAACTTTTGGTGTAAACCGATCAACAGGTGGTGCTGCCACACAGCGATTTCCACAATTTAAAGGGAGGCTATATCTCAGATTCTATTGCGTATCATCAAACAAAACTTGACATTCGACAAGACCATTTTAGAAATTATGCTGATCCAATTTAGATATTTATCGAGCAATAGGTGGAGCTGCTATACTGAAAATTTCTTCGAAAACGGGAAGGCTGTATCTCAATTTTTATGGTACATAATAATACGAAACTTGATATATGAGATAACCGTTATAAAAGTGCACTTTTTAAGATGTGATTTACGGCCAATAAACCTGTCTTTCTTTGGATCTCTGCGTTTCTTTGGATCTCACTTTCATAAAGTTATATACCATACAAGTTGAGATATAGCCTTCCCTTAAACGAGGAAAATTCAGTATAGCAGGCCATTTATTGGCCTAAGCATCCAACTTGAAAAAACATAATGTCTCATAATGACTTTCTCCCATATCAAGTTTTGTTTGATTATACGTAATAGAACCTGAGATACAGACGTTTCTTAAATTACAGAAATCGCTGTGTAGCCGCGCCACCTGTTGAGCGGTTGACACCAAAAGTTGACAGCTACTAACTTGTGTCAAGGTGCATCTGCATATAAATTTATATACAATTCCGTGCAATAGTTCCTGAGATATAACCTTCCCTTAAATTTAATCATAAAGCACCACAGAACTGGCGTTTTAAAGTTATAATTACAGAACTTTAGATAAACACCATAAAATGCAAGAAACTCGCAACAATTGTTTCAGGTCGTAGGAGTACACGACCCTTCGTCAGGCGAACAAAGTAGCCACGAGTGCTGCACTCAAAGCGAAAACGCACGATAAACACCATAAAATGCAAGAAACTCGCAACAATTGTTTCGGCCGAAAGAATACACGGCCCTTCGTCAAGCGAACAAAGCAGGCACGAGTGCGGCACTCAAAGCGACAACGCACGATAAACACCATAAAATGCACGAAACTCCAACAATTGTTTCGGGTCGAAAGAATACACGACCCTTCGTCAGGCGAACAAAGTAGGCACGAGTGCTGCAGTCAAAGTGTTACGCCCTTCCTTTACAACTACTTTGTTCGCCTGACGAAGGGTCGTGCATTCCTTCGACCCGAAGAAATTGTTGCGAGTTTCTTGCATTTTATGGTGTTTATCCAAAGTTCTGTAATTATTACTTCCCTTAAATTGCTGAAATCGCAGTATAGCAGGGCCACCTATTGGCCGATAAGCATTCAAACTGAATCAGCATATTTCTCATAATGACCTCCTTGCATATCAAGTTTTGTTTGATTATGCGCAATAGAACCTGAGATATAGCCTCCCTTAAACTGCTGAAATCCCTGTATAGCAGCGCCACCTTTTGAGCGGTTGACACCAAAAGTTGATAGCACTAAAGTAGGTCAAGAAACCTCATATATAAATTTATATGAAGTTCTGAGCTGCAGTTCTAGAGATACAGTAGCCACAAAATTTTTGTCACACACAGACAGACATTTTTAAAAAATGGTGAAATCGTGTTCTAGACCTCTCAAAACGTGTAAATCCGTCGAAAACCGGAAGTTGAAAATGTTTACGAATCCAATAAAGTGAAAATGGTTTGGTTGGTTTGTTAGGTTTTACGTCGCCCTAAAAAGTAGAAATGGAATTTGTGTCGTATGGGGGCCAGGGCCCGACTTAGACTACCTGGAGCCCAGGGGCAAACTTACTCTGGGGGGCCCCCTTGCAGTGGCATAAAAGGTCTTTAGGTTGCAAAATTTCTGGTTTTACCTGTTGGGGGCCCCTTCCAGAAGGGGGCCCAGGGCAAGTGCCCCGCATGCCCCGGCATTAGTCAGGGCCTGTATGGGGCCCCTCGGGGTATCTCATGAAATGGATCATGGATCATTGGAATTTTCGAAACTTTTGAAATCAATATGTTCAGCGGAATCGCTTTTTTATTGAGATATTTTGGGATTGCCGATTTTTTAGGGGCCCCGGGGAAAAATAGGGGCCTCGGGGCCACCAACGCTACAGTATAAAAAAACTGTACACGATAACACGATTCTGCAAAAAAAAAAAAAAAAAAAAAAATATGATTTCCATACGCCGCGCCGTTAGGTCTCGCTGACAGTTCTGTTTGGATCAAGTCTCATGTGACACGCAGTGACGTCACGACTTTTGACGAATTGTAGTTGTAAAAACTCAAAACCACAGAAAACTAAACTAACTCCTAACGGAACGGTATCTGCTGTGGGTATCCATCTTGGATTTCATTTATGTGGCTCAAGAATTCGCATATCACAGAGGCTTAATGAAATTGAGCAGCATTGTTTTCTACTTCCAGAGTAAGCATGTTTCTTGTATATTGATCATGGAACATTTTTTTATTTTAAACTAAATTATTATTAATGTGTAAAAAGTAAACACCAAAAGAACATTCTTTAGTTCTTTCTGAAAGAGTCACAAAACTTTAATTATATATTATCATTAAAATAATATCAAAACTAATAAGTAAATAAAACTCATCAAAACAATAAAGCTTTGACAATAATTTAAAATTTACATTTGATAGCAATTTAAGTCAAGATTTCTGTAATTCTTAAAATTCTGTTTAAAGGGCTTCAAATCTTGATAACGAAAACGATTTTTAGGCGCAGTGTTTATTTAACAGCATATTTTAAAAGACTCATGCAATAACTGTTTCCTGATTTCGATTTTAATGAAGAGTTATTATTACTTGTTTGAAGTTTTTAATTGTTTTCAATCAAGAGTTTAAATGGAATGTGTCATTTAGTCAAAAATGTTTTTTAATGCTTTTTATAAATGTATTATCTGTCAAAAATGTTTTTTACTTTATGACCTTATTCTTTTTTTAATTTCACAACTTGGTGATGGTGAGAAGTATAAAACATGAACAACAAAAGTTTCATTTTTTCTGAAATTTACTCTGAAAATTTTTATTTTGCTAAGATCTTATATTAAATTTTAAATAAATGTTTTGTGTAATAACTATTAATTTATATAAAATATAAATTAACAAATTGCTTTTCATTTCTGCATGTAGATGAACTTGTAACACAATTTTTGCCTAATTGTAACAATATAAGGAACATTATATACATATACAATGAAAGGGAAATTCTAATGGAATCCACTCAAAATTATTAAGCTTCAAACAGAGAGCATTTCAAATTTTATTGCAAATTTCAGGAAATATTGGAAATTCATCTCTCCTTGCATTAACTCTGTGATTTTATGAAATTGTATAAAACTTTGAAAGTGTTTAACCATTAATTTAAAAAAAATTATTTCATAAGCTTTCATGTAATATGTATGCATCTTGCATTTGCTTTCTGTAATATACATATAATAAATATTTTGTATTCATATTTATCAAATTAATTTGAAAAATCGTATATACCCCATACACAACATTTTCTCATAGAAATATAGTTTCAACTTAATCGCAGTTACAAAAAAGTGATAACCCATAAATATTTTTATTGATGAGTTTGAAATAAATCCTCTAAAAAAAGAAAGAAATAAATAAAATAAATTTTTATGAAATCATAATAAAATTGAAGTTAACTTTTATTTATTTATTTCCTTAAAGTTTGAAAAAAGGATTTCTCTTGAACTTTCTATGTGTTTACCCATATGCTATGGTTGTTTTTGAAAAGAAACGTTCTGAAAAAAATGTATTTTATTTAAAAATTTTGTTCATGTATTCATCAACTATGAATAAATAGAGGTGTAAGATTGATTGATTTAAAAAATAAATAAATAATAATAATATCTTTTTTATGAAATCATAATAAAATTGAAGTTCACTTTTATTTATTTTTTTTTCCCTTGAAGTTTCTATGTATTTGCCCCGATTATTTTTATCACATATATAAAGTTACATATATATATATATATATATATATATATATATATATATATAATAAATGATATCTTGACCTTAGCTTTAATTTCTAAAATGTTAATCTTGATGCATACCCCCCCCCCTCCCTCGAATAAAATTAAAAACGCATAGTAACAGAATAAATAGATAGTATTAATGGCATAATTATCATTATCGTAAAAGTAAAATTTAAGGTTGCAATTCAATTATTCATGTTATTTTAAGTATGTAATTGAGGGTAAATTTTTTTGTAAAATTCGAATCTGTTTATAATTTTTCTTTTAGTAGTCTTAAAAATAGAACATCTGACTTCTGACCATCTGAACTGCAGATAAAGGATGCGTCATTCATGGGAATGTATGAAGGAATTTTCTTTGACGCCTCTTCTCCCACAGTGCCATTCATCAATGTGTCAAACACTTGGAGTAAGGAGCTGGTTTGTATATGCACGTGTAAATAAAATATCTGACGTCGCGCAGATGTTTCACGATTTTCTTTCCCTTAAAATAAATAAAAACGTGCACATTGCTCTGTTTTAAGGAATAATAGATAAATTTTAAATTAACCAAGTGTTGTAAACATATGCAGATTGTGTAAATGGTTTATTATTATTATTATTATTATTAAATTTTGATACGAAGTATTTCTTCAGATTTATACTTGCTCAAGATGTTATATCCATATGTATGTTTTTTTCGAAAATGAATCGACACAGACTAACAAACTTTTATAAGCCAAATGCAAATAGTGCATATGTGTTATATCTAAAGTCCCTGGATTTAGGAGGACGCTAAACAAATTAAAAAATTTTAGTACAATGTAAATTTTCACTTATATTCAAGCACAAATTTCATACTTAAATTGTTCATGTGCCATACATTTTTTTTTTTTTTTTTTTTTTTAAATATGTCTTTTCTGTTTTTTTTTTTTTTTTTTTTTTTTTACAAGGTTTCATACACATTTTAGTTTTTTCGTGTTTACCTTATACATATATAGATGTATGTAATTATAGTTTAATCATTTACTTTTCATTAATTTGTAATGGTTTTAAAGAATAGTTGATTAAAAAAAAATATATGAAATATTCTAAAATTTTCTCCTTTTTTTATACCTAAATTTAAATTTTAATACTCAGTTATATAATTTGGCGTAATGTGTGTGTATATATATATATATATATATATATATATATAATATACTTTTCTTACTTAATAAAATTCTATTAATACTTTAAATTGTTGGACTAATATTATTGAGCAATATTTTATGATTATAGCATTCAGAAGACATATTCTTATTTTATTTTTCAGATAAATGTAATAGTCAATATGAGAATTTTTTATATAAGTTTTTATGTTTTAATTTACAAGTATTTTGATAAAAGCACAACAAAGCTGGCGTTTATAAGTAATAAGGGAAAACTTTGAATAAACACCATAAAATGCCAAAAATCATAACAATTGTTTCAAGTCGAAAGAAAACACAAACCTTAATCAGGTGAACAAAATAGTCACGAGTACGTCAAAGTTCCCACTTTGTTTGCAACACTCGTGCCTACTTTGTTCGCCTGATGAAGGGTAGTGACTCCTTTCGACTTGAAACAATTGTTGTGAGCTCTTCATTTTGTCATATTTGTTCAAAGTTTTCACTTATTACAAATATCTTGTAAATTTTTCTTATGTGTCTGTGTTCTGTTTATTACTTAGAACCACAGCTAATGTGTGTCTGTGTCCAAGAGATGGAATTTTAAATTAATTGTATTTAAAAATTTGAGCTTCAACACATATACTCAAAGGATTATCAACGTTAAGTTTAAAGTACTAGGTAAGGGGGCCCTTAAAAAAAAAAGAAAGAAAGAAAAAGTGTGTTTAGCATTTTACGTGACTTAATCAAATCCTGAATCGGGGACTCTCCCCCCCCCCCCCCCCCTCAGTTTCCTACGAAATGAAATCCTGGGTATAAATTTTTGGAGAACTTTATATGATTAAATGAAAATTTCAAGAGATTCAGTTTTTAAGAATCTCAAAATTTTAATTTTTACATAATCCCCAATCTAAAAACTTTCCAACGAATGAAATATATCTCATACACTAATAAGGTTATGTAGAAAATGCTAACCGTTAAATTATGAAAAAATCCTTCATCCCCTATAATAGTAAACATATCTCTGTTATTTCATTTATTATGACACATTGTTGAAAAAAAAATACCTTAAATTTTAAGCAATTTCACAAAATTCTGAATTTTCCTCTACAATCTTCTTACACATCTTCATATCTTCATAATTAATATTTAATGAATTGAAACTTTAATACAGTATACTACCAAAGGTCTGCATAGCTTGGAACCTGAGACTGTGTGGATTTTAGGTATTTTTTCTGCATTTTTAAATTAGAATTTTAATGCTAAAAACTGATATTATATACATATAAGTAAGAATATGATATATGAAATATTTAAAAAATAAATAAATAAATGCAGGTAAATAAAGATAATAAATGTTATAACAAATCTTTATATGAAGTTTTATGTATTTTTCTTTTCCCTTAGCAAATTAAAATTTTGTTGCATGGAACTAAAAAATAAGTTTAAATATATAAACATCTGATATAGTAATAACTTGTATTATAAATTTACAGTTTTTATTATAGTTCAGAAATATAGGTAAAAGTAAATTATATTATTTTTCAGTCTGTGTAATCATTTTTTGTTCAAGCACAAATGATGTTGCCTTCAAAGAATTTAGGTTACTTATTCCTAAGTCCTGAACCTTGCTTAAAATTTACTTTTATCATCTCATTAGATTCAGTTGCTAAAATATTTTGTGTTTTTAATTCCTTTCTTGTTTGAACTATATTTTTCTTTTAAGTGAAACTGAAATATTTGGTATTTAGATATATTTACGTAAAATTAATTAAACTGTAATGCTAATTTAGTAAGTAAAACAAAAATATTTTTCTCTATTTATAAATAAATTTTCAGTTGTAAAGTAAGAAAAAAAAAAAATAATAATAATAAATAAATAAAAGTTTGGTTTACACTGTATTTACTAATTTCTAGAAAATTATTTGTATATTTATATGAAAAGTACGTTACTTAATTTTTTACATAATGTGTATGATGAATAATGTATTCCTTTTTAAAAAAATATTAAGCTTTAAAATTGTGTAGAATATTTACTATACCAAAAATTTTAAATTAAAAAATTAAATTATGTATGCAATCATTTAGTCATTCAAAACAATTACTTAAAAAATAAGAAAATAGGTTCTCAACTACAGTTGAAATTTTCATAATTTTAAAAGAATGAAGTTTTTATTTTATTCCCTTTTCACTTTATTTGAATTTGGATATGTGTGGGGAAAGGGTGAAACTTTTCAGGGGGTACCCCTGAATTTAGGGTTTTTTGAAAATTTTCTTACTTTCTTCTATATGTAATATAGAGAAAGTATTGGATTCGCGAAAAGTTTCTACCTCCATTTTTTGACGGATGTACACGTTTTGGGAGTTTCTGAACACGAATTGATAGTTTTTAGAAAATGTCTGTCTGTGAGTATTACGATTTTTGTGAACACTGTAGCTCACGAACCAATGAATGGTTTTTAACCAAACTTTGTACATAGTAGGACCCTCACATAGAATGGTGCTGATTAGATTTTGGGATCAATCGCTCAGCAGGTGGCGCTGTAATCGCATTTTTTTTAAACTTTTAACATGGCAGTATAGGAAAAAATTTCGTATAAATGTACATAATGAGCGTTATTCTAAACTGATGATTGTAAAATTAATATGAATTATTGATAATAGTAGTAGTTAACTAGGAAAAAAAATTCTGTGCATGTGGGGGCATGGGGGGGAAGTACCAGGGGATTTTCAAGATTGGTATCTATCGAAAGGTCTCGTCAATGCCTTTAAAACGAATGGTTGAACTATAAATCTGTGAGAATTTAAAACAAAGTTATCGATTTTTTTTTTTTTTTTTTTTGTGCTTTTAGCCAAAAAAAAAAAAAAAAAATCGTAATATATACATATTTTTTTAAATGATATATAACCAAACTTGGTATTTAGTTGGTCCTTGACATAAACTGGTGCTGATTACATTTGGTGATCAATTCTCAACAGGTGGCGCTGTGATCGCATTTTTTCTAAATTTTTAACATCGCAGTATAGGACAAAATTTCGTATAAATGAACATAATGAGCTTTATTTTAAACTTGTGATTGTAAAATTAATATGAATTATTGATAATAGTAGTAGTTAACTAGGAAAAAAATTCTGTGCATGTGGGTCATCGCTTCTCCCCCTGGGAGTGAAGTACCCCCTGGGAGGGGGGAGGTAAATTTTCAAGATGGGTGTCTATCGAAAGGTCTCGTCAATACCTTTGAAACGAATGGTTGAACTATAAATCTGTGATAATTTAAAACAAAGTAATCGATTTTTTTTTTTTTTTTTTTTGCTTTAACGAAAAAAAAAAAAAAAATATATATATATATATATATATATATATATATATATATATATATATATATATATTTAAATGATGTTTAACCAAACTTGGTATTTAGTTGGTCCTTGACATAAACTGGTGCTGATTACATTTGGTGATCAATCGCTCAACAGGTGGTGCTGTGATTGCATTTTTTCTAAATTTTTAACATGGCAGTATAGGACAAAATTTCGTATAAATGTACATAATGAGTGTTATTTTAAACTTGTGATTGTAAAATTAATATGAATTGTTGATAATAGAAGTAGTTAACTAGGAAGAAAATTCTGTGCATGTGGGGGCATCGCTTCCCCCTCGGGGAAGTGTGTGTGTGGGGGGGGTAAATTTCCAAGATGGGTATCGATTAATCTGTGATAATTTAAAACAGAGTTATAGATTTTTTTTTTTTACTTTTAACGAGATTTTTTTTTTTTTTTTTTTTCGTTTTTAATATTGTTATTGAGTGACTTTGTATAGAAAAATATAGAAGAAAGTCCTGTGGTGGCCACAACATACTAGTTGTCTTTGAATTTCATGTTAAATTATTTTGTTTTTATAGAAAATTCTCATTTAGAATGTTTAATTTGCTGTATAATGTATTAAGAAATCTCCAAATATTACTTATTATAGGTAACTTATTATAGGTTACTTATTATAGGTTATTAATATGTTTCGCCTATCTGCACAACTGGCAATTTTCTGGAGTTTTCTTCATAATTTCATCCCTGCAACAGAAGACGAATCACTCGCCAAATCAAAAAAGATCATCACGGCAATGATGAAGGTATGGGTCTTGTCTGAAAGGACTCTATGTGAAGTATGTTTTTTTTTTTTTTTTTCCCAATTAATATTAGTTAATAGTACTTGATAAAACAGTTTAAACCATGGTTAAAATTGTCATGTTAAAAACCTCCTTGTCAAAAATGTCAAAAACCTATATTTAAAATTTGTTTTATAAAAACTTGTTTAACAAAATATAGTTTATAAAGATTTTTTGAAAACTAAATAGATTGATGTTCTTTGAAAAATACATTGTTATAACATTTTGATTAATATAAAAAACAAAACTTTAGACTTAAAATTTCATTATGAATTACTGTTATGTTCATTCAAACTATGCTGTGATACTTCCATATATTACTACGAAATTTACTTATAACAGTTCTTAATATACTCTCCTGCTCAAAAGTTAATTAAGATTTGCAAACGAGCAATCTTTTTCAATTTTAAAACTTATCTCTCGATGAAATGTGTTCAAGCATTGCATATTTAAAGAATGTCTTCCTCATGTTTTTCAGTGAAGATTGGTTTAAGACAACATTTATGGGGCCGGCAAGAAATTGTTCAAAATCAATAATGTTTGTGATCACCCTGTATCGTTAAGTAAACTAAATGAACTGTAACTTTAGAATATGTTAATGTGCACTCAGTATAATTTGTGTGATGATAGCATTTTAAATAAAGGAAATATAAACATTTATTTAAAAACTCCAAAAAATGAACTTTATATATGTAATATAGAGTTTTTAACAAAAATTATTCCCACTTTCAGATAAGTTGGAAAAACACTTTTAAAACAGTATACTGCAATTGGAATACAAATATCTTAACTATCTGATGGAATATAAGCATTTTTATGAAAAACGTTTTCAATGCACATGTGCCAAAGATATATATATAGAGAGAGCATAGGTTGAAAGCTAGATGTACCAGGTAACTTTTATCAAAAGTGCATTTAAATAGAGTAAAAATTAAGCAAATTATACAAAAAAGAACGAGCTAGATTTTAGATAATTTACAAGAGTTGATAATTTTTAAGGGGGGTTTCCACATACCGCGAAATTAATTTGAAGATCGAATTATTTTAACCCCGTTTCAAATATTCTTTTTTTGTTAAAAAACCCTGTATCATCTGACAAATCTTTGTAAATAAACAAAAATATGTTAGAGTTACAAGCTTATATGAGTTTTTTCTCAAATAGTGCATTTGGAACATGTGTTGAAAGAATTCGATCTTCAAATAATTTTCACGGCATGTGAAAAAGCCCTTAAGAAATTTCAACTCTTGGAAAATATCTAAATTCTAGTTTGTTCTCTTTTGTGCAATTTTCTTAATTTTTCTCTATTCAAATGCACTTTTGACAAAAGTTGTCGAATATAACTAGCTTTAAACCTATGAAATATATATATATTTTTAATCGTACACACATGGGCAGTGAAAACGTTTTTCATAAAAATGCTCATATTTCATGAGATATTTAAGATATTTGTATTCCGATTGCAGTATATTGTTTTAAAAGTGTTTTGCCAACTTATCTGAAAGTGAGAATAATTTTCGTTAAAAATTCTGTAAACACTTAAAAAACATGTTGATTTTTTTTTTTTTTTTAAGTTTCAAAATAAATGCTTATATCTCAGTTATTTAATATGCTGTCGTCACATAAATTCATCCTCATATTGTACTGAGTATGCATATTAACATAGCCTAAAGTTACAGATCATTTCGTTCACTTAACGATACAGGGTGATCACAAACATTATTGATTTTGCTCAATTTGTTATCGGCCCCCTAAATGTTGTATTAAAACAATCTTCACTGAAAAACATGAAGAGGACCCAGTTCTTTAAATACCCAGTGTTTGAAAACATTTCATCGGGAGGTGAATTTTTAAATTGAAAAAAACTGATCGTTTACAAATCCTGCTAAACTTTTGAGTAGGAGTGTAGTTAATGTTAAACTTAGTTTTGCGATATTTTAAGAATATAGTTGTTTCTAATAAGGTATTATTTATAAATATGTTTCAAAAGGTAAACAGATTCATGTTTTTTGGGAAACATTAATATAACATTTTGATTAAAGTATATAAAAACAAAACTTTAGGCTTCTAAAAATTCATTATTTATAAATCGATACATTTTGATGATAAATCATTGTATTTTGTAATACAACATTATATATTTTATCCTTTTTAGTATTGTATTCTTAATATTATGTATTTAACCAACAATAATAATTGAAAAAAAAAAATGTATAGTCTAATATTTTATATATGTCTTCATTTTTTTTTTTTTTTTTTTTTTTTTTTTTTAATTAAATGACTGCTGAGGTTGCGAGTTTTTAGTAAAAAGCAATAATTCTGAATGTTAAATGAGCTTGAATTGCTTCTTAAATTTTCATTATTACCGTAAGACACGAGAAATATAAATGCTTTCTGGACATGTATAAATTATCTAATGTTTAATCGTACAGATTTGTTTTAAATTTATTAGTTTAAACTGTAAACATGTACAGATATTTATACAATAGGTAAATAATAATAAATAGATAAAAAATTATTAAGTGATAAGTGTAATAAATATAGACTAGTGGATCTGCAGATCAGGAGCCTCAACGTCCTATTTGCATCACACATCTATTCAACAGGCAATTTTTATTTATTCCTTATTATATAATATATTTATTGATTTGATTGACTTGCTATATAAACAGATACATTCCTGAGTGTGCCTGCCGCTCCCCGTCAATCCCCCACTGTATCTCTTTCTATCTATTGGTATATCATATACATATGTATTCTTAGTAATTGACAGTCTTGTAATTTTTCCATGAAATTTATAAATATTTGTACTGAATTTCATGCAAAAAGATTTCATTGCATATCGGAAATATTTTGTGTAACCCTGTAAACTAATTATCAATTCTGTGCCCACACTTTTCCACCGAATAAACATGCTTTAAGAAATGCTGACTATAGACCGTAATAGTACTTGAAAAGTAGTCACGGTTATTATATATGGCAATAATGAGAATGCATCTAATTAAGTATAACTTATTAATTTTTCAGACTAATTTGACATCATTTGGATGATTACAGTACATCAACGAAATTCTTTTATGTAGCCCCATAAATAATTTAGTCTATACATATCTTTTTTAAGAGTAAACATGGTTTTAAGCATCTTTACAATGTTATTCCATTCTTTTCAATGGAACATAAACACATTAACATCCACTTAAATAAAAAATTGTCAATAGACTTTAATGTCACGAAATTCTTTTCAGTGTCCCTGTAAACAAATAAAAAACATTGTATACACCAGTAAAGACTATTCTGCTTATTCTGTGTTTTTCATTAATAATTGTTCCAAATTTAACATTGTTTGGATGATTATGTAACATTGTCAGAACACTTTTTTAAGGTCCTGTACATTAATTAGAAAGCCTGTGAGCACATATTTTCTTCAAACAACATAAATTTAAGCATCTTACTCATGTACACTAATTTCATTTTGTTGATTACAAAGTAATGATGTTAAAATGTGTTTAAACAAAATTCACCCTATATTCTGTAATGTTAAGAATTTTGACATATCCCTGTACACAGTTTATAAACAATATAGACATAAAAAATTATGCAGCTATTTCTATATGCAAAGCTTGAATGTGTGTGCCAGTTTGTGTTGGAGGCTTTTTGAGGCCACTATTGCAGTACATACAAATTCTGCCTATAGGCCGTAATGATAAGAAAAATTTCAAAGTATCCCTGTAAACGAACTGCAAATGGAATACACACCCACAATTATATAGCTAATTCTGTGTGGCTCATAAACATGTTTACCAAACGGCAAGACAATAGCTTGATTTTTGTGGTGGCTATCGTGGTACATACAAATTCTTCCCGTAGGCCGTGTAATGATAAGAAACACTTTGGTGTATCCCTGTACAAGAACTACAAAGGAAATGCAAACTTAAAACTATGCAGCTATTTCTGTTGTGCTAATGCACATGTGTATCAAATTGCAAGTTAATAGTGTTTTTTGCGGCCGCTATCGCGGTACATACAAATTCTTTCCATAAGCCATAATGATAAGAGTAACTTTGATGTATCACTGTACACGAACTACAAATGGAATGCTCACTCAAAACTATACTGCTGATTTCAGGGGAATCGTGAACATTTGAACCGCATTTCATGTCAATGGTGTGATTTTTGCGGCCACTATCGCGTGACAGACAATCATACAGACGGAACACAAAATCTTTGAGTCTCAGCAGAGGGCCTCACTGACGTTTCGGCAATTATAAATATAGTTATTTTCAAATTCATATTCACTTACTGCCCCCATATATTACGTTTTACGTAAAAAATAAAAGCTTATGTTAAAATTCCTAAGTAATTTTTGAATTTCATAAATATTAATATAAATAAATATGCAAAATATGTCTATGCATGCTTTGTATATATTTCTTATGTTTGAAACCAGTATATCTACCTAAATTTGTATTAATTATCTACAAATTGTTTTAAGATTTGTTAATTGATAAACAGCATAATACTTAGATGTTTAACTTATATATGACAAATATTACTAATTCCTATTTCTAACCAGATTCAAGCTCATTTATAGATTTTGAATTTTGACAGTATATGTTTTTGACGATTGAGGTTTCTGATAGTTTAAACCAATATTATGCCCTTGTCTTGTCAAAAACCACTTTTTGATGTCAAAACCCCAACCCTGATAATGTGCAACTTAAATCTTTTCATGGTGTAATGTAACATCCCTGTTTTAATATATTGCATTGCTTTTAACCAAGGTAAAAAAACACTTTGCTTAATAAATAATCTTTTAATTGGAGGGGTTAGGGGTAAGTTTCATGCAGTTTCAATGTACAAAATTTAAGTGTACTTCATAGAAAAAAATAAAATTGGATGTTTTTTTAATTTTATACTAAATTATTTAGAGTAATTTTAAATATTTTTCTTTGTTTTATTCTAAATTATTAGTTCTGTAAAAAACGAGAGAAAGGTAACACCATCATCATTAGGACCGCATATATGAAAATGTTTAAAAAAAAAAAAAAAATGCACTCAGCAGAAAAGCCGCACAGACATGTGAGCCGCTCCAGCATAAATTTATGAAATCAGAAGTAGCATTTTATACAATAAACCAAAGCATAAAAATAAATATTAAGAGTAAGAAAGTTTTAATATTTTAATTATATACAATTTTTAATTCCTTTTAATTATCATTTTAATTTCATTTTTTTTTCTTTTTTTTTGTTGCTTTTTAAGCAAACGACCAGTTTATTTTATTCTTATAAGATATATTGCCTTTAAATATTAATGCAGATAGATTGTGCAAATATTTATACTTCATAAATTTAAAATTTAAATGTTTACTAAATAGCATAATCAAGGATTTAATAACATCATCTAATTTAATTTCTTATTGAAAAAGAAAAAGAGTAAAGGCTGGTCATGCATACTAAAGAATTCAAATCCCTTGCCAAAAAATTAGTAAGATAAAAAAAAATCATCAGATAATTTTCAAAAGAGATATAGCCAAATTTACATATGCAAATTTTATGAATGGAATAAACAAAACTACTTGCCTAGTATTTTGGGAACATTCTAAAACAAATTCTGTCAGACAACATTCAAACAAAATGAAACTTGCATGGTGATACCAGCAGACTGAGGCTCGGAGACAGCAAAATATGAATGCCAATCTTCAACAACTCCGCCTCTTGGTTACTGGTGCCACATTTTTGTTCCAAAATGTCCAAAACCAGCTTTACAGTGTAGCAATGTAAGTCTTAGGATCTCATCCCTATATTGATGACCAGTCAGCACTCCATTTTGAATTATATGGGAGTCTGTGCACACATCATTGGAGGCTGTTTCTAGTGCCTCATTCCCTCCAGATAAAAATATAAATATTATGATAAGCAAGCATATGGGACTCATCAGAGAAAATAATGTTGCATCACTCATTTCCCTTCCAACTCACAGGTTCTGTTGCAAATGCCCTGTGGCACAGCAGTGCCTTATTATTAATGTAACAGTATTGATAGGTGAGCATACAGACCTACAATGTGGAGCCAGTTTCAGACAGTTTGAATCACAACTGTGGTGTCAGTAGCTGAACAAAGGTGTTAAAAAAAAAGTGGCCTTTATATTTCAGTGTCTTAGAGCCATTAGCATCAAATACTGATCTTCATTGGGCATTGTTGCACATCTGCAACCTGCTCTTATCTTTGGCCTGCATTTTTAGTCTCCAAATATCTATTCCAGATCTTGGAAATCATACTTTGGTAAAGCTTCAGTGACTGTAGTTTGTGTTTGGACCCCTCTCTCTCCAATTGACCAACAACTCTTCAAAGAATTGAATAGATTTTTTTTTTTTTTTTTTTCTTATATCAGTGTTTTTTTTTTTTTTTTTTTTTCTAAGACTTACAATATCCTTTAATCCTTTGACTGCATTTGAAAAAGACAAAATTGTAATGTTATTTTCACTGCACAGTTTCTTTAATGTGTTAAAATAAGGCTTAAATGAACTTGAGATTAAAAAGTAACTGTTTACATCATAATATTCCTTATAACTATTATAAAAGACTTGCAAACCTGGAGAAAAAGCTCAAAATTCTTAAATATATAATTTTGAATTATGAGTGTATCTGACAGAAAAGAACAGCTCAGTGACAGGCTATATGCGTCAGTGGCAATCAGATGCTTAATTATTTTGAGCAGTATATTTTTCAACTTCAACTTGTCATCAAAGGACTAAGAATGAGCTGTTAATACCTATGCAACACAACAGTATCTGTAATAAGGATTATGTTTTAATCAAGGAGGGTGAACTGAAACTGATGATAACATTAGAATATGTATTCTATTGGACAAATCATAAATTTAAATGAAATTGAATCTGAAGTACTGTTTATGAAGACTTTAATATACATTTAAATGCATGCATTCTACAGAAAAGCACATTTTTACAAAAATCCAAATTATGTTAAAACCATCATCCCCAGCACCTTCAGGAGCAATTGAAAGAAAAGAAAAAAAGTTAATTTTCTAAACAGACTTGAGCCAGTTTAATAGAAAATGAAATATTAGTTAATATAATAAAAGCATACTGCTTTTCATCTAGAACTATAAATGTGTTAATCAAGTTACTTATATATATTTTAATAATTTTAAAAAAGTTTTTTTTTTTTATTCAAGTTCATATTTTGCATTTCAACGAAGTCTCTTTTTTTTTTTTTTGTATTTTAAAATTTTTTTGTATTTTTTTCTAAAAAAAAAAAAAAGTATATTAAGGAAAAAAAAAAAAAAAAATTGCATTATTTGGAGTGTTTTATTGTAGCCTGTCATATGGAGTATAACAAAACACACTTTGGCATTTACTTTTTGTTATTTTTTTAATATAAAAATATTCAATGAAAAATAATAAAAAAAAAAGTTAGAAATTGAAAGATTAAAAGTGTACATTAATTTCATGTTTCTACATGCAAAATTGTCGCTAGGAAAAATATAATTGGTAAAATTGATTTCATTATATCCTGTCTTTCCCTACATAGAGATTAATTTTAGTATGAAATGTACCTCCTGTTCAAACCTGTTAATTGATACCTGTATTTATTGTACATTAAAAATAGTATGTTATTTTATTTGAGTGATGCAACTTGCTTTTGTTCATAGATTATTGTATTATGAAACATATGCATTTGTAATTAAATATTATATTTCCCAGTAGTTAATTGTTGATATATATTTAAGTAAAACTATCTTTATAATTATGTTAAATTTCGTTTTGCACATGTCCCTACTCAAATTTTATGAAAAATACATTATAATTAAAGTGATCCTTTTTACAGTCTCACATATCATGTGATATTCGATGTATTTTATTGAAACTTAGTATATGTTTTATATGGACTACGGAGAAATGAAATCTACTATGAAAATTAAGGGCTTAAATTTTGAACAAAAGATAGCACATTTCCTGCAATGTAGAAAAGAGTTTTTGCAAGTTGGAGCATTTTCAAAAGGCAGCTAATATCATAAAATCATTATTTTAAGGAAGATGAATAGTAGAGCTGGGTATGCTGTGAAGGAGACAGAGGAAACTAATATTGCTACAAAAAATGCCATCTTTCTGGTTATGGAAAAATTAGTTCATAAAGAAATAGGCAGGTTCCAGTCAGTGTATGCACTGTATTTAGGAACAAATGATTAAAAATTGATTAAAACAAGGAAAAAATATTGCAAAACTGTTACTTGAAAAAAAAAGTTTAAATATTTGTTGTTTTATAAACAAAAATGACATACTCGAAGTGATGTACTCTTTCTGTCAAGGTCTGACTCTTATCATCACCTTCATAATCTTTCTCTGGTTTGACAAATCTACTTCTGTTGTTATTTTTGTTCAAGAACGCAGCACCATATAACCAAATTTTGGTTGGGTTTGGCACAGTTACAGTTACATTTATTGGCTAAAATTTTGACCATTTCTATAGTGATTGCATAAATATATTTCTTCTTAATTATCAAGATTTTTAAGTGTTTTTAAATCAATAAAGATACAGTCTAAATGTTAGCTAACGAACAAAGATATGATTGTGTCGAACACAGCTAAAATTTAGATGTGCAATGGTGCTGCCTCGTTTATCTGAAAGTAACAGCAGAAGAGAAGTTGCTTACCAAATCAGAGAAAGATCATCATAGCAATGATAAAGTTTCGGGCCGCAGTTGGAAGGTCTACACACACTACTTAAAGTATATCATTTTATTTTTAAATTACTATCTATTTTGATAAAGTTAAATTTTAACTAAGTTTTAAATGTGGCTAAAAGTTGATACCAAATTAGATTGCACCCGGTGTGTATCAAATTAGTCATGCTTTAAAGTATTTAAGACATAAAATCAGTGTCATATAGGGGCTGATGGGCTGCAGCACCTTCCAAAACTTGCAGAAAGTTTAAAAAAATAAAGATTAAGAATAATATGCATGAATTCTGTACATTGGGGAACATTATTAAACTTAACTCAGCCCTCCCCGAAATAAATCCTGAATATGCCCCTGTATGAAATAAATTAATTTTGAAAATAGGATTTTGGAATTAACCCTCGCTTTCCCAAGATCAAGGCGTTACTGCAGAAAAATTGCTTTCAGGTGCCGCTCGGCACGTTTGCCGAAAATCACCAGTGCGGCACTGCACTTTTTTGTATTGTTTTTTAGAAGTTGCAGCACTCCACTGGTTATGTTTGCTATCTCTGACAAATTAGTGCACTTTTCAAATGAGGCGGGGTAAACTAAATTTCATCTTCAAAATGGGGTCAAAATCTTGGGAAAGTGAGGGTTAATGAATGTATACGATCAAGGCCGTAGGCAAGGGGGGGCCCGACGGGCCCAAGCCCCCCAGAAATAAATGATGAAAGACTGATTTTGTGTAGTATGTATCAGGCAAACATTGTTGTCTTGAAAAAAAAAAAAAAGTATTTAAAAATAACTTAATAAAACCTATTAATTTAATTAAATTTCTCATTACGTTCTTTCTTTTCTATATTTAAGCTCTAGAGTGCCGTAAAACCCATTCAACCTTAATTTCGCAATATTTATTCGTTTAATTTCATCCACCTTCTTGTCAAAGCTATAATGGACTGTCTTACGTCATGAATTCAATCTTTTTACTTTCTTCTTGGACTACTTTCTTCTTCGTATTGGATTTGGAAAAAAAAAAAAATTGATTTCCGGTTTTCGATGGATTTACATGTTTTGAGAGATCCAGAACACGATTTGACCATTTTTAGAAAATGTCTGTCTGTGTGTGACAAATATTTTGTTCCAATTGTATCTCAGGAACTACTGCACTGCACAGAATTACATATACATTTATATGCAGCTGCACCATGAAATAAATTAGTGCCTAACACTTTTTGGTGAAAATTGTCCAACAGGTGGCGTAGCCGTCTGAATTTTTCTCAGTTTTTAACTTGGCGGTATAGTTCAAAATTTCTTATAAATGAACACAGTAAGAATTATTTATCATAGTATTAATCAAGTAGGCACAAATAGGAAGGGTGAAGTCCCCCCCCCTTCCCGCCGAGGGGGACAGTTATTCGATATGAGTATCTTTTAAAAGAACTCATCAGTATTTTTTAAGACTAACAGTTGAACTATTAATGCATGAGGAAATTAATTTTAATAAATAAAAGTTTTAATAAAATGATTGGTATTGAGTGGATTTGTATAGGAAAATATAGACGAAAGATTTGTGTGCAAGGCCTGATTAAAGCAGGGGCATGTAAGACATGTGACCTGAATAGCAGGGGTCATATAATTTGCCCTGAAAATGCCATTTAGCCTTTTATGACCTAAAAATGGTATCATATAGTGCAAATTCTGACATACCTGTGTTTATTGGTGCACAATGCAAGGAGAACGCGGGCTCACGGAACTATGTGTGCCCCGGGTCTCGCATGAAGTTAATCAGAGTCTTTTTGTGTAGGGTCTGATTAACTTTGTGTGAGGCCCGGGGTAAACACACTTTTGTGGGCTCCACCCCTACCATTCGTACTGTGCTGGAATCAGCAAAAGTACATATATATACCTGTATATCAAACTAAAATAACAAAATTTTGCATTTTATGATACCACTTTTGTCATTTTTAGAGGCAAAAGGGCATTTTCAGGGCCAGTTTTAGGGCTCTTTGCTACTCAGGGCCCGAGGCACATGTGCCCCTGTGTTAATCAGGCCCTTGTTTGCGTGTACGTATGTTTTTTCCATTGGGTATGCGTATTAGTATATCATATTCGATGACCTTGTATTAGAAATGTGATGGGCCCCTCCCGAAAAAAAATCCTGGCTACGGCCTTGTATAAGATTATTTCCAATTTATTTATTCATTTACATAGAAAATATGTATATTTATTTGTTATCTATTTTATTTATTTATTTTACAGAAATGTTTTTTTAACTTGCTAAAGTAAATATGTTTCTTTTTAGGTGTTTTCTTGGAATTAATCGGAGTCGAAGATCAAAATAAATTTGGAAGAAAAAAAGAATTTTTAATTTTTATATATTTTATTTATGTGTTTTATACGAATAAATGTTTTAATTTCATTTGCCTACTCAGGGTCAATCCAGACAAGAATTAGTTTTTTTTATGCCTCTTCACGAAATTCCATATAATAAGGCCTCCTTTACAAAATTCATATCCGTAAAATAGTCATCTTCACAGTATTTATAAAATGTGTTATATATATGTGTGTATATATATTTTTTCTTTTTCACAAAAAATAAATTAAAAAAATCAGAAAAATTTTGATTTTTCCCAAAAGTAGGCCCAAAAAATTAAAATCTAGATTGACCCCTGTTGTTTTATGCGTCTTCAAAATTTTGAATAGAGTAAAAAAATATATAGATTTTTCTTGCTGGAATATACAGGGTGGTTCAAAAAGTCCAAGTGGCATGTGTTGTGTCAGGTCATAAAAGTGGGGGGGGGGGGGGGAAATAATGTCCATAATTAAATGACTCTATTTTAAAGTTGTCTACAGACAAAACAATGTTCAGAAAATTATAAAATTTTGTGTATATAGAATTGAGAAGATGGGAATTAATTTGAGCTAATAAAAAATATTTCGTCACCAGAGAGTTTTGTAATTAATTGAACATTTAATATACACTTCATATATTATTAGATATTTCAAATACCCAACTCACAAAGGCAAAATTCCCATATGATTAAGGCTGGGGTTTGGGAAGACCACAGATTATGAAAGTGATAATTGATGACACATGATTTTTCAGTTTGTCTTAATATCAAGAGTGAAACTTTTCAGGTGCATACCCTAAATTCAAGAATTTTGAAAATTTTTGGTCTCTGAATTTCATGATAAAATATTTTGTTTTTATGTAAATTTCTTGTTATAAATGCTTAATTTGCCGTAAATATCACTTATTATAGGTAGTCATTTGGTATATCATTACTGAGTCTTACATAATTGCATGCAAGTAATAGTTTTCAAAGTTATTGCATGTTGGGAAGTTTCACTCCTGTAATGTTTAGAGAAGCATCATCTTCCATAAAAAAAAAAAAAAAAAAAATGTGCATAAGCACTGACATGATTGTAGATCCTGAAAATTTTTATTCTGTAACAGTGATGCATTATTATTATTGTGAATTTTATCAATTGAATTTTCTGCCTCATTTTCTTAAATTTCAATCTTTTGCGTTTCCTGGCAGTGACCATTATACAATTTATTTTTTATTTAATTCCTTTTAAAGAAAAATATTTCTTTTTAAATTTTTTGTATTTATCAGAACAAATTCTTCAAAATAAAAAAAAATCTGTATTGTTTATTATTAATAATGTTTCATTTGCTAAACGAAAAAAGATTTCTCTGTCTTCTGTTGAAATTATTTTTCCTATTGAAATAGCAATCAAAATGTGACTATATTTGAAAAAGGAGAAAAAAAAATGTTAAATTTACAGAAAAAAGCTGTCAGCCAGGACGCCAGTAAAAAACTGTTTTCTTGATGGGATAAAACTTTTTTTAAGAACAGCCAAATTTTGTTATATAAACATAAGAATATCGTTATGTTAACAGAAGTACACTGTAATTTTAAAAGAAACAAAGTTTTTGTTCTGTAAAAAATTACAGATTTTTCTGTAAATTTCACAGAAACAAAATTTTTGTTCCGTAAAAGTTACGGATATTTCTGTAAATTTTACAGAGAAAAATTTTTTTGTTCCGTAAAAATTACAGATAATTCTGTAAATTTTACAGAGAAAAAAATTTTTGTTCTGTAAAAATTACAGGTATTTCTGTAAATTTTACAGAGAAAAAATTTTTTGTTCCGTAAAAGTTACAGATTTTTCTGTAAATTTTTACAGAACTCTCTTTAAAAATAACAGTGTTTTTCTGTTAAGAATAACGGTTTTCTTGTGTTAATTTGAAACATTTTTTCCCCGTAAAGAAAACGGAATATGATTGGCGTCCTGGGCTGACAATTTTTTTTCGTTTTTTTCACGAGTTTTTTTTTACAGTGTATTTGGTTTCTAAATTCTAAGACATTCACAAATGTTTAATTATTTGCAATATAGTAATACGGCATAGTTTTAAATTGATCTTGCCTTATTATTATTATTTTTTTTTTTTTTTCACAAAAAAGTAATAATGATAATAATAATAAAAATAAAACTAATTTGAAACATTAGGCTGAAACTGGACACACTTTTGCTTGAAAATATAACAATTAAAAACTATATTTAAAATCTAATAAACCATAATGAAATATTATGTTAAAAGGAAA